>CM053576.1:63067310-63103185 GCA_028646485.1 Cryptoprocta ferox | reverse complement strand
CACCCAAAAAACAAACAATCCAGTGAAGAAATGGGCAGAAGACATGAAGAGACACTTCTCCAAAGAGGACATCCAGATGGCCAACAGACACATGAAATGATGCTCAGCATCACTCATCATCAGGGAAATACAAATCAAAACCACACTGAGATACCACCTCACGCCAGAGTGGCTAAAATGAACAAATCAAGAGACTATAGATGCTGGCGAGGATGTGGAGAAATGGGCACCCTCCTACACTGTTGGTGGGAAGGTAAACTGGACAGCCCCTGTGGAAAACAGTGTGGAGGTTCCTCAAAAAACTATCCATAGAACTCCCCTATGACCCAGCAATGGCACTGCTGGGGATTTACCCAAGGGGTACAGAAGTGCTGATGCATAGGGGCACATGTACCCCAATGTTCATAGCGGCACTTTCAATGATAGCCAAATCATGGAAAGAGCCTAAATGTCCATCAACTGTTGAATGGATCAAGAAGATGTGGTTTATATATACAATGGGATACTACATGGCCATAAGAAAGAATGAAATCTGGCCATTTATAGCAAAGTGAATGGACCTCAAGGGTGTCCTGCTAAGCGAAATAAGTCAGGCGGAAAAGGACAGATACCATATGTTTTCACTCATAGGTCTAACAGGAGAAACCTAACAGAGGACCATGGGGAGGGGAAGGGGAAAAAATAGGTTGGGAGAGGGAGGGAGGCAAACCATGAGAGACTCTTGAATACTGAGATCAAAATGAGGGCTGAAGGAGGAGGGGGAAAAGGGAAGGGGGGTGATGGTCATGGTAGAGGGCGCTTGTGGGGAAGAGCACTGGGTGTTATATGGAAACCAACTTGACAATAAACTATATTTAAAAAAAACTTACATAAGGTCATATACTGGGAAGTCACGGAGCCAGGATTTGATTATAATCTGGCACAAAGCTGGCATACTTTAGAGGCCATACAGGAATGCTGACTCTGATAGTGGATTAAAGGATCTATAAGAAAAATATTTCATATTTTTCCAGCTTCTTCATATTGTACTTTATATTAATTGAAGAGAGAGATATTTAAATGTACCAGAAAGATCAGCAGAGTCATTCCTTACAGAAGTAAGCTGAATTTATTCTCAGCTATGAGGTTCATGCCTTTGTCCCTGCTATAGGATGCTAAAGGTAATAGAAAATTCTCCTAAACTGGTCTCTAGAGGAGATATATTGGCACACTTAACTACAAATACAAAAGTAAGGCAAACTCTAGGGTTTGTTGCTTTAGCAACTCAGTGAGATCCTAAAAGACTCAGATTCTTTCTACTTCTCTGGCTTGCTGTCTCTGTCAGCTTCATCCCAAAGCTGTGGTGCTGTGGCAATTGGAACTGCATGATTCTTCATTCCTCTGTAGTAGGAAAGGAAAAGGTTCCAATGTTTCTTCAGAAGAGTAAAGAAAGGCTTTTCTGAACACTACACCACACACATAGTTTTTCATCCCATCAAAATGGCCCTAGTAGCCTCACATGCCCATTCCCAAGTCACTCACTGCCAAAGAAATGGAGTTACTCTTAAGCCGATCAAAGCCATCCCTAAAACTTGGGAGTGTGGTCATCTTCCCCAAGGCACATAGATGTGGGAGGAACAAAGAAACCTGAACAAAATTGTGGTTCTCTTAGGAAAAGGAAAGGGCGGGACAGACCACCAGCATCCAGCAGCCTCCTAAGGACACACTATTTTCCATGCATTTTCCTATTTTCTTGGCCCCAATTTTTATCTTCACTACACTAGTGATAATAGTTACTTCTCATGGAGTGAGCTTGCATTAGACAATGTATATGGTAAGTTTTTAACACAATACAGATGAGTTGTAGTCGTTGTTGCTGTACTGTTACTGCAGTTGTGATTTTCTTTTAAAAGTGTGTTGTGTTGTTTGTAGTAGGGCCAGAACAGAGAGGGCATGTGCCTGTTTTATCCAACCTCTGTTTTATCCATTCCTACCTCCTAGAATGTACTTTCTCCCACCCCCAGACACTCCAGGCTGCCTCTCACTAGTTGTGTGATTTGGGGCAAATCACTTCACCTCTCTGGACTTCACTTCCCTCTTTAGTGAAATAAGATCCTTGCACTAATTAATCTATAAGCTACCTTTAAGCTTTAATCTTTTGTGATTCTGTGAATTTCAGGTAGCAAGTTGAAGAGAAGTGAAGAAGTAAAGAATTTCAGGCAGGTGATGGGGTTTGGGAGTCAAAGGATTTTAAACAATCAAGTGTCCAGTTAGCAAGGCTACCCTGATTTAGGGGTTCTAAAAACATACATACATACAGACAGACAGACACACACACACAAACACAGGCAAACATACACATGCATAAGCATACATACACATTGAGGGCAGTTAGCAATTGATAGTGAACATCACAACAGAAATGAGGACATCTAGTAAAATAAAAATGGACTCAACTGCAGGGCAGACCAGGGAGATGCAGATGTAAGGAATGGGGCAGTGAGAAGAGAATCTTCAACACATCTAAGTTTGGCAGAGGTGAGAATTCCACTGGGTGGAGAATTATCACTATTTTGGACATTGCTTTTATAGGCCTATATGTGCCCAAATCTGAGGGGACCTCAGAAGAGATTAATTTGACCTTCCAACCACAGAAACATGTCTACTACTGGGTCTGACCTTGTTTTGCTTTTTTTTCCATCCCTGGTTTCAGCTGGGCCTCAAAAGCAGAAAGGTCAAAATCCAACAAGAAAATATGTTTCTGTTATTTTCTCTTGGCTGCTTAGGAGACCTCTCCTGGCAGACTTTCTGGTGATTTGTCCAAGGCTAAGGGCCTCTGTTCCCTGGAGTTCCATCTCCTTGTTCAGGGGAAAAGAAGCCCTAAGCATCACTATGCAGTGCCTATGAGGCAGTTGCTCTTTTTCTTAACCTAGAATCCTTCAGTCCTTTCTTTCCCTCTTTGTCTCCCCAAAAGACAACCTGTACACAGTGGGACCCAGAATAATAATTATTATAATGATAATAATAATGATGGCAGCAGCTATTGTTTATTAACTCTCAGGCGTGACACTAAGCATTTTACATATCATTTCAATTACTAACTAAGTAGTAATGACGGGTGATAAGGTGGTACAAAAGGGGTGAAAAATAGATATTTCATATTGATAAAATGTATGGTCCATTAAGAAGCTATATTAGTCATGAGCTTTTATGTACCTAACAATGTAGTTTCAAAAATGTATAAGGCAAAAATACCAGGAAAAGAAAAAGAAATTACAGGGCCACTGTCATAATTAAAGATGTTAACACATTTTTAAAAATTAGATTAAATAGACAAAATTAACTAAGTATATGCAGAATTTGTATAGCATAGTAACAAGTTCTATAGAACTTTGAACTCAAAAGAGAGTACACATTGTTCTGAAACATATGTGGAAACGTTTTCAAAAACTGACCATGTATTAAGTCATAAAGGAAACCTTCAGAAACTCTAAAAAGTAGTATTCATACAAGCACTTTGATTGAACAAAATCCAATAAGACTTAGAAATTAACAATAGAAGGGGCACCTGGCTGGCTCATACAGTAGAACATGCATCTCTTGATCTCGGGGTTGTAAGTTTGAGCCCCATATTGGATATAGAGATTACTTAAAAACAAAATCTTTTTTGGGGCACCTGGGCGGCTCAGTTGAATAAGCATCTGACTTCGGCTCAGGTCATGATCTTACGGTTTGTGGGTTCAAGCCCCACGTCAGGCTCTGTGCTGACAGCTCAGAGTCTGGATCCTGCTGTGGATTCTGTGTCTCCCTTTCTCCCTCTCTCTCTGCCCCTCTCCTGCTTGTACTCTGTCTCTCTCTCTCTCTCAAAAATAAATAAACATTAAAAAGATTTAAAAAAAAAACAAAATCTTTTTAAAAAATATATTAATTAACAACAGAAGGATAGCAAAAAAATAAAATCTACCTACTTAATATTTTAACCTTTATAAGTGATTATTGGGCATATCAGTTAGGTAGGGATTAGTCAGAGAAGTTGTTCCTCTATGAAATATCTGTACATAACAGATTGGTCATCCATATATATAGAAGTTTGACCTGATACAGTTGTAGGATCTGGCTAAGGTTGTTGTCATTTCATCTGATACTGGAACTTGAAGTCCTCAGGGCAGACAGTCAGGATGTAAAATAGGAGAGCACAAGCTGATGCATATGAGGATAGGCTAAAACCGATGTCAGTTCTTGTTTCTGATCTTGGTCATACAGAAGCCTCAGCTTTTTGTCATGGAGCTAAACACACACACATATACATGGATGCACACACACACACACACACACAAGCAAGCACAAGTGCACGCACGCGCACGCGCACACACACACACACACACTGAATACATACTAGCAATCAATAGTGAACATCACAACAGGAATGCAAACATCTAAAAACTTCTCTGAATGAAAGAGAAGCTGAAAGAGGATCCAGGAGAAGATGGAGCAGTTCCAGTCTTGGCCACTGTCTCACACCAAGGAGAGCCAGCAGACAATGTATGTATACTACAAAAAAGTGAGCTATTGCTTCACTTACATTCACCAAACTGCCCACAGGATTCTCTCTTGTGGTCCGAGCTAACTGGAAATATACAAGAAAGGGAATTCTGAGAAATGTAGTTCAGTCTGCCCAAGATGACACCTTATAAAGCCACCACAATCTGTCCTTCATCAACTTGGCACCCCTGCTTATCTCCATATTTAATCTCCAAATAAAGATAATAAGTCATGCTTCTGCCTAACACAACTATCCCCACAAAACCAGTAGCATGCTAACCCAGAGGTCAGAAAATTCTTTCTTACAGGGCCAAATAGTAAATATTTTAGGTTTTGCAGGCCACATGGTTTCTGTTGCAACTATTCAGTACTAACATGGTAGTATGAAAGTAGCCATAGACAATATGTAACTGAGTGAATGTGGCTATACTCCAACTAAACATTATTTACAAAAACAGATGGCCAGCCCTTGGGCCATAGTTTGCCAACCCCTGTGTTAATCCTTTCAGCAAAGGAGAACAAAAATCCTTTTTATGTTGAGTGATCTTTATCCTTATACCATCTAATTCACACATCACTCTTTGATATCTTATAGCTTAAATATTGAGATATGATTTTAATTATACATAGCATATCTTAGATAAGGAAGAGAAAGAGGAAAACAAAAATATTTGGTATATAAATACATATATATATATATATATATACAGAAAAATATACATAAAAGATTACAGTTCTTTTTCTGCAGTTGGTTACATTTCTTTGTCTGTTTCTGAATGTTATCCCTGAAGGGTCTGGACTGTTAGCAGTCTTACCTGAATTGGAGTTTGTTGGAGTTTTCCATTGACTTAATAATCACAAAATATTGGTATACTAAAAGTTGCCTTATAGGATTCCCACATTCCAGAAATACTCTTTGTATGACGCCAACTCAATTTCTTCTTGATAGTCAAGATCAGTCCCCACAGTCATCTAGTAAATCCCTTGTTTGCCCGTTGATTCAGTGGCCTCAGGAGCCCACCATGGCCAGGTGGTAGTCTCAACTTCCAGTTCGTTGGATTCATTGTTGTGTCTCCTGGGAGAAGTATTCCTCCCTTTGAAGCTAAGACTTCCAGAGCAGCAGAGCCTAATGTTGTGGGAATGGGAAATAAAAATTGTACTAGAAGGTCACTAGGGGTAATAATGAAAGCAATAACTTTACTTTCTATCCCTTTAATTCCTAGGCTTGTGAATCTTGCTATGGGAGAGACAGCAATATAATGGATATTGATTTAGAGCATTTATTACAATCTGGAGGACCTTGCTTCAGCCCCACAAAGTGTTGCCACCTACTAGATGCCTTAACTGAGCCTTCAAAAGGTGATCACACCATTCTACCACATCAGTTGCTTCAGAATTATAAATAACATGGTAGGACTAGTGAATCCCAGGAGCATGGACCTATTGCCTAACCTCATATAGAGTGAGTTCCTTTGTCAAAAGTGATACCATGCTTTTGGATAAAATATTTGGTCAGTTTACAAACAGTACCTTTGGCAGAAGCATTGTGAGCAGTCAAGCAGAAAAGACAAATTCATATGTAATAAGGACAAAATGCTATTCCTTCCGTGATAGAAGCAGACCAATGTAATTAACCTGCAATTAGGTGACTGGCTAGTCCCCCAGGAAGTAATGCCATTTGGGGGTCTCCATGTTAGTCTCTGCCATTGGCAGATTGGGCATTCAGCAGTGCCTTTATCCAAGAAAGTCCCGGTTGATGAAGGTTCATGTTGCTGAGCCTAGGATAACCTCCATCCTGATTCCATGGCCATTTGTTCATGAACGCATTAGGCAATAACAGGAGTGACTGGAGAAGAGGGCTGACTGATATCCACTGAATAAGTCATCCTGTTCACCTGATGATTTAAATCCTTCTTTGGTGAGCATTCATATGGGGCACAAATATTTTCATATTCTGTGTCCATTTGGAGAGGTTTATCCACATATATCTTCCCCAGATTTCCTTGTCACCAATTTTTCAATGTGTCCCTTCCAAGTCCCTGACCATCCAGTCAAATCATTAGCCCCAACCCATGAGTTGATGTAGACCCATATGTCTGGCCATTTATTAATCCAGACAAAATGAACCACTATATGTCCTATACAAAGTCCTGCCTACAGGAAAAATTTTCCTTCAACACTGTTTTTCAGGGCTGTCCCAAAATGAGGCTATAGTGCTACAACTGTCCACTTTCAGATAGTGCCTGCTTATCTTGAAGAGTTATCTGTAAACCAACTTCAAGTGTTTTCTTCCTCAGTCAACTAATCCTAGAGAACTCATCATGAAGCCGTCAGTGTGGTTGAAAGAAGGAAATGTAGCAGGAGTAGGGGGCATGGACATCTGGGCTACTTCCTCATGTAATTTATTTGTGCCTTCAGGGCCTGCATCAGATGATTTTGATGGTGAGCATCTCAGGTCATTGGTAACTTGGTAGCTCATAGTCAACCATTCAGTCTCTACGAAGTCCCAGTAAAAAGCCAAAAATGGTTCCCAAAAGGAGAAAGCATGGCTTTGCTAAAAAACAAAAAAACTCTTAGCATCTGTACTGGGATTCACCTGTAGAATAGGGGACTGCTAATGGCTCCAAATAGCATCCCTATGTGACACTAATACTTCAAGTACTATCATATCTTCTGAGTCATATGGCCCAATTAGCAGAACAGCTGGCATAGCAACTTGACCTGTTGCAGAGCTTACTCTTATTCTGGGATTCACTCAAAATGGGCAACTTTTCAGGTCATTTGGTAAATGGGTCAAAGTAGCATGTCCAAATGAGATATATGTTGCCTCAAAATTCAAAGAAGCCCAGTAGGCATAGTGCCTTTTCTTAATGGTAAGAGGAACCAGCAACTTGCCCTTCATCTTAGTTGAGAAATCTCTTCATATCTCAGATAATTGGACCTCTAGAACTTTTGCCAAGGTGGCAGTTCCTTGAATTTCTGTGGAATTTATCTCCCACTCTCTGGCACACAAATGTCTTATTGATGTGTCTAAAAGAGTTGCTACTTTCTGCTCACCATATCCAGTAAGCATAAAATCATCAAAGTAATGGACTAGTGTGATGTCCTATGGAAGAAGGCAACCAAGATCCTTGTAGATTAAATTGTGACATATGACTTGAGTTGAGAGACCCCCAAGGTAGGACAGAGAGGGTTGATTACTGCTTTGTCAGATGAAAGCCACCTGCTTCTGATGGTCATTACCAACAGGTACAAAAATAAAAGCATTTACCAGGTTAATAGCTGCCTATCAGAGATGTGTTGATTTGCTCCAGCAACAAAACCACATCTGGAAAAGCAACTACAATTGGTGCCACTACCTATTAAATTCATGACAGTCCATTGTCATTCTGGTTGAATTACAACTCCTGCATCTTTTAAGTCCTTCCAAGCGTTATCAATCTATGCAATTCCTCCAAGAATGCAGTGTTGCTTTTAGTTTACTGTTTTCATAGGTAAAGATAGTTCTAGTGGCTTTCACTTGGTCTTTCCTACCACAATAGCCCTCATTCCATGTGTCAGAGAACCACTGTGGGGACTCTGCCAGTTGCCAAGTATATCTATTCTAATTATACATTCTGAAACTGGAAAAATAACCACAAGGTGAACACAGCTGGGCCCACCGTGAGATGGATATGAGCCGGGTATCAATCACATGCTGCTGCAAACCTTGGAGGCTGAAAACAACAAATATGGTCTCAAACATTATCTGTGGGTCAGGTATCAGCAGCTTAGCTGAATGTCTCTAGCTCAAGGTCACTCATGAGATTGCAACCAAGCTGTTTCCTGGGGCTCTACTCAGCTCAGGACTTGATTGGGCGTGAAGGACCCACTGATTTGGTCATTGTCAAATTTCAGTTTCTCTGTACTGTTTCAGTGAGGGCCTCACTTCTCTACCACACCGCATGGCCGTCTCCACAGAGTTGCTTATCGCGTGGCAGCATGCTTCCTCAGTGCACGTGATCCGGGAGAAAGAGAGACAGAGAGAGAGAAAGACAAAAAGCATGAACAAAAGACTGAAGCCAATCATTTTATAGCCTAATACAGGAAGTGTTATCCCATTATTTCTTCCATACTCTGCTCATTAGAAGCAACTCACTAGGTCCAACCCACACTCAAGGAGAAGGGTTTACACAAGGCTGTGACTACTAGGAAATAGGGGTCATTGGGGACTACCTCAGAGACTGACAACCATGCTGGGTTATTAACATAAAAGTGAAAATGATCAACAACTGATTTAGAAATAAACATTAAGAGCCAGCATAGAATTCATCAGGTCTTCACATAACACATCCCATTTTACCAATTGGAAACTCAAGGCACAGAGTGGTTACAAATATTTGCCCAAGGTCATTTAGTGAGTGGCAAAACTAACACTCAAATCTTAGTCTAATTCCAAAGGCTCAAACTGACTCTGACCTTTCCTCCAAAAGTCCTTTAATGAGATCATTTATTTCAGATGGCTTCTGTTCCCTTTCTTCTCTTCTCTTTCTACCTACTTTTCCCTCCATTTCTTTCCCCCCAGACAGAAAGACTATTTAGAGACTGGTATATTTTACCTTATTGTACCAATTATGAGATACCCTCAAATGTGAGGTCATAGTTTTTCAGAAGAGAGATTATTTTTAACTGATAACCCATGGCCTATCCCACAGAACTGTCTCTTCTCCTCTGATGCTTTCTGAACAGGAACTGGTGACGTTAAGTCCACAATTTCAGCACACCTGCTCCTTGGTAACAATTGAGTTTCCTTCAGGTACCTCCAGTTTCAGAGTTGCTCAGAACTTCCCCTCTAAAAGGTCCAGAGTCACTCTCAGAACAATATATCCAAAGTTTAAAATATAACTTGAGTGGTTTAATCACACCCCCACCCCCACCCCCACCCACTCCTTCCACTTCCCTTTCTCTCCCTCCTAAAGGCCCAATCAGTGAAATTTCAGCAATAATTTCTGTAGTCTGGGAAAATGCTAAGTCACACTTGGGAGTACCTGGCTGCCCAGAGGACAGTTTCAGTTCCCACTGCTCACCTACAAATAAGAAGCAACTTGCACATTTAGAATGATCGTTTTCTTTATGTAGCTGAAATAAACCTCAGACCACAAATTAAAGGTTGAAAGAAATAAACTTTATTTTTTAAATACCAAACATAATTTATTTTATGAGCCTCCTTCTATAGAGGAGTAGAAACATAGTATGTCAATTCAGAGAGCCATCTTTAGGGTTGACTTGAGATCTGGGTGGGTTGGGGGGGGCGGGGTGGAGAGGGGACATTGGCCTTTAGTTACTATCTGCCTGTACCTGCATCTATTGAGATGTCTGTCTTCAGTTGGGACATTGAGATGTCTATCTTCAGACCTAAAGTCATTCTCAGCCCCTTGCACCTGACCACAGGCCCCTCCAACCTGGCTCTATCTCAGGTACTTGTGCATCCCTCTCAGGGGTACAGAAGACATTTAATTACACCTCTACGCCTTCTGGACAGGAAAATCCTACAAGTCTTGTGACCTCCCTGGAAACAAGGTAAAACCTTACTCTTCTCCTAAATCACTATACCTTTCTTAGGAAGGTTTTACTTCCTTCATGGGCCCCAGGAATTAGCCCTGAGGATAAGCCACAGGACCCCTGCTCAGGAACCAATAATGTCTCGCTTCCTCTCAGATGCTTCTCTTCTTCCCTGCCCAGTTCTGTAGATTTTAATCTCAGGTTGACAGAAGGGAAAAGGGATGAACTGGCTTTGATGAACCAAATATTATTCTAAATCCTTTTGTCTTCTTCCTGGATCTAAGCTTTTAAAACTCAAAGGTAATATTTTACTCTTGTTCTCTGATTTTTCTGTAACAACCTTCTCTAAGACAATCCATATCTCAAAAATGGGAAAAAGCCATAGATAAATAAAAAGAATTATAGGAAACCATATCAATTAATATCAAAATATAATTTCACTACAACTAAATACATTTTCCTGCCTTACATAAAGTTTGTGTCATTTCTTTTTATCATAGTCTTTCATCTTATTTCACAACCACCGAAAGCAGGAAACTTGCTGAATGTCCTGAGGTAAGTGTGCATGAAGTGAAAAAAGTATGTGACATGGTCTTCCTCCTTTAAGGGAGGTTGTTATGGGTTGAATTGTGTCCCCCAAAGAAATATGTTGAAGTCCTAATTCCCAGTACTTCAGAATGTGACTTTCTTTATTTGGAAATAGGGTAGTTGCAAATATAATTAGTTAAGATGAGGTCATATTGTGTCCTGATAAGAAGAGAAGAGACACAGAGACAGAGGCACAGGGAAAAGATGGCCATGTGGTGACAGAGGCAGAGTTTGTATTGACGTAGCTACAAGCCAAGGAACTCCAAGGATGGCCAGCAAACACCAGAAACTAAAAGAGGCAGAGAAAGATTCTCCCCTACAGACTCCATAAGAAAATTTGGCCTTACATTTGAGGGTGTCTCATAATTGATCATAAAGTAATTATGGCAGTCTCTGAATGGTCTTGGAACATGGCCCTGTCAACACCTTGATTTTGAATTTCTGGCATCCAGAACTCTGAGACAACAAATTTATTATTTTAAGCCACCAAGTTTCTGGTAATTTGTAATGGCAGACCTAGGAAACAAATATAGTCTAACTAAGGATATAAAAAACTCAGATATCACAAAGCAATTATGGAATACACTGATAAACTCTGTGGCACTAAGGAGAATAGTAAAAGATCCAGAAACACCCAGACTCACCCCCTAGTCTCTTGCCCAGTCTCAGGAGTGACTGGGTTACTTTATTCATAGCATTGACACAAGGAAGTTTATATCTCCCTGGTCTTTTAGGCCCTGTGCTCCAGGATCTTACACAATAAAGCCTCCAGGCGAAGGTCAGTACTCCCAAAGGAAGTGACTCTTCTTTTGAGCACAAATGCCATAGGCTTTTGAGATTAAACAAGACAACACTTCACATCTAGGAAACTTATTCTTGCTGTGATGAGACCCAAGGTAAGACCAACCATGTGGCTCTGAGCTTCACCCACCCAGAGCCTCAACCAACAGGAGGACTCTGTCTTATGAGACCTATTTTGAATGGTCTTTGTTTGCCCGAAATCTTGCTATTTGGGTTTTAACAGTGGATCCTACACATTTTGCTTGACTTGGTTCTGTCAAGTCTTCTCTTTTCTTGGGGCCTCTTTGTTGTAGGCCACTAAATAAGTTGTCTCTACTGGGGCTCAATGCCCATGTAGTACATAACCAATAAATTATCCTTTCCATAGTTGCTGGGTTGACTATTATACATTTTCTGTTTTCAGAGAAGGAAGCAAGAAAGAGGGAAGGAGATTGGGCTCAAAGGGCAGAGTGGTAAGGGAAGGATTAGAAGCTAAATTTGGGGTTTGAAAAGGATAAAGGAAATAAAGGTTGGCTGGGCTTCTTAGTCAGGAATCATCCTTGTATCCTCATTTCCCCTTATCTCTTACATCTAAGTAGTCAGCAGATCTTATCCATTTTATGTTCAAAATACAACTCAAATCTTTTCTTTCAAATGTCAATAACCACAACTTCATTAGACCAGGCAACCATCATCTCTGCCTTAGATGACTGCTAAACCTCGTAACTGATCTCTCTTTTTCTAATCTTATCTCATATAATTTATTCTCTACAAAGCAACCACAGTGACCTAAAATGATGAGTAAAATAAATTCTGTCCCGTGATTAAAATTCTTCAGCTTTCACTTTCAGCCAAGATGGACTAACAGACAACATCTGTCTTCCTTCTCTAAGTAATTAGAAAAATGGACAAAAATATAATAACTATTTTTTCAGACAGGTAGTACAGTACTACGATCCTCAAGAGAAAGGGATGAGGTGAGCCCTACAACTGCATGAACTTACTTCTTGGAGGCAATTTTCAGTCCACATCACTGAGAGGGTAAACTAAGCAGGTCTCTATGAGTTGAAGAGATAGAGACTTAGCCAGGGGAGGTTAGGGTGGCTAGAATTTGTGGAGCAGAGTACTAGAGAAGAGTGAGCAGCAGCAGCAGTGAGAGAGGGAATGAGATAGAATGCTCCAAAAGTCTGCAGAGGGATCTCATTGAATCTTTGGCTGGGCACTGATCTGTGTGTGTATAAGAGGAAGCTACTCTTGGTCAGAGAAAGAACCACCTGAGAGAAGTAAGCAGAACAACTCATAGACCTGGGAATAGTTTGTGTTTCTACCCGCCAGAGTAGGAAGACCTCATAATATATGGGGCATTAGGTAGTCCTCAAAATAATAATAATAATAATAATAATAATAAAAGAGTCCTTAGAAGTAGCACTAAATTAGCCCTAGATTAAAGGTTACTCTAGACCTGCTCTAACAAAGCCTAAAAGCAAGCCTTGAAAAAAGTCAAATGATCCCAAGTAATTTAGCTGTTCACCAGAACAAAATCCAAGTGTAGTTAAAGATATAGAACAAAATCCAGCAAAACATTATAAAATTCACATTTCACGTTGTCTGGCATCCAAAAATAACCAAGCATGCAGACAGGAATCTTGGCTATATAGAATAAGGAGGTATGTGATGGAACCAGAAAAGACTGAATAGCCAAAGAAATCCTGAAAAAGAAAACCACCTTGAAGCATCATAATTTTGTACTTCAAACTGTATTTCAAAGCTGTAATCATCAAGACAGTATGGTACTGGCACAAAAATGACACGGAGATCAATGAAACAAAATAGGGAATGCAGAAATGGACTTACAAATGAATGGCAAACTAATCTTTAACAAAGCAGGAAAGAATATTCAATGTAAAAAAGATAGTCTCTTTAAGAAATGGTTTTGGGAAAACTAGACAGCAACATGCAGAAGAATGAACCTGGACACCACACAAAAATAAACTCAAAATGGATGAAATACCTAAACGTAAGACAGGAAACCCTCAGAATCCTAGAGGAGAAAACAGGCAGCAACCTCTTTGACCTCGGCCACAGCAACTTCTTACTAGACATGTCTCCAGAGGCAAAGAAAACAAAAGCAAAAATGAACTATTGAGACCTCATCAAGATAAAAAGCTTCTGCACAGTGAAGGAAACAATCAACAAAACTAAAAGGCAACTGTCTGAATGGGAGAAGATATTTGCAAATGACATATTGAATAAAGGGCTGGTATCCAAAATCTATAAAGAACATATCAAACTCAATACCTAAAAACCAAATAATCCAGTGAAGAAATGGGCAAAATACATGAATAGAAACTTCTCCAAAGAAGACATCCAGATGACTGTCAGACACATGAAAAGATGATCAACATCACTCATCATCAGGGAAATACAAATCAAAATCACAGTGAGATACCCTCTCAGACCTGTCAGAAAGGCTAAAATTAACAACCCTGGAAACAACAGATTTTGGTGAGGGTGCAGAGAAAGGGGAACCCTTTTGCACTGCTGGTGAGAATGCAAACTGGGGCAGCCACTCTGGAAAACAGTATGGAGGTTTCTCAAAAAATTAAAAATAGAACTATGCTATGACCCAGCAATTGCACTACTAGGTATTTGTCCAAAGGATACAAAAATGCTGGTTCAAAGGGGCACCTGCCCCCCAATGTTTATAGCAGCACTATCAACAATAGCCAAATTCTGGAAAGAGCCCATATGTCCATCAACTGATGAATATATAAAGAAGATATGGTATGTATATACCATAGAATATTACTCAGTGATCAAAAAGAATGAAATCTTGCCATTTGCAACAACATGGATAGAACTAGAATGTATTAGGCTAAGCAAAATAAGTCAGTCAGAGAAAGGTAAATATCATAGGACTTCTCTTGTATGTGGAATTTAAGAAATACAACAGATCAACATAGGGGAAGGGAAGGAAAAATAAGATAAAAACGGAGAGGGCAGCAAACCATAAGAGACTCTTAAATACAGAGAAGTGAGGGTTACTGGAGGGGTGTTAGATGGGGGAATGGGCTAAATGGGTGATGGGCATTAAGAAGGACACTTGTTGGGATGAGCATTGGGTGTTATATGTAACACCCAATCACTAGATGAATTAGTGATTTAGATGAATCACTAAATTCGATCCTGAAACCATTATTACACTATATGTTAACTAACTTGGATTTAAATAAAATTTTTAAAATATATTTAGAAAAATTAATTCTGGACTTGATATCATGATGTTTTAGGAAGAATAGGGTACGTGCCTGCACACACAAGAAAATATTGTAAACAAAAATATAATATATTACATGAAGATATCTCTGTTATTAAAATATTTTGGTCAAAAAAGTAAAAAAAAAGGGGTATGTGAACCTTCTCTTCAAACAATAAGTATGAACAGGACAAAATTGTCAAAAATAACCATTTCAGGACCCTTGAAAATGACCAAACACAGACACCAAATTGAGAAGCAGTTATTAATATTTTAGAAATTGAAACCTCAGAAAAGAACAGCAGGAGTCTATGACCTTCTTGCCTGGGTTCACACCCACCTTCTCACCCTCAGATTAGTTACTGTGAATGGGAGTTGTAAAAAGATAAGGCTGGTTGTGAAAAACAACAGCTTTGCCCTAAGAAGGGACAGACTAGACTTGGAGCAGGAAGCAAATAGCCATGGCAGCATTATCAATTAAAAAAATAAAATTTTGTAGGAAATAAATAAGTAAAACTCACAATTCTGCTAGCCCGAATTTATGATCATAGCTTGGGCAAACAGTTTGACAAGACAGAATTTTAATAAGGAGATTCTGAAAATGACAGAGCCATAGAGGGCGAGATTAGTTCTTCATCTATTCCTGGCTGACTGGGAAACTACATACATGCACATGGGGTACTTAAGAGAGCCCAGTGGAAAGTAAAAGCCTAGGCATACTTGAGAACTAGCTAAATTTTGAATGTACTCACTCTTTGGTCTACACATAGGTAAGTTAGCAAAGGAGTGAGTTAAAGCCTTATGGACTCAAGGTGTTTGAGCAAAATCTCTGCTCAAATCCTTGGCCGACCACTAGACTATGCTGACACAGAGATAACTTCTAGTAAGCCAGGACCAAAAAGAGAGAGAGAGAGAGAGAGAGAGAGAGAGAGAGAAAGAAAGAAAGAAGAAAAAAAAGAAAAGAAAGGAAAAGAAAAGAAAAGAAAAGAAAGAAAAGAAGAATAAAAAAATCCGGGCAAAGACATCAGCAGTGGTCTGCAACTCAGGGGAGAGAAAGATTCCACAATTGAAGCCAGACAATTTTTTTTAATCAGGGGAAAAACTCAGAATATAGACTTGCTACAATGTATTATTGAAATGCCTGATGTCAACCAAAAATTACAAGAAATGCAGAAAAACAGTAAAGTGTAATTCACATTCAGGAAAAAATCAGTCAATAAAAACTAACTCTATAAGCCCAGATGTTAGATTGAGAAGATGAACACTTCAAAGCAACTATTATAAATATATTTAAATAATTAAAGAAAACTTTATTCAAAGAATTAAAATAAAATATGAAAATGTTTGATAAGTAAGGAATGTCAATACAGAAATAGAAACTATAAAAAAGAACCAAATGGAAATTCTAGAGTTGAAAAGTGCAATAACTAAAATGAAAATTTCCCTAACTGGGCTTAATAGCAGATTGGCAGAAAACCAAATTAGTGAATTTGAAGATAAATTAGTAGAAATTATCCAAGCTGAAAAATAGAAAAAAGAATGAAGAAAAATGAACAGAGCCTCAAAATCTTGTGGGACAGCATCAAGCATACCCATGTACCTATTATAGGAGCACCAGAAAGTGAGGAGAGAAAGAGTTAGAAAAAACATTTTAAAAAATAAAAGCTAAAAATTCTCCAAGTTTCATGACAAACATTTATCTTCAAATCCAAGAAATTCAACAAACTCCAAGATCGATAAACTTAAGAGCTCCACCCTCAAGCACATCACAGTCAAAAAGTTGAAAACCAAAGAAAAAAAGAAAATCTCAAAATTAGTAAAGGAAAAATGATTCATGTACAAGGGAATCATGTACAAGGGAACAAAAATATGATTAAAAGCTAACTTCTCATCATAAGTAATGGAGGCCAAAACGCATAAGAGTGACATATTCAAAGTGTTGCAAGAAAAAACGTTTAATCAAGAATTCCATATCCGTCAAAATTAAAAATAAGGAAGTTTCTGATGGTCAAAACTTCAGAGAATGTGTTACTCGCCAAATTGTCATATAAGACATACTAAAGGAAGTTCTTTGGACTTAAAGAAAGTGATACCGGGTGGTAAATATAATCCACAGAGAGAAATGAAGAGCACAGAAATAATAAAATGTGAGTAAATAGAACAGATAAACAAATATAATAATATAATATAAGATGAGATTGTGTAAAATGATCATTATACTTCTATATTGTTGGTTTTATAACACATCTATTAAATTATATGATAATAGCACAAAGGAAGGAGATGGAAATGGAGTTATATTGGAGCAAAGTTGCTATATTTTCCTGGAATTAAGTCAGTATTAAACTGCAGTAGATTGTGGTAATTAAAATGTACATTATAATCCCTAGGGCAACAACAACAAAACGCTTTAAAAATAGTAATAAAGGGGCAACTGGATGGCTCAATTGGTTAAGTGTCTCACTCTTGATCTCAGTTCAGGTCTCGATCTCAGGGTCATGGGTATGAGTCCTGCATTAGGCTTTATGCTGGGCGTGAGACCTACTTAAAAAATAGTAATAAAAAATCAAAATGGGAATAACAATTGTATACTAGAATGTTTGTTTGACACACAAAAAAATACAACCAGGGAGTAGTAGAGTAACAAAATAAAAGCCATGAGACCTATTGAAGACAGATAGGAAAAGGACATATGTAAGTCTAACCATGTTAAATATTATGTTAAATGTGAATAGACTAAATATTACAATCAAAAAACAGAGAGTGTCAGACTGGAAGAAAAAACAACATCGAATGATATGCTGTCTACAAGAAAAAAAGTTTAGATTCAAGACACATATGGATTAAAAGTAAAGGTATGTTGTGATTGTTGATTTAATCAATCAACTTGGCTGGACCATAGTGCCTAGATATTTAGTCAGACATTATTCTGGACATTTCTGTAAAAATGTTTTTTGGATGAAATTAACATTTAAGTAATGAACTTTGAGTAAAACATATTACACCTCCATAATATGGGTGGGCCTTATCCAAATCACTTGAAGGTTTTAATAGAACAAAAGCTAACCTCCCCCGAGCAACAACGAATTCTGCCAGTAGATGGCCTTTAGATCAAACCATGACTTCCCTGGGTCTTCACTCTGCCAGCCTACTCTACAGATTTTGACTTACCAGGTGAGCCGATTACTGAAAAATAAATGTGTATGTGTGTGTGTCTGTGTGTGTGTGTGTCTGTGTGTGTGTGTGTCTGTGTGTGTGTGTGTGTGTCTGTGTGTATGCTGCTGATTCTGTTTCTCTAGAGAACCTTGACTAATATAGACTACAAAAAGTATATCATGCATACAGTAACCATAAGAAAGCTGGAGGGGCCACATTAACATCAGACAAGTAAATGCTCAAACCAGAAATCCTACTAGAAGAGGAGGGGGAAATTCCATGAGAATAAAAAGAGTTCAATTTTAAGAGGATAAAGAGTTTTCTTTAGTGAAGAAAAATAAAAATTATAAAAGTATATATGCACCTAACAGCAGAGCTGCAAAATACATAAAACAGAAAGTGACAGAATTAAAAGGAGAAATACACAATTCAACAGTTATAGTTGGAAATTTCAACACTCCTTTCTCAGTAATTGATAAAATTAGATAGTAAACAAGAATATAGAGGATTTGAACAACATAACCAACTTGACATAACTGACATTTACAGAACACTATACCCCTCAAACAACAAAATAGACCTTCTTTTCAAGTATCCATGGAGCACTCTCCAGGATAGACCATATGCTATAACATAAAACAAGTTTCAATAAATTTATTTTTTTAACTTTTTTTAAAAAACATGAGCCTTTTTTTGGACATGAGCCAAAACCAAGCGTCAGATAATTAACTGATTGAGCCACCCAGGTGCCTCTCAGTAAATTTAAAAGGATTGAAATTATTCAAATTTTAATTTAATTATTGAATTATTTTCTGACCACACCAAAGTAGTTAGAAGTCAAAACAAAAAGAAATGTGAGCAAATCAAAAATAGTTAGAAAATAAACAACACATTTCTAAACAAACCATGGCTCAAAGAAGAAGTCACGAGGAAACTTGAAAAATATCTTGGATTGAGTAAGAATGAAACATGACATATCAACCTTTATGGAATGCAGATAAAGCAGAATTTAGAGGGAAATTTATGTCTTTAATTACTTAGAAGGCAGATAGATCTAAAGTCAATAACCTAAGCTACCACTTCAAGAACCAGAATAAGTCTACCATGCCAATTTGCTGAAAACTAGCAATAAAAAAATTATATTTCCTCATCAGAGGAAAATATATGGTGCAAAATGGAACCAAGATAAGAATTATGGCATACTTCTTGTCAAAAACTATGCATTTAGAAGACAATGGGTCTTCTTTACCTCTTTACTTCTTTACTGAAAGAAGAAAGCTGAAAATCTAGACTACTTTAACCAGCAAAAATATATTTCAAGAATGAAAGTGAAATAAAGACATTTTCAGACAAAGCAGAGACAACTTATTTATAGAAGATCTTTCCTATAAAAATATGATAAAAGAAATTATACAGGCACATAAAAAATGATAACAGATAGAAATTTGGATCTACACAAGGCAATGAAGAATACCAGAAATGATTACAAACTGGGAAATGGCAACTTTTCAGTTGAAAAATGTTGTGGACATCACCTTGACCAAGTGATCAAAATTATCAACAAGACAAAATTACCAATAAGACAAAGCGACACTCTGCTCTTCCTGATGTGATATATTGAAGAGGACACAATATCGCTTACATAATACTCATGCCAAAAATGTCTAACTTGAATGCAATTATGATGAAATAAACAAACCCAGCTGAAGGATGTTCTATGCTCTATTTTAAAGAAGACTAGAAAGATATGACAAGTAAATGCAATATGATCCCGGACAGGATATAGGATCAGAGGGAAAGAAAAATGACTATAAAAGACATTATTGTGGAAACTGGTAAAATTTAAATATGTACTGAGTATTAGATAATAACATATATCAGTATGAAATTCCTGGATCTGATGACTGCATGGTAATTATCCAAGAGAATATCAATATCATTTTTCTTAGAAAAGACAAACTAAAATATTTGGGGTAAAGGGTATTAAGTCTATGTGATATTCTTAAATGATTTTACAAAAGATATATCTATTATATATATACATATATATACGTATAATGTGTATATATGTATATGTATAAACACACACACACGAATGCAATAAGCACAGCGACTCTCTATGCATACACACCTCACCACCTTGACATTTAGCATTTGCCATGAGGATATGGAACTAGAGTCTCTTAGTTTTTTCTATCTCAAAAATTATGACTCTGATTTTACCTCATTTCTCTCATCTTTTTGCATCTCAGTCACTTCCCTTGCCTCACCCCAAAGACACTCCATAATCCATTTCCCACTCCCTCTCCCACAGAGGACAATTGTTATAAATAAGCTCTGTTCATTTAAGAGGGTAGGGAAAAACATGAACATCATGGAAAGAGTAGTGGAAAATATAAAAACACACTAATAAAACTTATAGAGATGAAAAAAATGCACTGCAAAATATTACACCTTGTGGGGATTTTTGCCATCCAATTGACAAGCCCTTTTCCTATAATGTACAGCAACTCCTGAAACATCATTTCCTTCAGGCATTCATCCCAGATTCAAAGAAAGAGACTACTCATGACACTCCTATAGCTACTTTGTTTAGTGCACATTTAACTTGGTTCAACCTGTTCCAAAAGACAATCATCCTTGACCTGTAATAACATGTGCATTTGCCGTTTATTTGTGGCTTGACTTAATGTGCTAAATCAGACTGTGAATCCTCTATATGCATATCCATGTCAGTGAATCTGTCTTTGATTTTAAAGTAGCTGTGTTCTCATAGTTTAAAAGGACTGGCCTTGGGGCACCTGGGTGGCTCAGTTGGTTAAGTGTCCGACTTCTGCCCAGGTCATGATCTCATGGTTCGTGAGTTCGAGCCCTGCCTCGGGCTCTGTAGACTGACAGCTCAGAGCCTGGAGCCTGCTTCGGATTCTGTGTCTCCCTCTCTCTCTGCCCCTCCCTTGGCACTCTATCTCATTCTCTCTCAAAAATAAAAAACATTAAAAAAATAAAATAAAAGGCTGGCCTTACTATCAAAAAAATAATCAAAATAAAAATCTGATGCCCCACTTTCTTTCATCAGACTTTATCCCTAAATCCCTAATAGAAAGTAAATAGAGAACTTCTGCTTTGAGAAAAAAAGAGACTTACCTTTCTCTAGTCTTCCTACTAAATACAATGAAAAACTCTAGGCATTATCTTTAAAGACATAAGTACAAAAGACATAAAGACAGAAGATGTTAGACTGGCCAGAGACCTCAGGACCCAAGGAATGATATAGTGGTGAGGTACTTTAATTTTTTTTCCCTCATATACCCAGACTGGGTGTTGAAAGAAGATGGCAACTTGGAAATGCCAACAAACATAGACATAAAAGTCCCAGTAAAAGCTTGTTTTCTCTAGCCAAGAACCAGAAAGATGAAAAACTTTGAGGCAATAACTGCTTTACTGTAACCAAATACAACAGGTGAAAGGAAAAAAAAGAAAAAAAAACCACCTTGGCCCCAGCCTAGGGCCCTCCAAACACAATCCATAAAAGGAAAAATTGATGGAAAAATTGATAAGAGAGACAACAAAAGTTAAAAAGTTTTGGTCTGTGAAAGACCCTAATAAGTGGATAAAAAGGCAAATGAGCTAAGGTCTGGGAGAAATTATTTCAAAATACATATCTGATAAAGGACTAGTATCTAGAAAATATAAAGAGCTCCCAAAATGCAATAGTAAAAACCAAACAATGTAATGAGAAAATGGAAAAAAGACATAGACATTTTATTAAAAAGGATATACAGATGGCACATAATACCTGAAAAGATGTTCTACTTTTTTAGCCATTAGGGAAATGCAAAATAAAACCACAAGGAGATATCATTATACAACTATCAGAATGACTAAAACAAAAAATAATGACACCACCATATGTTGATGAGGATGTGGAAGAAATAGATCCCTCACACACTGCTGGTGAAAATGCACAATGGAAAAGCCACTCTGGAAAATAATTTGACAATTTCTTCTAAACAACAACAATGGTATGCAACTACCATATAACCAAAAAATGAAACTCTTGGGCATTTATCCCAGAGAAATGAAAATTTATATTCACCCAAAAACCTGTACATGAATGTTTATTGCAGCTTTATTGATGATAATCAAAAACTAGAACACGTGTCCTTCAATGGGTAAATGGTTTTAAAAACTGTGGTACATTCATTCCATGGGATACTACTTAGTAATAATGGAATGAGCAATAGATATATACAACAACTTGGATAAATCTCCAGAGAAGTAGGCTGAGAGAGAAAAGCCAATTTCTAAAGGTTACATACTGTATGGTTTTATTTATATAACATTTCCTGAAATGATAAAATTATAGAAATGGTGAGCATATTTGTGGTTGCCAGGAGTTAAGGAAGTAGTAGGGGTGCAAGGAAAGTGGTGCAAGGAAAGGGGTGCAAGGAAAGTGCTATTAAAGGGCAACATAATCTTGAATATCGATGTCAATGACCTGGATATGATATTGCACTCTAGTTTTTCAAGATGTTATCATTGGGGGAAACTGGGCAGAGGGTGCACAAGATTTCTGTTTTGTTTCTTACAACTACACGTGACTCTACAATCATCGCAAAATAAAAAGCTTAAGTTTAAGAAAGTAAATACATTGGATGAGATTACATTTGGCTGTTTTTAGCTTTTTAGACCTTAGTGTAAAAAAATATTTTTATTAGAGGAGGCTTCAGGGAGAACCGAATGACCCCAGGTGCCTTTGCCTTGTGAAAAGAAGGTGGGCACACAGTTGAGGTTCAAAGGACCAGATGCCAGATACAGAAGTTAAACTTCATCAACTTCTTAATTAAATCCAGAACTGGCCCTGGTAGTTGCCTTGCATATATTTTTTAAACACACACACACACACACACACACACACACACACACACACACACCACACTGCTAAATATAATGTATTCTTCATGCTACTGTTACTCAAAATATTATTGATTTATGTCATGGGACTACAGACAGGGAGGACTACTTTCAAGCCAAGGCAAGCTTTGTTTACTGAAGCCACATTGGTTTAGTGGCAATTATAGCCTTAAATGACAAGTGAAATAATATTTGTCTTTGATTCCCCTCCAAACTTCCCTGTATGCTCTCTTCTAGAGATCATAGGTGGTTTGTGCTCTTATCTGATCAATTCCCCATTTTTTATTTGTTCAGTTTTTATGGGTTTCTTATTGCTATTCTCTGTGCAGTGGCCAATGCCACCACACCACATCATTGCTCCAACATCAGTTCTGAGTCTCCCTCATCATCACTGCTGCCACCCCTGTGTTCCTTGGGGTTGGAGTTAAGGGACTGTTTTCTCAATTACTGTAGTTTGTTGGGACCAAAAAGCCAACTTCTTACCATTTTTATTTCCTCTTTGTTGAAAAAGTAAGTTAGTAATGGGACAGAATTATTTGAGTTTTCTTTCTGTCTCTAACCCCAGAGGTATTATGTACTTCCAAATTTAAATAGTAGATTAGAAATAAACCCTCGTACTATGGTGCTTATAAAAACAAAGATACAGAACTTGAGTTAATAAAATTCCATCTTTCTATGTGACCATTTAGACTTTTTAATTGTGTTTGAAATTTAAAATGGTAAGACAGAAAATAAAATTTGAGATGTAATATTTTTGTTTAATGAGGGCAAATTTTAGTTCATTCAAAAGAGTTTTTACTGAATATTAATATCTCTAAAACTGAAATTTTTTAGTTGTTATTTTTTATGATTTGTTTTTAAGCTGTTATTTTTCATTATTATAACATACTAATATGTAAATATAAGGGTTTTTAATCTTTGACTCCAAAAATGCATTATCATTAAAAAGTATTAATCTATTACTGATTTCCTTTTATACATCATACTATTTATATTTATATATTGTTTTACTAAACAGGATCATTTCACAATTCACAAGCACCCAGTACCAGCCAGCAACAAGGCATATCATTCTTAATATTCCTTCCTCTATATGACAAAATTATTTCAGTAATAATCATAAAATTAAATAAGTAATCATGATGACCAGAAAAGAAAACAGACAATAAAATTTTTCTTTTATTTAAGTGTTTGTATGTTTACTGGCATACTAGTTCTTTCAGAGAGGGTTTGTAGATACTAAACTCTCTTAACTGTTGTAAGACTGAAATTTTCCTTTTTTCACTTTCTCTCATGGAATAGTTCAGCTTGGTAGTTCCCAAATACAGTCCCTAAAACAGTAGAGTCAGAAATATGTAGGACCTTATTAGAAAGTGTATTCTCAGCCCACCTAAGACCTCCTGAATCAGAAACTCTGGGGGTTACATGTTTTCATAAACCTCCAGGTGATTCTGATGCACACTAATGTTGGAAAGCCACTGGTTTAACTCAAGACTCTTAGGTTGATACCAATTTTTTCCTCAGTGTTTTTGAAAATACAATGGTATGGCCTTTTACCACCTACTATTACTGATGAAAAGACTACTGTCATTCTGTCTTTATATTATATTCAACCATATGAAATTTCCAGTATTCAACCATATTTTATTGAGGTACATTTACAGTTTGAAGTATATCATTAAATGAGTTTTGGCAAACGTACAACAATGTAACCACCATCACAATCAAGATATAAAACATTTCCAACACCCAAAATATTTCCTCACCACCCATTACATTCTATACCCTCTTCCCATTGCTGGCAAGCACTAATCTACTCTTTGTCACTATAGATTAGATGGAATTTTCTAGAATTTCATTTACATGGAATCATACAGCATATGCTCTTTTGTATCTTGGTCATTTCATTTATCATAATGCTTTGGGATTTATTCTTTTTAGTGTATTTGTCAGTAGTTTGCTCCTTTTTATTGCTGACTAAAATTCCACTATAATGATAAACTACAATCTGTTCATGTGTTCACAAGTAGTGGACATTTGGGTCAATACAGTTGTCTTGCTTTCTAGCTATTTACAGAGGGAGGGCAATTCCCATAGCAGTTACTCCTTCATAAGCAGAAACAGAGTTCCTACTCAGTCATTTTTGATCTACAGTGATCTTTATTTCACCTGGCTTCATCCAATAGATAATCTGTCCTATCTTTTTTTTTAACATTTATTTATTTTTGAGAGACAGAGAGAGGCACGAGTGGGGGAAGGGCAGAGATAGAGAGACACACAGAATCTGAAGCAAGCTCCAGGCTCTGAACTATCAGCACAGAGCCCAATGCAGGGCTCAAATTCAAAAGCTGTGAGATCATGACCTGAGCCAAAGTCAGATGCTCAACTGACTGAGGTGCCCCTGTCCTGTCTATCTTGAAGTTCTAAGGTTATCTCTTTTACCTTGACTTTTTTTTTCACCTTGACTTTCTATATTTCCACTCTACTGTATCTAGTTTTGGATTTGCTTTTATTTATTCTATTTAATTAACTTGTACAATTTCTGCCTGAAGACTCATATCTTTCTTTGATTCTGTAAGATTTTCAGCCATTATCTCTAAACATTTGCTCTCTTCCTGTCCCTGTTTTCTTTCTCTGCAATCCCTACCAGACCTATGTTATAACCTCTTATTTCAACTTCCACAACTCCTAATTTTCCTTTTGATTTTTCTGTTTTTTCTTTCTGTGTGAGAGGGTTTCTGTGTGTGTGTTAGGTATTTATTGCTACATAACAAACTGTCTCAAAACTTAGCAGCTTAAAACAATCTTTTTATTTTGCTCATGATTTCGTAGATGAGGAATTCAGAAAAGGTTTCATTAGACGTTCTGAATGGCTTAGGGCCTCTTCTGCAGTTGCAGTCAGACAGTGGTTAGAGCTCGCACAGCAGCAGTGGAAGATGTTGTGTATGGCCAGAGATCTATCTCTCTCTTTAGTCACAGTGTACATGTGGCCACTTTGCATGGGCTAACTTGGGCAGTTGGACTGCTTACATGGCAGCTCAGGACTCCGGCACAAATGATCCAGTTAGCAAGGCAAAAACTGTCCCACATTTCTGATATAGCTTCAGGAGTCACACAGCATCACTTATACCTCATTTTTAAATAGTTTTTTAAAAATGTTCATTTACTTAGTTTTGAGAGAGAGAGAGAGAGAGTTAGCAAGGCAAAAATTGTCCCACATTTCTGATATAGCCTCAGGAGTCACACAGCATCATTTATACCTCATTTTTAAATAGTTTTTTTTTAATGTTCATTTACTTAGTTTTGCGAGAGAGAGAGAGAGAGAGAGAGAGAGAGAGAGAGAGATGGAGGGAGTGGAAGAGAAAGAGGGAGAGAGAATCCCAACGAGGCTCCACGCTGTCAGCATGGAGCCTGATGCAGGGCTCAATCTAATTAACCATAAGATCATGACCTAAGCCGAAATCAAGAGCTGGTCACTTAACCAACTTTGCCATCCAGGGGCCTCCACTTATACCTCATTCTATTAATTACAAGTGAGTCACAATCGTGTCCCTCAAAGGAGATGACATAGACCTCACCTCTTGATGGAAAGAGTATAAAGGAAACATTGTAAGAGAAAAGTATGTGGGATGGCAAATATTGCTGTGGCCATCTATGTGTAACCATTTTGGAAGATACAATCTGCCATGCTACAAGATTCTTTTCAAATCCCTCCTTTTTAAAGAAGTATGTTCTATTGTTTGAAGTTCTATTCTTACCCTCTCCCATTTTTTTAATACTTTTAGGCATACTTAAAGTCCCTTTTGCATCTGTGCCCTCAGTTATGGACAAGACCCCATCAAGCTTTTCCAAGGTTGCTTTGCTGAGCATTCTATGGGATTCACTGACTACACGCAAATGTTTAGCTTAGATTTTAGACACAGGGTTTCTATGTGATGAGGTTATTGTGAGAATTTGAACCCTGCATAGGTAGCACAGAATAAGGATCTTTCTGTCTCTTATTTATTTATTTTTTTATTTTTCTGATGTTTATTTTTGAGAGAGAGAGACAGAGCATGAGCGTGGAAGGGATGGAAGGGACAGAGAGAGAGGGAGACACAGAATCCAAAGTGGGCTCCAGGCTCTGTGCTGACAGCACAGAGCCTGATGCAGGGCTTGAACTCACGAACGGCGAGATCGTGATCTGAGCCGAACTCGATGCTTAACCGACTGAACCACTCAGGTGCCCCAAGAATCTTCATCTCTTAGCTGACTCTTTTGATATCCATATCCCAAGGATAGGAGCCTGGCCCATGGTCTGTGGGGAGCCTAACTATAGCCTATTCCCATATGCAGAACTAGAGGCTTGACTGCCCTTTCCAGTTGTTAAAATCTATACCCTCAAGATGCTGGGTAGCACTCACCTCTGTGGATTCTCAATTTTTGAAACATGAAAATTTCTATTTCTTATTTAGAAGCTCAGACACTTTTTTATGTTTATTTTTGAGAGAGAAAGAGAGATAGTGTGTGGGGAAGGGGCAGAAAGAGAGGGAAACAGAGGATCTGAAGCAGGATCTGTGTTGACAGCAGAGAGCCCAATGCGGGGCTCCAACTCGCAAACTGCAAGATCATAACCTGAGCCGAAGTCGGACACTTAATGACTGAGTCACCCAGTGTCCCTCAGCTATACACCTTTAAAAAAAATGTTTTTAGTGTCTAGCAATTTTTTGTGCTCAGGGTGGAAAGAGGATTTCCCATGTTTTCTTGGTCCTCATTTTGACAAAAGTTAACTGTATTGCTAAATATAGAGCTTTGGATTGCTGAATGCTTGCATTTAATGAACAGATAAGCTCTTTTTTATGGATTACCTAACCTCATTTTAGGATAAAATGAGAGAATAAAGCTTTTGTGTGGAGAAACAAAGAAGGCATGGGTGTGTATTTGAAGAATAGACATGTTCAGAACCTATTGGATTCAGATCATAAATGTCAACGACCCATTCTTGAAGAGCTGTAAGTGTAAGTCTGCTCCCCCAGTGGAAGTCTGGAGGACTCTAGAGACAGTCACTATTCAGTGACTTTTCTGTCCCTATCAACCGACTATCCAGTCGTCAGTTGAGTAGGTTCTCAGAGCCCTTGACCACAGGCTTTCCACTTGAGAGGTGAGGTGTAGCAACACCCTGCCGTGCCATGATTCTATCCACGCCACCGTGTTTACCAACCCCGGGAGAACTCAGAAAACTGAAGTGACCATTCTGGGAAGCCAGAAAAGTTTGGCTTACTTTTACATCACGGAGGAATAAAGTGTAGTAGAGCACTGAAAACCAGAGCAGCTAGAGGGCACATCCAAGTCACAAGTGCAGATTTTAGGCACAGGTAGGATAGAAGGTAGTGAGAACCCAAAGGAAGTGCAGTCTAACCCTGAAGAGCCACTTCTCAGAGGGAAAATGGGATTTTACCAAATTTAGTCTTCGGGGCATTTTCTCCCATCTCCTCCTCTTCTTGATACTTATTCAAAGGGAATTATTTTCAGACTTCTGTCTGAAACTGTCCTTTAAAATGGAGACTTGGGAGGGTTCATATGTATATAACTGCTCTGGTATAAGCAAGATGATAATGTTAAAGATGACTCACCAAATACCACCCATTCCCTAAGGTCCAGTCAAATTCTGGCCCCTGCTGTGAACTCTTCTCTGTCAACACCAGCCCTTTCTGACCTCCCCTTTCCTCTGACCTTCAATTTACTGTCTATTCCACTCACTGGTCATCTCACACATGCCTCAGGATTTTTCCTGTCATTGTCTGAAGTTATTTATTTCTAATATTTTTTGTAAACTTCTAGTATACTGAGGTTGGGTCTCTCTAACCAGATTATAGAATTTTTAAGTCCAGGAATGTACATTGCACATCTTCATTTTAATAATTTATAGCACTCACCATGGGCTAAGCATGACACAAGGGCTCCATAAATATTAATAAATGATAGTTTGTTTGCTCACTCTTCTTGTTTGGAAGTTTACATGATACACCATATATTCAGAAACTGGGATGCTCTGGAATACAAAGAACCCTTAAAGAAGTGATTCGTTCTCATCATGCTTCAGTTTCCCACTGCAGCATGGAGAAGACAACACTTGCTAGTCTCTGCTACGCTGGTAGATGGGAATGTTGTTGTTATGGTTATTGGTTTTTTAATCATGTGACATAAATGACTTCAAATATAAGCTTACTCATATAAAGTGTGCCTCACTTTATACAAGTGACATAGCTCTGAAAAATGGGACAAAAATGAGTTTTCACTGATTTATTGTTTGACTTCCTCATTTAAAGTTTGATATGAGTCTGTCAGTTGTGAAATTAATTGTGCAGTAGGAATTTGAAAAAAAATTTTAAAATCTCGGATCAGATTCAACTGACCTGAAATAAGGATTCTACCCTAATTTCTATATTTATAAATCCAGACTTTTCTTCTGCACTATCCCCAAACAACATAGAGAAGATCCACCAGTGATCCATCATTCAAATCCCTCTATGTCTGATCTGTACAGTCCCTGCTTTTGCTTATTCTCTTCTGACCCCAACTGGTGAAACTCCAAATGGAGTAAGCCAATTTTCTGCTTTCAGGGCTCTTGAACCTTGAACATCAATCTCCTCTGAGGATCATATAGCACTGTAGATTTCACCATCACCAATCTCCTCAACGCCCCAAGGGTATCACCACCACCAGAACTCAAAGTAACTGACTTTGCCTCCCACTTAGAAGGAAAAAATGTGTGTGTGTGTGTGTGTGTGTGTGTGTGTGTAATAAAATAGGAACAACCTCAACAAAACTGCTACTTTGTTTAACCTCACTCACAACCCCCTCTAACAAACTTGGGTAACTGAGATGTGATTTTGGGTTTCCCTCTGACTATCAGAGACCTAAGCAATTTGACCTAAGCCCTAAACCCTCAATTTCTCTACCTGTGTAAGTCAAGAGATCCTTCTTAAGTTTTATGCAAGTACAACACTTAATTATCTTTACCTTATCTATTACTTTTACACCTTGTGTTTTGTCTCTAAGGAGCCCCTGACAGCCAGAATGCTCACCTTGGCCCCTTTTATAGGAAATCCTATCACAATAATGGTTTTGTGAATTTCATTACTTCACTGAAGGCTTAAGGAGTTATGGGGAGGTATCACCTGGGACACACCCTGCCTTTCACCAATACAGTGACTTTATACCCCATCTCGTATGTCAAAAGCCATCCAGAGCCCCTGCTCCTAACCTATGACCTTCAACACCATGAGCCATTGAAGTGTAACTCACTTCCTAATGTTTATTTTTGAGGTGAGTCTGGTCATTCTGCCCAGTCTTCAGATCTTTGTGATTCTGGAAAATGAAATTTTCAACATTTCATTTTACTCATCTTTTTTGAAACTTTTCTTTGTTACCATCTTCAGTGGAAAGGCTGTCTTTTATTTTTTTCAACTGTTGAAGCCTTATTCCACCACTCATTTTGGGGTTCTACCATCCTCTAAGGCCTTGCTCTACCAATATCTCTTTTCTTTCCTGCACCTCTCCCCACAGCCTACAGACATGCCAAGTTAATTTCCTCTTAAAAGACACAAACAGCATTAAACTAAAAAGCTTCTGCACAGCAAAGGAAACCATCAACAGAATGAAGGGACAACCTACAGAATGGGAGAAAATATTTGCAAAGCATACATATGATAAGGGGTTAATATACAAAATATATAAGAAACTCAAACAACATAATAGGTAATAGTAGTAGTAGTAGTAGTAGTAGTAACTCAATTAAAAAATGGGAAGGACCTGAATAGACATTTCTCAAAAGAAGACATACAAATGGTCAACAGATATATGAAAAGATGCTCAATATCACAAATCATCCAGGAAATGTAAATCAACCTACAGATTGATTTACAATCATATACAATGAGATATAAACTAGCCCCTGTTAGAGTGGCCACAATCAAAAAGACAAAAGCTGAAAAAGTGTTGGTGAAAATGTAGAGAAAAGGGATATCTTGTACGCTGTTGGTTGATTATAAATTGATGCAGCCAGCCATTATGGAAAACAGTATGGAGATTCCTCAAAAAATTAAAAATAGAACTATCATATGATCCAGCAATCCCACTTCTGGGTATATACACAAAGGAAATAAAATCAGGATCTCAAAGAGATATCTGCACGCCCATGCTCACCAAAGCATTATTCACAATAGTCAAGACATGGAAACAATGCAAGTGTCCATCAACAGATGAATGGATAAAGAAAATGTGATATATATACACAATGGAATATTATTCAGCTTACTTATGTAGAAAGAAGAAAATGCTGCCTTTTGTGATAAGATGGATAAACCTGGAGAACATTATGTTAAGTGAAATAAACCAGACAGAGAAAAACAAAGGCTGTGTGATCCAACTTATATGTGGATCTAAAAAAAACCCAAAAAGTGAAACTCATAGAAGCAGAGAGTAAAAAGAATGGTGGCTTCTAGGGGCTTGGTTGGGGGGATAAGGAAATGTTGATCAAAGTGTACAAAGTATAATTACATAGAATGAAAAAGTTTAGAGATCTAATATATATGCTTGATTGCTATACTTAATAATACTGCACTGAACACTGGAAATACGCTAAGAGAGTAGATGTCAGATGCATTTATCACACCAAAATTGGTAACTATGTGAAGAGATGACATGTTAATTAGCTGGACTAGAGTAATTATTTGACTATGTTTATGTATATCAAATCATCATGTTATACACCTTAAATATATATAATTTTTATTAAAAATATATAAATAAATGGAAAAAAGAAACATGAAACAATTAAAATGTCTAACTTCTAGTTATTATCCTATATATTTTTTCTCTCCTCATGGTCAGGCAACAGAGTTTTCTACCTTGGTGTCTCTGGTTCCTCTGCTCCTGCTCTGTTCCTTACTCAATACAACCTGACTTCTGTCCCAGAGGCCATTAAAACTGCTATCTCCTTTATCCAATGACTTCCTTTTACTAAGTACTGGTTAACAATAATAACCGTCAGGATTTATTGATGGCTCACTATGCATCAATGCTTCTCAGAGTAAGTATTCATACATCTACAATCTCATTTGTTGTCCCAATAGGCATATAAAATAGACACTAAAATTATTCCCATATTACAAGGCAGAAAACAGCCTTGGAGAGGTAAAATAAGGCACCACACAGGTACAAGTTGCTGAGCCAGGACTTGAACGCAATGATTTTTTACTCCAGTACCAGTGATTGGATGTCTAGGTCAGACACATTCTCTCTCTGCAAATTGTAACACTGTTACCACTCCCTCTTTTGTGCAATTCTTTACTGTTTTAGTTCGCATGAATCCACTGTCTCCTACTCTCTACAACTATTCAGTGTCTGTTCCAGGCTCTTCTTTTTTGACCCATGCTTTAAAGGTCAGAACTCTCTGGAGTTCTGTTCTGGGCTCTCTTTACCTTTCATGCCACATCATCTCCTTGAGAAGATTCATATATTCACTGGGAAACTCTTACTGTTGTTTGTTGATGGCAACCAGCTGCAGATCTCCAGTCAGATCACTCTTTTGTTCTCCAAATCTGAGTATCTAAATGTCTTCTGGACATAACTTGGAAACACAAATTCAGTATGTTTTAAATGAACCTACCTGTCTGCCTCTTTTGCCATCTCACCCTGAAAAAATATTTTTTCCTTGAGTGAAGGGCACTCTCATCCACCCTATTGATCTCTCATCCACCCTATTGATCAACCAAGTCACCCTTAACCTTCCTCTCCTGAAACTCTCACATGCAATCAATCACCAAGACCAGTCAGTTTTACCACCTAAATAATCCTCTTTCCTTTACAATCACTTTCCAAGTTCAAGCCTACATGATTGTACCAATCTCCTTGCTGGTCTCCCTGAATCCAATCTTGCCATCTTTAATCTATTCTTTAGGCTTCAAGTTACAGGTTTGTTCAGATAGTCTCTATGTGGCTGTCATTATCTTTGCAATAGCAGCTAGTAGTTGCTTAAGTATTGCTCCATGCATCTTATTCTGGCACCCAAGCTAAAAGAGTAATGGCCGTCCATGAGCCTATTGTAGCCAGAGAGATCATTCTAAAATTCAAAGGTTATCAATCTCTCCCTTGATCAAAATTCTTTAGTGGCTCCCTGATGCTCTTAGAAGACAATCCAAACTTATCATGGTGTATCAGTCAGCTATTGCAACAATACTGTGTAACAAACCACTGCGAATCAGAGGCTTACAATAACAGTCCCTTATTCTCATGCTCACAAGTCCATAGGTTGACTGCAACTAAACTGAGCTAGGCTAGAATTCAGTCTCTTGAGCTTCAGGACCCAAGCTATAGGAGGTATATTGGGTTCAGATCCATACACAGCATAAGGGATTTCACAATAAAGGCCCAGTCTTATTATCCAAGTTCTTAGCACAGAAACCTAATCTATAGTAGATGCTTACTAAATGTCTGTTGGATGACAATGAAGCCAAGTAAGGCTGGTGTTGGGGAAACCAAGAAGTTAATTTCTTGGTTTTCTTGTCTGCAGCCTCCCTATTCTGTGTGCCATTTTCTTCTTTATAGTGTGTCTTTTTTAGGAATCTGGTTCCCTTGTGATCACTTCCCTTAGTTCACCACTAAAACCCACTCTCACAAAAAGCATGCATCCAGTAATTTACACATTAATTAAAAAAATCAGTCTGTTAACCCTTACAGATTTATTTGGCATCTGAGCTTTCACTGAAGAATCTGTAGTGGGACTTTGACTCTTACTAAAGGAACTTAAATTACATGGTAAAATATAAAGAAAATTTTAACCCTAAATATTGTTCACCAGGTAAGGTTCATTCAAAAACCAGACTCGACTCCCATTAGTTTATCATACAGAGGTCAGCTCAACCCCTTCACAACCCTATTACAAAAAGTTTCACTCAACGAGGTGAAAAGCCCTCCAGGATGAAAGCTTTCTTTGAATATACTATGGATAAAGACAGCTGCCACAGACAATGATCTTCCCATAACACACCTACATTCATGCCAGCCTCTCCCACAATTAATCCTTCAGCCTGTGGTGTACACATGGCTTCTTCCAGTTAGATCCTTAGAAAATGGTCATCTGAAATAAACATCAACTTCGCTTTAAAAAGATTCTATGCCTATGTGGTCATAGCCCAAAAAAAGAGTCCTTTGGGGAAACAGGACATGTAAACAGCAGAGCCCAGGCATCCTTGCATCCTGTTCCTTCCTTCTCAGTGGCAATTTCATATTTGACCTCTCTAAAATCAACAGCTCTCTGTTCTGTCCATTGAGTCTGGGCAATTTCTCTCCCTTCTTCCCTGATTTCCATTGCTTTGGCCCCTCAACATAATACTCAGTTTGCAAGAACATTACTTAAGTCATGTAAGCAGCAGGCTTGATCCTCCTTTCTGATAAACTTATAAAACAGTAAATACAACTAAGATGCATCTCTAAGCCAAGTTACTTGGAGTGGGAATTGCAGGGTGGAGTGTGGGGGTACAGAGGAAACTAATATTTATTGAGCAGTTTCCACACACCCTGTTCTATTGTTTTACATACAGGATGTAGTTTAACCCTCATAGCACTTATCTGAGATATCTGTTATTACCTCTTTATAAATAGGAAAGCCACAGGTCAGAGAGGCTAATTAACTAATCCTTGGGTCCCACAGCAGAGATAGAATTAGAACCCAAATCTGACCAATCTCCAAAATCCACATCCCTAGCACCTGCAACATGCCTCCATGATTGAGTCTTTTTAATGAAATAATAAAAGATACATTCCTAGAATTGTGTGGTAAGCAAGAAACTGTTTTTCATGAACCAATCAACAATCTTTCAATTAACAAGTATGTGCTTAAAGCCTCATAAGTGCTAAGCTCCAGGTCAGACACTACAGGGGAGACAAAGAAGTAGGTGATGGGCTCTTTGACCTCCAGCAGCTTACCGGCTTGGAGAGGAGAAAATCATCTTACATGCAGGCAATGGATAAATGCTCAACTGTCCAGAAATAGGACAGGCCAGTATGTGCTGAACAAAGAATGAATCAGTTAGGGATCTAGTTGCAAGAAACTAGATTTAAGCAGAAAGAATTGATTTAACAGCTAGTGGGCAAAACCACAATGAGACACCACTTCACAGTCACTAGAATGGCTGTAATAAAAAAGACAGATAATGACAAAGATCATTTGGCAACAAACATGTGGAGAAATTGGAACTCTCACACATTAAAAACTAGTATAGCCACTCTAGAAAACAGTTTATCAGTTCCTCAAAGGCCAATCATACCATACCAGCAATTCTACTCCTGGGTATATACTCAAGAAAAAAGAAGATAAAACATCTCTACAAAACTTGCACATGAATGCTCATAGAGACATCCAAATATCTATTGACAGCCCAAATATCTATCAACAGATGAATGGATAAATAAAATGTGGAATATCCATACAATGGAATATTATTCAACAATAAAAAGGAATGAATTACCAATACATGTTAAAGATGGATGAAACTTCAAAACATGAAAGCCAATCACAAAAAAACACATATTATATGATTCCATTTATATGAAATGCCAGAATAGGCAAATTTATGGAGGTATCAAAAAGATTAGTGGTTGCCTAGATCCAGGAGTAGAAGAAAGAATGAAAGTAACTGCTAATGGGTAACGGGGTTTCTTTTGCAAGGACAAAAATGTTCTAAAATTAGAGCGTGGTGATCAAAGCACAACCCTGTGAATTTACTTTAAAACATTGAATTGTGGGGCACCTCAGTGGCTCAGTTGGTTGAGGGTCCAACTTCAGCCTAGGTCATGATCTCGTCATTCCCGAGTTCGAGCTCTGCATTGGGCTCTGTGCTGACAGCTCAGAGCCTGGAGTCTGCTTCACATTCTCTCTCCATCCCCCTCTCTCTGCCCCTCCACCACTCATGCTCTGTCTCTCTCTCAAAAATAAATAAACAAGCTAGCCAAAATGCCGAAGCGAAAGAACTCTCCTCTAAAGCAACTCCAGGAAGAAGTCACAGCCACAGAACTGCTCAAAACAGGCGTAAACAACATGACTGAACAAGAATTTAGAACAATTGTCATAAAATT
>CM053576.1:62878797-63066810 GCA_028646485.1 Cryptoprocta ferox | reverse complement strand
AAAAAAAAAAATAAATAAAAATAAAAATAAATAAATAAACATAAAATTTTTTTAAACATTGAATTGTACACTTTAAATGGGTAAAATTGTATGGTATGTGAATTATATTTCAATAAAACTGTTTAAGAAAACTAGTGGGTAGTTTATAGAATCTCTGGGAGGACAGAGCACTGGACTTAGAGATTGTGCAGGCAGAAACAGTACTGTAAATTATTTGAGCAACTGGAATTGCAAAGACATCACAGCCATTGCTGCTGGATATAGACTGTGTTGCTTGCCCAGAGGACACAACCAATTCAGCTGCAGGGACCACAGTCATTACTGCTTCTGGAAGACAGATTATTTGCTGCTGCTGCAGCCCCCACAGATCACCAGAATAGATTCTGCACCATCCCTGCTTCTTCTCACGGCTAGTTTGGGATGGAGGCATTTCACTGGAAGAACCTAGGTCACATGCCCACACCCTAACTAGCTGCAATGAAGGCTGGGGAAGTGAGTATCCAGCATTGTCAGTGTTGTAGGGGAAAGTGGACCCTATAAGGGTAATTCTCCAAACATAGGAAGATGGCAGTCACAAGGAATGACTAATAATGCTACAGAAGGTTTCTCAAATTGGAAATAGCTTTAGTTGCCCTTTGAGGGGTGAACAAGATTTGGACCCAGAAAAAGGAGAAAAATATTGAAATTGAGGAAATTCCATTAGGTGAGTGGAAATAAAAGCTTAGGTTTTTCAGGAATTCACAAGATCCTGTAACATGATGGAAAGATAAGACATGCAGGTGTTCTAACAGATGATAGAGAAGGCAGAGCAACATCAAGATCTGGGCTACACCGTTGTAGAGACTTTAAAAGAAAAGCCACCCAAGGTGGGTTATTAGAGGAAACCCTCAAGGTCCAAATCACTTGTCAGAATTTCTTTGTACCCTTTGTAGTCACCAGGGGCTTCAGTGACAACTGGAAAGTTAGAACCAACCAGTCCCCCAAGTATCAAGGAGGAGGCACCCAGGTGGTTTCTTCACTTCCTTTGTTTTGTCCCCTTGCAGGCCTGGGCAGGAAACAAAGCAGTGGAAACAAGGGCTGCTTTTGAGGTGTATTCAAATGGGGGCCACTGTGGTAGTTTGGGGTGGGACATGTTATTTCTAGCTCAGGCTGTTGAGACTTTGCCAAATGACTTCTTTCTCTCCCTGTATCTCCCATGAACACAGCGCGGATTGATCCTTTTCTCAGACCATCCCACATCATTTCTTTCTATTCTTGATTCTATTTGGAGCTCTAAATCTTTGTTCCACCTGGGTAACTGGGATGATGTAGAGCAGTCTGGAAGAGGGTCTGGCCCTTTCACCATAGTTCATTTCATTTTTATGCTCCCTTTCTATCTGGCTTTTCTTAATAGCTTTGAGATGAATTTCCTTTCAGCATTGCTCTGGCCTTGTGAAAGCAAAGATTTGAGTTATTACACACGAAAGGAGCATTTATTTATCTGGTTTTCATCAAGATAAATAACAAATTTATATAAAATCTTAGCACATCAAAAAATTCCAATATAGAAAAAATAAGCATGGTTTACTTAATGGTTTTGTAAAACTTTGCCATAAAATCTCAACATGGCAAGTTAAATTTGCTAAATAGTATCTTAACCTGAAGTCACTAATAGCATTATGGGGCAGATGGAAGGGGTGAGTTTTAAGAAAGTCTCACCATGGAGCTTGAAAAAAAAAATAACCACATCAGCGACATCATACATAAAAATCAAGGATGATGGATTTACCATCAATAAATTTAATAGCAGCCAGAGCACCATTTGCTAGAAATTCACTTTGAGTCTGAATTATTTTAAATAAGGCATTGCACATAAGCGTAAGAAAGAAAAAATTCCCAGCTCAGTTTCCATTAATTTCTCAGCCAGTAACTTTGAAATAGTATAGAATTTACAGGTTAGCAGCAAAAACTCACTCAACTAGGGAGAAAATGGGCCATTTCTCTTTGGTGTCCTACTGAAGACCCCACTTAGAAGCTAATTCCTGATTCTTGAAAAGTCTTTTAACTGTATCATTTCTTGATTTTAACTGGGCTGAAGCAGCTCCCCCATGATACAGGGAAATGTGAGTGGATTGAGTTTTCCCTGCATTACAAGGGCATTATCCAAGCCCCCAAGTGGTAACCCACTCAGATTACTGTTAAAGAGTGTGTCACACCAACTGAGAGGAAGACATAAGACACAAATGTGGCTTTTGTCATTGGCAAGTTAGAAATGCTGAGCAAGTGGAAGGGAGAAATGTGTATGTCTGAGTTTTGCACCCTATTAGAGAAGTTTGTCTTTCTGTTCTGCCTTACTCCATATAACAGAGCCTATCACTGGGGCTGTGATTCAGAACGGTCATTGGCTGGTTCTCACACTCACAAAGAGCTTCAACTTTAGAAATTTGATGTTATCAAAGGAGGCCATCCACCCAGTCCCAGAGATGCACTGTGACTAAAAGAGGAGGACATTCATGTAAAATTCTCACCCATCCTGTGGTGCAATATATATTAACCTTTCAGATATTATTATGCAAATAACACAAATACATCTTTCTCTACATTTAACATAAACAGCATTTAAACACACTGTGATTTTTTTTGCAAGCCAGTTTTAGAATTTTTAATACATATGTTTATCTGTTACTTTGTGATTATATATTATATAATACCAAGAGCCTCAAAAACAGAGGAACAAAAGAGAGAAAGAAAACAGTCTGAGTCTCTCTCAGTTTCCAAGAGGCCCTGTCTAGAAGGCCCTGTCTAGAAGGCCAGTACCTTGCTAATGACAAAATGCTATACATTTGACTCAATTTAATTTGTTTCAATTATTAATCAGCCCTTAAGATCATAAGGTGCACAGATGATAAAAGCAATGTAAATAAAGATAATAGCTTCTATTCAGTAAGCACTAACTACATGCTGGCCACTATACTAGACCTTTTCTGTTACTTTCTTTGACCTACAACAGTATTCAGGTAAAGATTATTCAAGGAAAGACTATTATCCTCCTTTTACCTATACATAAACAGCGTGTGCCCCAGATCACCTGGATGATAAACAGAAGAACTGGGAATTGAACCCAGATCTGTTTGTCTCCAAAGGCCATGTTCTCAGCCACTCCTCAAAGATCATTTAAATGGCAGTTACCAATTTTACAGGAAAACTGAAAGACACAACTGACACAACATTCCAAAGAACATCTCCCTGAGTCAGTAGTAGACAAATACTGTCAAATTCTACTCTTGGCCTCCCTTTTCTAGACCTCATGTTGGCCAGGCCCTATCAGCTCAGTCTTCCTTCGGACAGGTAACTATAACATGGCTAAATAGGCTTCAGGTTTCAATTTTTGTGTTCTTCTGAGGTTAGGCCTTGATGGGGGTTTGGATAATTCAGAAACTCCTCAGCACCCCTTCACAGATCACTGTTAAGACTGACAACCTTATTTGCATAGGATAATGTTATATTTAAGCCTTGCTTAAGTTATATTACCTGTTTTTTCTCCATGTGCCCAATATTGTACCTTTAGGGAAAGGTACAATAGTTTGAATATTGTCACTAGCCTAGTTACAAGTCATGTCTTATTTTTAATAAATAATTGTAGCATTTTATAGGCAAGATAAGACAGATACATGGAATAATACTCAGAAAGTGAAAAAGGATATCTAGTTAAAAGTAAGTCTTCCCACCTTCCTACACGCTCCTACCCTAGTTCTCTACCTGAAGGCAACCACTATCCTTAAGGGATATTCCATGGAAGTAGAAGTATGAAATGCATCCATTTTAACATCAGCAGCCTACTCTGAATGCTGCATTTTTAACGAGACGTCTGTAAGATGGTTTCATATCCTCACAGGACTGCTCTCTATTTTTTGTGGCTGCATAGCATTGCATTATGTATTTAACCAGTCCCCTTTTGATAGACATATAGGTTGTTTCCAGCATTATGCTATTAGAAACCATGCTACAGTGAATGCCTTTCTGCTTGTAACAATTTACAGATCTAGACATATCTATAAGATTATTTTTTAGAAGTGAAGTTGCTGTGTCAAGGTTAATCTGCCTTTTCCAGAAGTTGTGCCAATTTACACTTGCACGAACAATTCCCTGCTTCCTAGTATCTTCACCGACACAATGTGTTACAAACTTTTGGATCTTTGCCAATCTGTCAGTTTGAATTTGCATTTCTTTTCATACGTTCACGTGTCGTCTGTATTTCTTTTTTTTTTTTTTTAAGTTTTATTTTTGAGAGAGAGCGCATGAGCAGGGGAGGACAGAGAGAGAGGAGGACAAAGAATCTGAAGCGGGCTCTGCGCTGACAGCAGAGAGCCTGATGTGGGGCTTAAAACATGGGATCATGACCTGAGCTGAAGTTGGGCGCTTACCCAACTGAGCCACCCAGGTATCCCTGTATCTCTTTTTTGATAAAGCATCTATTAATGTTCTTTGCTTATTTTTCTATTAGGTTATTGATAATTTTTCTTATTAATCTTTTTATATTAAGGAAATAAGCCCTTTGGGATATGTGTTATTAATAGTTTTTTTCCCTCAATTTGTTTTTTGTCTTTTAACTTTATTATTTTTTGGCAAGCAGAATTTTTTTACTTTTATTCATTAAAATTTATCATTTATATGGCCTCTGGGATTGTATCATATTTAGAAAACCTTTTCCTACATTGATACTGTATAGGAATTTTCGCATGTATTTTATGACTTCATTTTTATATTTAAATCTTCTCTCCATCTGGAATATATTAGATACAAGAAGCAGGGTAGAGATCCAATTTGATTTTAATGTTCTAATAGCTGCCAAGTGGCTCAAAAACCATGTTGAATTTTTTTTTCAGATAATGCTTTAGAAGCCCACTAAGAAATCTTGGAATTGAAGGGAGCCTGGGTGGCTTAGTCGGTTAAGCATCCGACTTGAGCTCAGGTCATAATCTCACCGCTTGTTCATTCGAGCCGTGTCTGGCTATGTGCTAACAGCTCAGAACCTGGAGCCTGCTTCAGATTCTGTGTCTTCCTCTCTCTCTGCCTCTTCCTCACTCACACTCTGTCTCTCTGTCTCTCAAAAATGAATAAATGTTAAAGAGCAAGAGAGAGAGAGAGAGAGAGAAATCTGGGAATTGATGTTACCTTCAGCCTCAGATTCCTTGTAAAACCTGTCCCACACAGTACATGGAAATCACCATCATTACCCCTTAAGAAATAAGCTAGTGTAAGTAGAATGTGTCTGAATAAGAGGAAGGCCACTGAGATTAGTTCAAATCTGGGCAGACAAGTTTTGGGAAGCCTAAAGCTTATAAATGTAAGGAGAGGAGGGTAGAGGAAGAAGTGTTCTTTAAGAAAAATAATATAAAATTACAAATACAAAATTAGATATAAATCTGAATATTTATTTAGAATGTAAAGAGGAGAAGTTACATAAAAAATTTAAAAATGGAAAAGTGAATGCATTCTGCAAATATTAGGGAATACAGAAAAATAACGTAACATAATAACCTAATAATATTTTTATTTACCTTCCTGACACTCCTCCATAATATTTTGGCTGCATACTCTTTGATTACCGCTTCATATAACAATGATATTATACTATTATTTTCCATAGAGAAAATAGAAAGATAATTCAGTTTTTCTTCTAGCATGGTTGATCAAAATTTGTATTTTTATTAATGATGGTTTAGAAATTTTCCTTTAGCATTAAATGTGATATTGGTATTATCATATAACTTTGGGGAAATGTCTATAAAATTTCTTTTATACATAAGCTATAAGATTTCATGTCATTTCAAAGTTTCTTATTCGATGACTAACCTTAAATTATCTTTTAATCGATGGTGTCTATTGATGGTGTCATCAATGATCTCATCATAAAGTTTACATGCATTTTATATAATTATTTGTTACCCAGTATTTTATGCCAAATCACAAAGTGGTATAGTTTTTTCCACTCTGTTCATGTTTTGTCATCTTCATTATTTGGATTGTCAGACAACACAGGAGTTTATTCACTGCTACTATTCAAATGTATTTCTTCCATTTAGTGAATTACTACAAATTTGGGGGGAGGGGTCAAGTTCACTTTTTGTTGTCTTTCCTCTTCTGCATTGCTTTCATTTCAATTTTATTTATTTCTGCATTGCTTTTATTCCATTAATTTTTATATGATATTTTCTTGATCAAAGAGGAAATTAAATATGAAATGACAAATTATGTAAAAAATAATGAAATAGAGATTATAAGAAAACCAGTGAGTCACAGCTAAAACTGTACTCTGAGGAAAATATGTAGCCTGAGTACCAAAAGTAAATTTGTTTGTAATGAATTTATTTTTAAGAAATTTGTAAAGAAAAAGGAAACCAAAAGAAAGTAATAGGAGATAATTAATAAAGACCAGGCTGGGAATATTGAAAAGTATAAAAGATTATGGAATTCTCAATAAGTCCTAAAAGTTTAACATTTGAAAAGGACCAATAAAACAAGTAAATCTCTCTTAAACCTAATTAAGGGGCAAATATAGAAAAGAGAACAGAGAACCATAAGATTTAGAATAAGAAAGAAGACATTATGAGAAAATACTATGAGTGAATAATAAATTGTACTTCATAGCTATGATTTGAGAATACACAGGAAATTAATGTTTTCTAATTAAAACATAACACTACATTCAAGTTGAAGTTTCAGCTGAAGCTGCACGATGCATCAGACTCTGCATGACTGTATCCCAAAGGAAGGACCAAAGCACATGAAGAATTTGTAAAGGCAAAAAGTAATAATTTATTACATAATTTTTTGAAGCTCTCACCCACCTTGAAGCCACAAAAGGGTAAAAAGTTGGAAATTAAAGAAAAAATTTGTCAGGAAGCTTTCTTTGGAAATAACAGCTGTCATTCCTACTCTCCTCCACCAAAGGAGAGGGGGATGTTACCTCCTAACCCAACTCTAATGCTAGAGATTTAAATTGGACAACCCAGAAAGCTTGATTTGTGTTCCCTGATATTGTTGGGGAGGAGTGGGAGTGAGGGTCAAGAGCACAATTGTCTGGGGTTCTAGTCCCATCTAAGAATTATCCTGGGCAAGAGACTAGCTATTCCGGTGGCAGAACACGGGGACTGATCTGCCCTGCAGTGTTTGTTGGGACAGAGGACAGGACTTCATTCCCTTATACCAGAGATAAGCCTGGAGAGAAAGAGAGAATCGGCCCTTTTGATTCTTGCCAAGAGCACATGTGAGAGGTCTATGAGAATCCAACAGAGAGAGTTTATACAGTGGTAATGGGCAAAGTGGAGACCAACAGAGAGAGGATGCATAGAACTCATTGCCCACATCACTAGATTTCCTGTCAGAAGGACCCAGCGGGAAGACTCTGAAAAAAAAATGATACAAGTGGCCATGAGAGAAAAGGGGGGAAAAAAAAAAAACAGAGGACAAAAAAAGGCCTAGGAAATGTGAAGCCAGCTTATAACAGTATCTGTCAAAAATGAACTTTCTACCCATCTTTTCTCTCCTTCCTCTGGGCACATTTCAGCTCCAAAGGGACTGGAAATAGCAACTAATAATTGAGTGGAGGTGAGTAAGAGAGAGAAAGATTTCTCCCCAGTGATGATGGTGGTGGCAGTGTCATTCTTTAATCTCTCTGATTCCCTATTTAAAAACAGAGCAATGGATAGCAGAATCAAAAGCCCATGCCTGGATAACACTTATAGTGAAACTAGTTGACAGGGTATCCACACAAGTCCCAAAATACAAGCAAGTGAGGACAAACTGTCAGGAGCCACAGACTTGCATGGTATCACAGACCTCTGCATAGGAGAAAGCAGAGGGAAGCAATACAGCATCTGATAGATATGAAAACAGAAGACCCCCAAATGGCCAAGAGGCATTTACTGGAAAGGATGGAAGGACAATTTAGGGAGGAGCAGGTAAAACTGAGGAGTTTGGCCCAACCAAACAGCAGGTGAGTGTTAAGGGCCCCCTTGAGAGGCTGAATCGCCTTGGCCCTGTGCACTGCCCCAAACAACCTACTAGGGCTCCCTTGCAGGGCAGGGCCTCACACTGAGGAAACACTGCTGGAACTAGTCAGAGTTTTGGTCATCTAAGCAAAACCAGAGAATGATGTGTGAGGCTAAGAAAATTATGTGAGCATCAAAGTTTTTAACAGCAATACCACATAACAGAAGAAGGGGAAATAAAACAAAATACTCAAAAAAAGAAAATGTGAGCCAAGGATTTTATATCCAGAAACACTGACTTTCAAGTTTAAAGGGCACCAAATAAACAATTACCAAAATGCAGTAATTCAGGGAATATTGGACCCATGAATCCTTCCTGAGGAATCTACTGGAGAATGAACTCCAATCAAAAGTCTAGAGAGACATTGACATAAGGACTCCTGGTGAACATTAAATATAGAATATATGATAACCTGTAGACCAAGACTAAATGAGAGTTAAAAGGAAAAGAGTTTAGTAGGTAATCTTTATGTACTCAAGCAATACAGATATACTACAATTATAAAAAAAGATGAGGGGGAATAGGGAGAGCATAATGTAAAAAAAACTCCTCTAATTAGGAGCGCCTGGGTGGTTCAGTTGGTTAGGCATTCAACTTCGGCTCAGGTCATGATCTCACAGTTCGTGGGTTCCAGCCCCATGTGGGGCTCTGTGCTGACAGGTCAGAGCCTGGAGCCTGCTTCTGATTCTGTGTCTCTCTCTCTCTTTGCCCCTTCCCTGTTCACACTCTGTCTCTCTCTGTCTCTCAAAAATGAATAAATATTAAATTTTTTAAAAATATATAAATAATTCTAATTATTCTCAGTAAATAGTATTGTAGAATAGAATGAAATAAATGAGTAATTATGGGATATTCTAATTCTGTCATCCCCTTTTTACTTGAGACCCAAGATTCATAGTATGAAAGAAAGGACATATATAGAGTAAAAACCTTTAGACTGAATTAGAAATATCAATATAAACTCATGAGATAGTTTACCTTTGAAAATATAAATATAGGTTCAGACATATATGCTACCTAGCTTTGTCTACTTTTTAAAAAAGGCTAGAAACAGTAACCAACCCAATAGCAATAAGCTAAACTAGTACCCAAAATGTGGTCTTAAAATACCATTTCTCACTAAAAAAATCTCTGTTTCTTAGAGGAATAGCCAATTCCAAGTCTGCCACAAGACATGTACCAAAAAAAAAAAAAAAAAAAGCCTAGAATGTCCTGTAATAATAAGTAGAGAATAGTCTGAATGTGTCAAAAGAACCCAGAAGCCTACCAGAAGAGGCTCATACTGACCAAAGAGGAAACTTTGAGCTTCAAAAAGATTATAATTGTAATTGATTGAAACCTATCAAATATATTTAAATCCATGAATTCATAACATTTAAAAAACTGATTGATGAAGCCAGACACGAAGGCATCTCATATGATTCCACATATATGAAACATCCAGAATTGGTAAATCCATAGAGACAGAGAGCGGATTGATAGTTGTCCAGGGGCTGGGGGGAAGGGAAGAAAGAGGAGTGAGTACTTAATGAGTAGGGGGTTTCTTTTTGGAGTGATGAAGATATTCTGGAACTAGATTAAGGCAATGGTTGCACAACATTGTCATATGTACTAAATGTCACTAATGGTAAATTTCATGTTATGTATATCTTTTTACATTTTTGCATTTAAAAAACTAGGAAAAGAAAACTGATCACTTTCAGAGAATTATAGGAAAGTAATTCATTGTCCTAAAAGCTAGTAAATAAAAGAGAAAGAATCAAGCATTTATCCTATCTTTCCTACATTAATTTTACAACTAAGTAACCAAAAAGTAGATTAGGGAAAAGGAGGGAGGGCGGGCAGGAGAGAGGGAGGAAGGAAGGAAGGAAGGTAGAAAGGAAAGGAGGGAGGAAGAAAGAATATTATCTCAACTTACAAGTGATATCACTGTGTTCCTATAAAACTCAAGTGATCAAAAAAACCCTGTAGAATTAATAAGAGAATTTGATAAGGTGATTGAATACTTTATATATGTACAACCGCATACAACACATGCAAACAAAAAACAATAGGTTTTTCTCTGTAATTTTAACAGTGGGGGAATATTTCATTCACAACAATGATAAAAGTTATAAAGTGTTGGGATAAAATTTCACAAAGTACAGGACCTATCTAAGGGAAACTACAAAATCTTAATAAAGAATAAATGAAATGAGACCTGAATGTACAGAAACGATCATATTCCTAAGTGGGAAGACTTAATTCATAAAACATGTGCCTCCCAGAATTAATGTATAAAGTGAATACAATTCTAATTAGAATCCCAATAGAGAGGTTTTGTTTTTGTTTGGAAACTCAGAAAAATTATTTTAAAGAAGTCTATGAAAGAATAAATTCCAGGAGTAGCAAAGAAAATTATTCTTTAAAGGAGTAGTAAAAGGTTACATGCTCTACACAAAGGTAGTTTGACCTAATGGTTAAGAACCTGGGCTCTCGGGGCGCCTGGGTGGCTCAGTAGGTTAAGCATCCGACTTCAGCTCATGTCATGATCTCAAGTTTCATGAGTCTGAGCCCTGCATCGGGCTCTGTGCTGACAGCTCAGAGCCTGGAGCCTGCTACCGATTCTGTGTTTCCCTCTCTCTCTTTGCCCCTCCCCCACTCAGGTTCTGTCTGTCTCTCTCTTAAAAATAAATAAACATTAAAAAAAAAAAGAGCTTGGGCTCTTGAAGCTGTTCTGCCTTGATTCAGACGCAGGCTCTCCTACTTACTGGTGGTGTGGTGCAGAGCATGTTTCTTAACCTCTCTGCCACTTAAGTTCATCCTCAGTGAAATGAGGATACTAACAGTACCTACCTCATAGGGTTTTCGGGAAGATTAAATCTAAATTGCTTAGAATAGGATATAATAAATACTATAGTTGTGCTCTATTATTATATTGTCATTACTATAAAGTCAGTGTATCAAAAGAGTATCATACAGGTCCGGAAGTAGGCAAATCAATACTGGAACAGATTAAAGAATCAGAAATAGAGTCCGGCACACATGGGAACTTACTGTACCACAAAGGTAGAATTTCAGTTTAGCAGAGAAAAATAATTTATTTACAGAAGTGGCCCAAAGGGCTAGCCATCTGGAAGAAATGCATGTCATATACAAAAATATATTCCAGATGGAGTCCAGATTTAAATGTAACAACAAAAAAATAAAACTTTCAGAAAAATTTAGAATAATCAACCTTGGGTTGAGAGAGGCATTCTTAAATAGGATAGAAAACTTAGATGCAATAAATGAAAAGGCAGGTATATTAAACAACATACAATTTAACATTTCTGTATGGCAAAAAGCATAAACATAAATAAAATAAGACAAATTATGGTCCAGGGAAATATTTGCAACATTTGCTTAACAAATTTATTTATTTAACAAATATTTGTTTGAACACCTTTTATAGGATGGGTGTTACCAGAGGCAATACTAAATAAAACATTCAGCAAATGCTACAAGTCAGGGTTTGATTTATTATTTTGTTATTTGTCTGAATACCTGTATCCATGTTGCTTAACTTCTAGTGATGGATGATACACGTGACTGATAACATACAGAAAATTCTCACAAATGAGAGGGAGAATACAATAGTAAGAATGGTAAGAAAACATAGACAACTCAGAATTCCAAATAACTGTAACATGTGAAATTATATTTATTACTTTCATATGGAGAAAATACTGCTTATTTCTTCCCTACTCTGTGTTCAGTCACCTCATGCTGGTAGCTTGAACTCAGCCATGATGAGAATATTTACACTATGGAAATCAGCAAATGCTACAAGTCAGGGTTTGATTTATTATTTTGTTCTTTGTCTAAACTTAGGAAAGTGAGGGAGAAAATGTTAAAAATGCAGATGAAACTTAAAAGTGTGGATTATCTGTGGTCACTATATTATGAATAGCACAAAACATTAAGGCAATATTCTTCCAGCATTAGAAAACTATTATCCAGTTCAGCATAGTAGTCACTCACCTCATCGACAAATGAGTAAGGTTCCAACACATGTAGTGCTAAAGCTGAAAGAGATTCCAGTTTAATGATATAATTTATATGAGGATGAAAAATAGTTTAGTAGTAGATCACATTTCAGATTTAATGGCAAAGAAATTTATTGGGAAAAGAGTTAGGGAATTGGAATGGAACTCCATTTGTCAAATCATGGTTGAGCTGTAATCATAGGTTGCATACAGATACAGGAGTTTAGCAACAATGAACCAAAGCATTCTGTAAGATCCAGTTGGCTGTATGGAACTTATAGTAAAGTACTATGTATTTTATTAGTACTATGTATTTTATTAATTGTAAATTGTATATCTTTGATATCAGTAACATTTTAATAAACTTAGGTGCATATACATACATAGTGTGTGTGTGTGCATGTGTGTGTGTGTGTGTGTGTGTGTGTGTGTATGTAGAGTCAGTTAAGCCTTTACCAGCACACCATTGCTTCCACCTACATCCCTTTAACCAGGATTTATTCACGTGGCCAAGAAAGGCTTGTTCTATTCTAGGCAACCTTGTGACCAGCTAAAAATTCTATTCCTAAGGTAAAAGATAGGCTGGATTTAGGGAAAGAACTAGCAGTCTCTGACACAGCACTATGATTTTCATTTTATGTGGGAGGAAACTGAGACTCAGAGAGCTTAAGTTAACTTGCCTAAGGTCACGCGTCTAGTAAAAACCTGAGCTGAGATTTGGACTCACGTTTGTTTAGCTTCAAAGGTTTTTTTTATCTCCACACCATTCTCTATCTCCAGAATATGCAGAATTGGAGGTAAAGTGGAATTTCCAAGTGAAAGATTCCCCTCCCCGCCAAGGTTAAACTTCCCCATAGGTATGTACTTATAAGATGACTAATGGAAGAAAGGGTTTTTCTGTCACAGAAAAAGAAGTCAAAGAGTGGCTAGGGTTAGAAAATAAGTGGAAAAATGTGTACTCTCTGGGAAGTTCATTTGCCTGCAAGGAGATTAAATCCATGGATTTATTCAGTAAGGTAAGGAACTATGTATTTATCTTCATTTTTTCAGACACAGTCCACATGATATTTTTATTACTTCAGAAAGAAACGTTGCTATAGACACATCAGGAGAGATGGAAGGTGGGACCAAGGAGGAGAAAGAGGACTTGAACATGGGAATAATGCATCTTAAAAAATTCCCTTGCTCCGATTGGTCAGTAACACACTCACCCTAATGTATTTAGCTCTGTGTTTAAGTCTTATATACTAGACTTTAAACACATTGAAGGCAGGGACTATATCTTGTTAAATGATCTAACATAATTTGTTCACATAGTCAATTAGTAACAAATAGTGGTTGAATGATTACCATATGAGTGGACTGGTATTAAATGTGCTCAGTATTTGTTTATATAATGCGTGTCTTATTTCTGTTTGACTGAGTATTCCCTGAAAGGAGAAGCCATGTCTGCTTTTGGGACCAAAGGTTATTCAATTATTTATCCAACAGATATCCATTAAACTCTTGCCATATATGAAGGACCATAGAGTGAAAATATTGGCCATTCCTTAGACTAGGATCTGTGTGAGGGTGGGGACCACATGCCTTCCTTCCTCTGGAATTTCCCAAAGACAACTGTATATTCAAAATCCAAAGTTCGTTATAAAAATAGCTAACATTTATTGGATGCTTACTATGTGCTGGCACCAAGAACTTTGCTGTATTATTGCATTTCTTTGGCATAACACCCCCATAAAATGAACACTATTATTACCTCCACTGTATAGATGAGCAACCTGAAGCTTAAGGAATGAAGTAGTAAAAAAATCACATAGCTATGAAGTGTCAGAATCCCTGGGTCCCAGATTCTTACCCATTATGTTATCCTGACTTATCCTGGACTATCGGCAGTGTCACTTCTCTGGGGAAGCAGCACTAAAATGGCAAGCCATTGAAAAGCCTGCCATGGACCTTGGAGTCTTTCTTCAGTCCCTCCCCTTCTTAGCCAGGACTGACAGATAAGGATGTAGAGATCAAGTTTTTAGACTAGGTGCCTTGTATCAGACTTAGTGACAAACACCATTTCTGACAGGTTCTAGGGTCTGGTTTTATGGAAAGGGTTATAGACTACTCTCACCTGTCTCTGGCTAATTGGAAAACTAAGAGTTGTTTTGTTTACTGAAATCGGCACCCATATGTTGAAACTGCCTTCAAAGAGGGGCACCTGGGTGGCTCAGTTGGTTAAGCCTCTGACTTTGACTCAAGTCATGATTTCATGGCTTGTGAGTTCGAGCCCCATGTCAGGCTCTGTGCTAACAGAGTAAAAGTAATACTGTAACTGAAAGAGGTTAGGAGGAGAGGAAAGGGGGATGAAACAGAGGTGCTAATATCCTCATCGTTCATGGTATAGAATCAAAGAATATTGTCTAAAGTTTATGTTATGAAAACTAGATGTTTAGGTCTATTCTATAAAGTTGTAAAATAATAGAAAAGACAATAATAAAAATGCAAAACTTGGCAGTGGAAGGGAGGTGAAAGGTCATATACGTGAGCTAAATTTCCATCTCTCATAGTAAGGAGTCAATCAGTAAGATTTAAATTTGGAAAATCAAGAAACAAATGATTAGCATCTTATTTTGATCATGACAAACAGAAGAACTAAAAATAGAAATGGCTAAAAATGGATATTTCCTATCTATTCTAGAGAAACACTTCCACATGTGTCCAGGAAGTCGGGACAATGACGTTCAGTGTAGCTCTGTGTTGTTAATAGTAAAAAATTGGAAATAACTAAATAAGTAAATTATGGCCTAGTCATATTAGACAACAGCTTAAAGAGGTGAAATAGATATAGTATGCACTGACATGGAAAGATATCTAAGATATATTATTTTTTATTAAGCTTTATTTATTTATTTTAAGAAAGAGAGAGAGAGAAAGAATAAGTGGGGGAGGGGCAGAAAGCAGGAGACAGAGGATCCAAAGCAGGCTCTGTGCTGAAAACACAGAGCCTGATGTGGGGCTTGAACTCACGAACTGCGAGATCGTGACCTGAGCCAAAGTCAGATGCTTAACCGACTGAGCCACCCAGGCACCCCTCCAAGAGGTATTATTAATTAAAAAAAAAAAAAAGTGTGACGCCTGGGTGCCTCAGTCAGTTAAATGTCCAACTCTTGATTTCAGCTCAGGTCATGATCTCCCCAGTCTTGATTTTGACTCAGGTCATAACTTCATGGTTCGTGGGATCTAGCCCTCTGTCGGGCTCTATGCTAATGTCGCAGAGCTTGTTTGGGATTCTCTCTCTGTGCACCCCCCGCCACTTGCACATGTGCATTCTCTTTCTCTTAAAATAAATAAACATTTTTAAAAAAAGCAAGTTGTTCATTATAAATGCAGTATGCCATTTGTGTAAAATAAGAACCAAGACAAGCCTACCTATGAAGATTATCAAGATCTGGGAGGAAACTCACTACTGTTAACAATGGTGGTTACCTCTGAGGAAGGGGAATGTAATTGGAATGACCGTCAAGAAGGACTCTAGCTTTGTCTGTATGGTTTGAAATTTTTGCAAGAAAGCGTTCACGTATGATTTGTATAGCCTGAAACTGATCATTTTTAAGTGGTTACCACGGTGGCAGGCATAGAGCCTTTTCATTTAATACCACCACTCTGTGACATATCAATTTCTTTTTTTACTGTGTGCATGTATTACTTTAAAATAATAATTTTAAACAGTAACAACAAGAACCAATGCTTTTGCTCCTTTAGTTACAGGAAACTTCATAGAACAATGTTGCTGCAGGCAGTTCTCTAAGTCCAAAGGTTGCCCTCCCACCAGCCCCATAAATGATTGTTATTTATGACCACTTCATGACATAGATGTGTACAGCTATTTACCATTTCTGCTGGGAGGATGGATGTTCACATTCATATGAGACAAAACAAATCAAGATTCAACTAGACGGGCTGCTATGGGCTTGGGGATTAGAAGAGCAAAAATAAAAATAAAAAACAAACCCAGCAACATACTCTAGTAAATCACTTCTCCTTTCTGTCTTGTTCTTAAGAAAGAATTTAACAACCTCATCTGGGTTGCAGACATTTTTATGTACTCGCCACTGAGTTTTCAAAAGCATGAACAAAATGTTTGGCTGAACTGGCCTCTGGACTGAAAGCTCGATTGTAATCATGGCGGATCTTTTTGTCCAGGATTCAATATGGCAGTGTGCGTATGTCACTTTGTCTGTCCGACAATGGCTCTTCTTTGTTTTCTTATCTTTTTGAGCAACCTTTCAGAAAGCTTCAAAATTTTACCAGACCCTGAGGTTTCACTTCTAAGACCAAGTGAGATCATTTGAACATTAGGGGGATGAGAGAATACTCCTTTCCATTCTTATTCAAATTCTGACCTTCCAACAGCGTCCTTCCTTCAACATCCCACCATTTTGTTCTTTCTGAACCTCAACGAGTGGGTTGAATTTATCCTTCCTCTTCTGTTGCTTATCTTTTAGTCATGATTCACTTGGAAAGAACCTAGAATCTTTCCAAAGCAGGGATCACAGATATTGGTTCAGATGATAATGTTGAGCACTTTGTTTTACCTATAAAGGAATTAACATTAATGAGTTTGTTCACAAACATTATTTAATCCTCTCAATGTCCCTGTAAGTCTGGGTTTTAAAGAAGAAAAAACTGAGGTGAGAAAGATTAGGAACTTTGCCCTAAGAGACGCATCACAACAAATTGCACTCTGTTCCAGGCCTTCGACACAGCTCTCCTGGTCCAGGTAGCTAACTGGAGGTCTTTATTAAAATGCCTCCTAGGCCTGCTTTTAGCTTTTAATAAGAGCACCTTTGTGCCATTTAGTAAATTTCCAGGAACTTTAATGGGGGAGATCTCTTAATGAATCCCTTTGAAGTTGCCCACACCTTTGAGATATATTTGCAGTGATACCATGAGTTGCTTTTTAACCTGCTGAAACAAAGCACCCCATCTTTGATGTTGGGCTCTGAATCCTAACCTGCATTTCTACCTGGGGCAGTGGATTTAGAGTGGTGACTGCCACTTGAAAAGAAGATCCACATGCATGGTTTCCCCAACATCACTCTCTCTCTATTTAACTCACTTTGTGTGTGTGTGTGTGTGTGTGTGTGTGTGTGTGGCTAATGTTTGAAACCTCACTTCTGGACTTAGAGATATGCAGAAGAGAACCATCAGGTCTCTCTACCCAGAACCAAGTACCCAAAAGTTAAAGTAAGAAGATAGAGGACAGAAACATCACAACATCACTCCTGTCCCACTTTATGTCAGCTGTGGCCCAGGCCCTGACATTACTCCACTCACCTCATGTTGGAGGTACTTAAACCACACTGTGAAGGGCTCAAAGGTTGGAGTTTGGTACATCAAATCAAGCCTTGACTTCATTTATACCATTCATTTGCCCATCTTCCACCTCCTCCATTGTCTCAGGCAGTCCTGTTGCTGCTCCAGTGTGATTCGGGATTGTCCTTACCCTCTTCCTTCCAAGTTGAGATGTTGTCACTCCCTGCATCATTTCCATTGGTTCAAGATGTCTGTGCCTTCCATAGTGAGCTAGGCTGATAAACCAACCCATGCAAATATACTAAAAGGCTTAGAATAGAACCTCCCTTCTCCTTCCAAATAAAGCACACATAGTTCGTTCAAGACTAAAAATATCCAAAACCAAAAAGAAAATTATAAATATGTAAAATTTCCCCCACCTTATTTTTCTACTAATTTATCCTGAACATCTTCCCACATCAATCAATTTTAAGCAGCATCCTTTTTAAAGTTTCAAAATCCAGTTATATTTCCCTGTCTTTCTACTGATGAGCATTCATTTTCTCTCCAGTTGTTTATCTTATGAACATCTTATATCTAAACTCGTACAAAACATGATTTCTATATCACAAGGAACACAGTCTCATGAACAGGGAGGAGACCCCCTGGAAGGCGTGTTATGCAGCTTCATATTCTGTGCATGCCTGGAGCCAAGCCTCCTTCCAACAGTATTTCTGCCTATGGCTTGTAATCATCACTCTGAAACCTATTAATTGGAGACAGGCTTGGGGAAAGGGCTTGGGAACTGATAATTTGTGTCTAAAAACAAATTGACATTTTCTGTCTAAAAATTCACTTTAAAAAATGTTTGTTTATTTATTTTGACAGAGAGGGAGAGGAAGAGAGAAACCACAGAGCAAACACAAGTGAGGAAGGGGCAGAGGGAAAGAGGAAGAGAGAGAATCCCAAGCAGGTGCCATGCTGTCAGTGCAGAGCCAGATGCAGGGCTCAATCTCACAAACCGCAAGATCATGACCTGAGCCCAAATCAAGAGTTGGACACTTACCTGACTGAGCCACCCAGGTGCCCCTAAAACTTCACTTTTATATATATATATATATATATATATATATATATATATATATTTATTTATTTATTTATTTATCAGTTTGGATAAAAGCTGGTAAATTTAACCAAAAATTTCTCATGGAAAATTCATGAGAATTCTGTCTGGACAATCAGAAAGGTGATTGAGTTTCTGCAGTAAATTTGGAGTTTGTGGGGCCAACAGCTGATCTGAGCCTTAGATTGGCTGCTTTTTTTTCTTTTGCTTCTGTAGCCCTTTTTTCTGAGCTTCAGAAGGTCAAGAGAGGCAGTAACCATCCCTCTCTTCCAACATTATATTGGAATATAGGCATGATGAGGAGGAAGAGAATGATATTCATGGTAATGGTAACACAGTAGACTCTAAAGCCTTCATCCTACTGGCAAAATATTCTATTTCAGAAACAATACTGCAGGTCAGATGAGCACGATAATCAGAACTTGAGTCTTCTCATCTCTGAGGAGACATGAGGGCTCAGTGCTCCCTTTATCCACCTGCAGTGGGATTCAGCTGTGTATCATCGTGCTGTTCCTAGTTCCATGAAGGGCAGACCTTACAACTCTTTGACAATTAAAAAGCAGACACTTGAGGATTAAACTAGAATTGGGGCAAAGGTTCATAAATCTTCTTTTAGCCACAAGAAGACTGAAGACTTTGCCTCCAAAATCCTGGGGATAAAGGGCTGATGCATCATCCATCACTTTGATGTGTTCAACATTCAGTTATAGAGAGAAGCTAAATTTTAATGGAATACCAGAAAAAGAGTCTAGTGGACAATCAGGTATTGATTTAAGGTATCACAGAGAGTGTGTATATTCTGTGTCAGAAAGATGGAGGATCTTTTCTTGCGACCAGAATTAGAGATATTTCCAGCAAAAGACACCTGAAGGGCATCTCTGTATACTACCACCAGAGGCAATTGGCAGGTTCACAGCAATTCCTACCTCACACACCTTCCATTTTGGACTGTGGTCCTCTGATAAAGCCTTAGCTCTGCTTTAAAGTGTGAGTTGCTGTTATTCAAAGTCAAATTTCACTCAAATGAGACAAGGGCATATGTGCCCACTGCATGCATTAAGAACTTTTTCCATTGAGTCATAAGGCCTTTCTGACTTACAGAGCCCTCGGTTCTGATATAAATACCTCTGGAAAGGGTTGCACAATCACCTAACATTTAGAAGGGGTTTATTTTATTTTATTTTATTTTAATTAGTGTAATACTTTTTCTAATGAAATCTTATCTAGGACCCCAAAATATAAAAGGCAGAGTAACTCTTGCTGAAGCAGGTGGAGGACTGGGGCTCACTTACTTGACTTCCTCTTGAATCTGAGGAAATCAGAAAAGCAGTAGTTAATTGTATATTTTTAATGAAATTTGAATTAAACATTTGCAATGCCCTTTAAGTAATCCTGAAGAACCTTAGAGTTCTTTAATATCAAGTTTTGGGTCATTAAAAACTGAACAAAATAGGCATTATGAGCTTCTCAGTGTAATGTATCAGGAAGGATATAGTACCATCTATGAAGTATCTCCACTGAAAGGAAGGAAAGAAGAAAGAAAGAAAGAAAGAAAGAAAGAAAGAAAGAAAGAAAGATTTAAGCAGACTTCTAGTTCTAAAGTATCTGTTTACAGGAAATAAGAGGATAGAGAAACAAGTTAAATTACACCATGCAGAAACAGCCAAATGAAATTCTATGGGACAAATGAATTGGTTTGTTCAGCAAATGAAGAGTATGAAAAGGGGAAGGCAGGGGAAGGTAATTATTAGGTAATTAATTTAAAATACAACAATCCAAAAAGACAACCCATTTTAAAAAGGGGCAAAGGACTTGAATAAATATTTCTCAAAAAAAAAAGATGTGCAAATGGCCAAGATATTCAATATCATTAGTCATTAGGGGAATGCAAATCAAAACCACCACAAGATACTACTTCACACCCACAAGTATGTCTATATTAAAAAATGTAGAGGGGCACCTGGGAGGCTCAATCAGTTAAGCATCCAATTCTTGATTTCAGCTCAGGTCATGATCTCATGGGTTCATGGGATCAAGCTCTGCGTTGGGCTTTACCCAAGTGTGGAGCTTGCTTGGGATTCTCTCTCTCCCTCTCTCTCTCTGCCCTTCCTAGCCTCGCATGTACGCGTGCACTCTCTCTCTCTCTCTCAAAATAAATAAACATTCTTTAATTGAAAAAAATGTAAAAAATAACTAGTGCTGGCAAGACGTGGAAAAATTGGAACCCTCGTACATTTCTGGTAGGAATGTAAAATGGCGCAGTCCCTGTGGAAACCAGGTTGGCAGTTTCTCAAAAAGTTAAGCATAATTTTATTATATGACCCAGCAATTCCACTTCTGGCTCTATACCCAAAAGAACTGAAAATTGGTACTCAGGCAAATATATACACAGGTATGTCCATAGTAGCACTATTCACAATGGCCAAAAAGAGCCCAGATGCCCATCAACAAGTGAATGGATAAACAAATTGTGGTGTATACATACAATGGAATTATTTATTCCATAAAAAGGAATGAACTATTGAAGCATGCTACAGTGTGGATGGACCTCGAAAATATTATGGTATGGTCACATATTGTATGATTCTATTGTATGAAGTATCCAGAACAGGTAAATCTCTACAGACAGAACACAGATTGATGGTTGCCAGGTGCTGATGGAAGGTAGGAATAGAGAGCCACTGCTTAATGGGTCTCTGGGTTTCCTTTCAGAGTGATGAAAATGTTTTGGAACTAGAGAAAGGAGGTGGCTGCACAACACTGTGACTGCACGGAATGCCACTAGGTTGTTCTCTTTAATATAATTAATTTTGTACTATGTGAATTTTACCTCAACAAGGATAGATAGGTAGATAGATAGATAGATAGATAGATTTTTTAAGACCAGAAATATACCAACCAAATCAAATGTGTAGTCCTTGTTTTGATTCAGAGTCAAAGTAATTATAGAAATACATTTTTTGGTGCACCTGGGTGGCTCAGTCAGTTAAGCGGCTGACTCTTGATTTTGGCTCAGATAATGATCTCATGTTCCTGAGATCAATCCCCACATCAAGCTCTGCACTGAGCATAGAGCCTTCTTGGGATTCTCTCTCTCTCTCTCTCTCTCTCTCTCTCTCTGTCCCTCCCCCACTCTCTCTCTGTCAAATAAATAAACTGTATATATATATATATATATATAGGCAGTTGGGGGAACTTGAACATGAATTGAATGACAGATGATATTAAGGGCTTATTGGTAATTTTTTGTGAACTAATGGCATAGTAATTGTGTTTTTAAAAATTTATTCCTCAGAGATTCATTCTAAAGTATTTGTGAATGAAATAAAATGATGTCTGGGATACGCTTAAAAATACTCCAAAAAATAAAAAAGGTTGAGAGGGAGAACAGCTGAAACAAGATTAGTAAAATTTTGACAATTGATAAAGCTAAGTAATAGGGGCATGGGCATTATTGCTACTTTTGTGTATCTTTGAAATTATCCACAATGAAACACTATCCAATTTGGTGTAGAAACCATAGATTTATTTAATGCCATTTATGGCCCTTCAAGATGGACATGGGCTAGGTGCCTTGGAGGTTTTTAGCAAATATGAGAAGAGAAGGAGATAGGGAGAAGGAAAAACAGAGATGGAGAAGAGGAATTCTGGAAGAGAACACCAAAGGAGCCTAAAACCATATGCTCCACAACTTCACAGGGGGCAGGTCCCTCAGGAGGAGAGAGAAAACTGTGCTTCCTCAGCTATTAACACGGGGTAGGGGACCCTCAGTGTATCTCTCCCAGGGCAGAGGAAATAGCATCCTCATGCTCATTACCAGTGGCCAAACATTTACTGGGCACTGGCCATGCATAAAATATTGTGGTTATTAGCACCTCCAAGTTAAATCACAGCCTTAAACAGTGCCCTGTTAATAGTGATTGTATCTAAGTAGCCCGTACACAATTTGGGGACCATTTCTTCCTGGAGATGGAAGGAACCTGAGAAATCACAGATTGCTCTTGATTTTGTAAAGTCATGATGGACCTATGCAGTGTTGACTACACTGATCAGGAGCCCTGGGTTCTAGTCCTAGCTCTACCAATTACTAGCTGTGTGCACCTGTCTCTAATCATGTAAGTCTCTAGTTGCTGGCTTCTGAGCACCCCATTTATGGAATGAGAGTTTGGATGATTTTTTTCATTCAGTATATCTCTACAAAGCAGTCACTTCATTCACTCATTCATTCATTTACTATATGAACATTTATTCTATGAATAACCTTAGTGCATCTACAGCTAGCAAAGAACTCTGCATCTCTGTTAAACACAAAATGTTTATGAATGCACTATAATTTACTTAAATATTCTCTACTTAGGTAGTTTCCTACCATAAAAATCCTGGGGAGGGAATATCCTTATATACACATCTTTATTTAATTGTTCAAGAAAATCCTAGAAGTAGAACTTCTGAGTCTAAAGGAATGAACATTTAAAGTTTTCACAAAGCTGCTTAAGTGCCCTCCCAAAAGACTAGCAACTAACACTCTCCTTTCGCACTATATGAAAACGCCTGTGTTGCTATATCCATCCCCTATGTCCCAATGTGAGCATTAGCATTCATTTCAGTCTTTGCCCATCAATCCTTCCTGACATTTCACAGGGTCTCCTATAATGCTATGTTTGCATTTCCATACCTGAGAGGTGCTAGAACACCAGTGTGAGTTTATCCAGAGGTGGTAGCTTCCTTGCTCCATTTCTGAGGGAACAGGACCTGTCACGGGTCACCTGAACCCCCTAGCTCTCAGAGCAACAGTCTGCAAGCCACCCTGGCTTCTCCTTTTCTTTGTCCTACTGCTGTGGTAAACCAGCAGTACCACTTCAGTGCCAGGCTCCCAGCTTCAGGAGGTTCTCTTTCAAATTAAAATCACAGGCAGCTAAAAGTTAATTCATCACAGCTCCTGTTTTGGCTCTATAGAATAAAGCCTTCCTGCACCCCAATTCTGCAATTAACACTTGATTTGGGGGGTATAAAGTGAGCTTTGCAAAGCAGCCATGAATGACAGAGGAGATTCTGTTTTATTTGGATCTTGCTAGCTGCCTGACTCACAATTAGCCAAACACAGAGGAAACATCACACCATAGGTACCTTCATTTTTCTTTCTTAAAAGATTCGTTTTAATAGATGTTGGCAACGACCTATCAGATTGCTAGGGTTTTTCCCCCAGCAAATTAAATACCTGATTTATTCTTCTGGCCAGTTTTCCCTTCCCTACCAGCCCCAATCCCCATGACGTAACAGTCATGAGGTTATGAAAACATATGGAGAGAGGTTATGAGAACCGGTAAGGCTCAGGACATGCTGTCTGCCAGCCCTAAGCTGCCTTCATGATTGTGTGCAAATTCCTATTCCCATTTTCTCTGCAGAGAACAGGCTGTTACATATTGCTCTTGGTTGCATTGTGAGATCAGCTCCCTATCTGTGGGGCCTCTCCCCCTGAACACAAGTCTCTCTCAAATAAACCACTTGTCCAGGTAGTGCTTCTAACCAATGCACTGATAGAAGAAATGAGGATGTTTTATTCCCTAAAAAGGACACGGTGTGAAAGGCAGGCTTTTTAGAAGGGTCATGGAGGGCTATGGATTTTTGCGGGTCATGAATCAAGCTGTTGATAAAAAGCGATGTGCTTTCCGGGAAGGTGTAATTTGAAGTAGCCTTGACCCAGGACATGGTGAATATACAGCACATTAAATAAGAGGCAATGGTCACCTGGGTTATAGCGAGGTGGCTCCAGTAAATTTTAAAAGTTGTACATTGAAGACTCCAGGGAATACTTTAAAATTATATATAGTCTTTTGGAAAAATTTGCTAGGCACAAGGGGCAGCTATTGGAGTATGTGGCCATCAGAGGGCTCCCCTCTTGCTTTGCTTTGAATTCACACCTTCTCTTCCCCAAAAGGAAAGAACAGGTTGATCTAAGGGCAGCATTACCCAACCTTTTTGAACACATACCTTATTTAGATAAATGTAAAAATCTACACATACTCTGCAGAGATTCTGATAGCCTCTACACATACTCAACTTAGAAATCATTACTTTCTGCATATCCCTACTAGCCTGGGAAATCTTACTAGCTTTACTTACAGTTGTTTTCAGTAAGAAAATAATAACAGATTGTTTTTATTTGCCTTAAGATATTAAAAATGTCTTCCAGGGGCGCCTGGGTGGCTCAGTTGGTTGAGCGTCTGACTTCAGCTCAAGTCATGATCTCATGGTTTATGTGTTCAAGCCCCGCTTTGTGCTCTGTGATGACAGCTCAGAACCTGGAGCCTGCTTAAGATTCTATGTTTCCCTCTCTCTCTGGCTCTCCCCCACTCATTCTCTCTCTCTCTCTCTCTCTCTCTCTCAAAAATAAATAAAAATTAACAAAAATTTTTAAATGTCTTCCAATATTGAAAATGACTTTTCAAACTGTACAGTTCTCCCAAGGATGGATTAGGGTTATCATAGAGAATCAAGAAAGTCCACATTTCTAACACTCACTAGTCTAGACTCCTTTCCTGCCATCCTCTGAGCACCATTCCTGGGATTAAAATTGTAGGCAAAAACTCTACTGGTCATTTATACTTTTGTATGAGTCTATCACTCCTTTGCTTCCCTAGAGTTATGTGCAGATTATGTCTTATCTCTGATCAGAAGTGAAAGGCTTCTGATTGGGAGGCATATGTTCAAAATTGTATTATCAAAAGTCCCAAACCTGGCAGAATCCAGACCCATATGAACCTACTGAATCAGCTTCTCCAGTGGTATGGGCTGGGGATCTTTACTATTGCAAAGTTACTGCAGGTGGCTCGGACCTTTGTCCACATTTGTAAACAACCAATTGACCTTACAGTAGACATTTACCTTTCTTGGCTGCTCCAATTTCTTTTAACACTCTTACTGCATTTTAATAGTTCTCCACATTGTGACTCCCACCTTCCCATTAAAAAATCCAAATAAGCGGTTTTCCTTTGCTGCCAGGTGTAAACACGTGACAGGTTCTACCATCCATAGGCACCTATGTGAGATTTTGATTCAGAAAGAGCTACCCAAGGATATAGCCTAGGCACTGGGTCCATTTTTTCTAGCACAAGTGACCACAAAGGCAGATTGTCATTGGTGCAGCAGCTAGCAGATTATGGCAGAGGCTGTATTGTTCTGGAGTATGTGATGGCAACAGCTCCCTCACCAGGCAAATTCAGCAGTGAGGTCCTAGATGTGATTCTTAGGAGCTCGCTCTAGAGTACTGATTTTGATCTTGGCTGTGTAGTGGAATCACCTAAGGATATATTTAAAAAAAAAAAAAAAAAAAGACTGATGCCTGGATTCTACCCCCAGACAGTCTGATTTATGGAATGGGGTATCATATGACCATTAACTCCCAGATGATTCCAGTGTGCAGCCAAGTTTGAGAACCTCTGGTCTAGAGCCTCTGCTTCTTTTCCTTCCAACAATGATTTAATAAATTTCATCCCAACTAAAATAGCTAAAATGCATTCTCCTGTCTGCAACTTAAAAACCTGACCAGTGCACATTCATAAAGTGCCTTCCAACTCTGAAAACATAGAATTTTAAGGGCATCTGGGTGGTTCAGTCGGTTAAGCATCCAACTCTTGATCTCAGCTCAGGTAATGATCTTACGGTTAGTGAGATGGATCCCCGTGATGGGCTCTGCACTGGCAGCATGGAGCCTGTTTGGAATTCTCTCTCTCCCTCTCTCTCTCTGCCCCTCCCCAGCTTGTTCTCTCTCTCTCTCTCTCTCTCTCTCTCTCTCTCTCTCTCTCAAAAAACAAAACAAGTAAACAAACAAACAAAAACAGAACTTTATGGTCTTCTGTCTTTTTAAATTGATAGAGGGGCACCAAGACAATTCAATGGGAGAAAAAAGTCTCTTCAACAAATGGTACTGAGACAGCTGGATAGACACATGCCAAAGGATGATGTTGGACCCTTACCTCATCCCATATACAAAAGTTAATCCCAAATGAATCAAAGACCTAAATGTAAAAGCTAAATTATAAAACTCTTGAAGAAAAAATAGGTGTAAATCATCTTGACCTTGGAGTTGTCAATGATTTCTTGCATATGACACCAAAAGCACAAGGAACAAAAAGAAAAAATAGATAAATTGGATACAAAACTGAAAAATGGTACACTTCAGAGGTCACCCTTGAGGAAGTAAAAAGACAACTGACAGAATAGAAGAAAATTTTGCAAATCACATACAGATAAGTGATTTGTATCTAGAATATATAAAGGACTCCTACAACTCAATAATAAAAAACAAATAACCCTGGGTGCCTGGGTCACACAGTCAGTTAAGTGTCCAACTCTTGGTTTTGACTTAGGTCCTGATCTCATGGTTCATGGGATCAGGATCTATGTCAGGCTCTGCACTGACAGCATGGAGCCTGCTTGGGATTCTCTCACTGCCCCTCTCACCCTTCTCTTTCAAAATAAATGAATAAACTTAAACTATTAAAAATGGGCAAGGAATATGAATAGACATTTCTCTGAAGAATATATTAAAATGGCCAATAAGCATATGAAGAGATGCTCAGCATCCTTAGTCATTAGGGAAATGCAAATCAGAACTGCAATGAGATACTACTCCACACCCACTGGGATGGCTATTTAAAAAAATGGAAAATAACAAGTGTTTGCTAAGATGTGGAGAATTTGAACCCTCATACACTGTACACTGGTGGGGCTGTGAAATGGTGTAACCATGTTATCAAACAGTTTGGCAGTTCCTCAAGATGTTAAGCATCTGCTTAACACTGCTAACTGAAAGAAGCCAGTAACAAAAAACCCCACACATAGTGTCTGATTTCTCATTTATATGAAATATCCAGAATAGGCAAATCCACAAAGAAAGAGAGTCAGTGGTTACCTAGGACTGGGAGGGTAGGGAGGGAAATAAGGAGGAGTTGCTTCTATTTGGTATTGGTTTCTTTTTGGGATGATAAAGTGTTCTAAAATTTATTATAGTTATGGTTGTGCAAGTTTGTAAATATACTAAAAACCATCAAACTGCACATTTTAAATATATCATGTATGAATTATATCTCAATAAAAGCTGCTACTAAAAAATTGGAGGGATTCCAAACTTCATCTTCTAGCAGAAGAAACATTTGGGAGGAAGAGTGATGGGAAATCCTTCTAGGATTTGGAAAATCAACTCATGTAGTCAATCACCTTCTCTCCCAGTTGGTAAAATGCACTGCAGAAAGGCATGGTCCTACACTCCACAGGAGGCCCCAAAATAGGTGATAGTAGAAAGAAGAGTTTTTGAGAAGAAACTTTTTGAGAGGAAGTCAGGAAAACAATAGTGCATTACTAGCTGATCTCTTTCTTGCAGTCAGAAAGAAGGTAGTGAGAAGCGAGCAATTGTTTTCAGTGTCCTTGGGTGGCTTGCAAGACATGGATGGGTGCTGAAGTCAGGGAGAAAACCTGATCTGAGCCAATACAGAAACAGAGCTGTTTGAGAGCATAAAAATTCAGAGAGCAGGTGCGAAATCCCTATGGAAAGGGGTAATATGAGAAAAGTTAGAGAGCTTTGTATCACCAAACTGTTAATAGAGGTGACCTCCCAAGAGTGGGCTTGGAGTGGAAGGGAGAGGGCACTTTTACTTTTTATTGTATTTTTCCTCCATGTAATTAAAACTTTGTACAACAAACATGTATTACTTTATGATTAACAATGTAAGAATGAACTAGTTTGCTTTAGCAAGTTTGAGTATGACTATTTAAATGAGAAAAATCAAGAAGAGAACCATGAAGCAGAAAGGAATGGAAACAGGAGAGGAAAAGAACAGAGAATGGGGATGAAACTCATCACCACAATGGTATTTAGCAAAGAACATAAATACATTATAACTTCAAATTTTTTACAAAACTAGTTGCAGAAGAGTTTTCATAGCATGGGACAACTAATAAAGACTGTGTCCCTTGATTTTGTACCTGCCAATTTAAGTGATCTTCTCAAGGTTATATAATTAAAGGCAGACTAGAATTTTCATAAGAGAAAGTAGGAATAGACAGATTGGAATACTGCATGCCAGGCTAATATGTTAGTTTATTCTGTAGACAAAGAAAACTTCTTCAAGAATTTTGAGCAAGTGGAATTGCATTTGAGAGTGACATGAATCAGTGGTTCTCAAACCTGGATGTGCATCAGAATCCTAGAGTTAGCTTTAAAAATGATCTAGATTCTTGGGAGCCTACCGCCCTTTTTGTTCAGTAGGTCTGGGCTGTGATCCAGGAATTTATATTTGTAAATCGCATGTGTTACAGATGCTCTATCACATTTAGGAATGGATAGAGAACAAGATAGATCAGAGTATAGGAAATAAGGCAAATAGAGAGACAGGAGGCTACTGGAAAAGTTCATGGAATATTAAACTGGAATGGTGGTAGAGGAAAAGAATTAATATGACTCCATCATTACAAAGACAGATTCAATGTAGTTTGGTGAGTGCTTGACTCTATGTCCCATGAGGCAAATATCAGTTTGTTTTGTTAACTATTGGATATCCCAGAACCTCACACAGTAGTAAGCACTCAGTAATATTTGTTGAATGAGAGAAAGTCAAAGATGACTCCAAGGGTTTGAATAGAGTGACTTTAACACTAGTGGTACAGACATTTAGGGAATCTGTTTTCAGGAAAAATAATTATAGATTTTCCATGGTTGAGTTAGAAAGTATGGTGAGATGTACAAGGCCTTAGAGATTATGGGAGAACTTGTGCCTATACCCCCTAGGGCAATGTGGCTGGGACAGTAGTGGGAAGAAGTCTGGAGAACTTTTTCACGGACTATAAAGGCTTTAAACAGCTGTCTGCAAAATTGGACTCTGTGAGATATTCAGTTGGGTTGTCAGGTCTTGCTGTGTTCTTTGACTGCAGATGGAAGGTTCTTAACTAGGTGGTTTTCCACATCTCCTCCTTTGTAACTTTTAATTAAGTTATCTTACCCCACACCTTCATTCAGCATCCATGAAGGAGTTCATCCTCTGGCCTCATTCACCCTTTCACCAAAGACACCCTAATTCCTCTCAATTCCCTTTTTACATCTTTCAAATCCCTCCTCTCCACAACCCCCAGCCTTAACAACCCAAGACTTTTCCTATATTCATTTGGCCCTTGACTCTTGGGTTCTGCCTCCCCTTCACAAAGAGATGGGGCTTCTGCTGGCTGGACCCTGAGCATTCTTTCAGGAATGTTTCTGTTCTTTCATTCTGCCTCTCTCTGCTCCTGGCCACCCTGGGCATCAAGTTCTAGGCTGGGACCCCACCAGGCCTGCTTCATTCTTCCTAGAAGGAGGGTCAAACTGTCATGTAGCACAGAAGTTTGAAAAAGACATGGCACATTTCCCTCCTCCTTACAGGAGGAACAAAGACATGGACCAGACCTGGGGTCCATTTCCATTTAGGCTGAATCACACATAGGTGCACTTAGAGATCTTAGGAATCTTAGGAATTGGGGGAAAAATAAAACAAAATTTTGTGGGATTTTTGTTTTTTGTTTTTTTTAATGTTTATTTTTTGAGAGAGAGAGATCTCCCGCAGAAGCAGGGTAGGGGCAGAGAGAAGGAGAGGCAGAGACTCCAAAGCAGGCTCCAGGCTCCAAGCTGGCAGTGCAGAGCCCGATGCAGGGCTCCAACCCACGAACTGTGAGATCATGACCTGAGCCAAAGTCACTCACTTACCTGACTGAGCCACCCAGGTGCCCCAATAAAATTTTGTTTTAAATAAAATAAAGTAAAAAGACCTAACCTCGTAGCCAGGTGTCATATTACATTGGAATTAACTGTGTGACCTTGAGCAAGTCATTTTGCCTTAAATAAGGTCAGTTTAGCTAAATGACAAAAATCGTTCCTTCTAACTCTTAACATTCTTTGATCGAATAAATATATCCCCTTGTTTCTGATCCCTCTTCCCTGAGGTAGAGGCGAGATTGGTATGGGGTGTATGGGCCCACCAAGATTGGGGAGAAGCATGAAGGTGGCATATCCTAGTTTCCCTAGTTAATGATGGGGAGAGAATGCCAGGAAGCCAAGTAGTCCAGCCAGGCTGGAGTGGCTTGCCTGAAAAGGGTCTCCATAGCCAGGGCACCTGATATGAGACCAGAAGCCCAGGTCTGGAGCCAAAGGAAAGTGGGAGGATTTGAGAACATGACAGCCATGAGTAGCAGAATTGATACAAAATGGGAAGCAATATGGGAAAATTCCAGGCCCTTGTAGGTAGTTCATTTCACTCAGTGGAGCCAGGATGGACTAGGCATGCTGACGTCATATCCTGGCTGCCCTGGCCGCATCCAAGAATTTATTGAGTATCTACTATATTCTGATTTCCCTTCCTCACCTCCTGGCCCAGAGAAATAACATTGTGCTGTTGCCAGTTTTCCCAGGGCAAGACTGATAAATCTGGAGACACTCTCCTACTGTCTCAATGGGATAGGAAGGAGCTACATTTCCAGCCTTCAAAGGGAATAATGGGTAATGCTATTTAAAGAACCTGAAGATGGAGTGATGTATGTTTGTGGAGCCAAGGAAGAAAGCCCCATCTTGTCAGGGGGGGAAGACTTCTGGGTCTTCAGAGATGGGAAGGTATCATATGTACAGGATGTCACACTGCATTCTGCTCTTTCCTTACTCTATCTATGAAGGATTGCCACTTAGGAAGGCAAGTCTTTATGATATGGACCTGTTTGCCAATTTCAAACTGATTTTTCCCCCCTTATTTCTTATCTCCCATCTCTCATTTTTTATTTTTTAAAATCAAATTAAAAAAACAAACACTTTTTGGACATTCAAGATGTTGGCAATTTTTCACTATTATAAGCACTACCATGATAAACATCTCTATACATACATCTTTGTCTATTTGTCCAATTAGTTCCTCACAATAGATTCCTAGAAGTAAAATTGCTGAGTCAAAAGAAATGGATGTTTTGAATGGATTTTCTAAATTTTGCCAAATTGCCTTCCAGAATTGGAACCGTATACATACCATCAACTGATTATGATAGTATCCTTTCTCATATGCAGCAAACATTTTCAAATCTTTGTTAATCTGAGAGGTTAAAAAATATATCTCCTGGTTACCTGGGTGGCTCTGTTGGTTAAGCATCCGACTCTCGATCTCAGCTCAGGTCATGATCTCACGGTTGGTAAATTCAAGCTCCACTTCAGGCTCTGTGCAGACGGCATGGAACGTGCTTTGAATTCTCCTTCTCTCTCTGATGCTACCCCACTCATGTACTCTCTCTGTCTCTCTCTCTCTCTGTCTCTCAAAATGAATTAACTTGAAAAAATATATATATCCTTCTTAAATTAATTTCATTTGCAGTCACCAAAGATTTTTTTGTTACATATGTTTATTGTCCATTTTAATTTCTTCTTTTGTGGGTTTTCTTTTCATGTTCTTTGCCTAGTTTTCTTTCATAACATTAAGGTTTATCTTGTAAGTAAGCTTTTTTATTTATTAAGACTATTAACCTTTTTTCCACCATTGCAAGTGTTTTTTTTTAGTTTGCCCTTTTCATCTGTGGCATTCATTTCGCTTTGTCTTTCTTGATCATATAACATTTATTATTTTTGTTTACACAAATATGATATTTGCCTTTAAAAGAGAAGAATCCTGAAGGAAGCCAAAGGGGGAGGGGAAACACCTTAATTACAGAGGAACAAAGATAAGAATCACATCAGACTTCTCCTTAGATACCTTGCAAACAAGAAGAGAATGGAATGAAATAATTAGCGTGTTGAAATGTAAGAACCACCAAATTATATCCTGTAACATTGTCTCCAAAAGTGAAGGAGAAATAAAGTCTTTTTCAGACAAAAAGAAGTGAGGGAATTTGTCACCAGTAGATGGGCCCTTGAAAAAAATGTTAGAAGTTCTTCACAGAGAAGGAAAACTATAGAGGCCAGAAACTCAAATCTACATTAAAAAAAGAGAGAGCAAGAGAGAAGGGTGTTAGGCAAGACATTAACAAAGGTAGAATAAGATCTTACATTTTTGATATTCTTGGTTAATCAATCTGACAGCTGTTTGTTTAAAACAATAATAATAGCAATAATGTATTGGGTAACTATAGCTTGTGAATGAGCAAAACAAATGACAGCAAATTATGAAAGACAAGAGAGCAGAACTGAGAAAAAGGCCCCATCCTGCCAGTGAGCAACACATGTTATTTTAAAATAAGACTTAGGGGCACCTGGGTTGCTCAGTCAGTTATGCGTCCAACTTTGGCTCGGGTCATGATCTCACAGTCATGGGTTTGAGCCCCGCATCGGGCTCTGTGCTGATAGCTCAGAGCCTGGAGTCTGCTTCGGCTTCTGTGTATCCCTCTTCTCTTTCTACCCCTCCCTCACTCTCCCTCTCTCTCCCTCTCTCTCTCTCTCAAAAATAAATACATTAAATTTTTTTAAAATAATAAAATAGACTTGGATTAGTTCTGAATGTTTATTGCAAACTTCAGGGGAAACTTTTTTTTTCAAATTTTAAAAAGGTATAGTTAATATGTCAAGAGAAAATGGAATAGTATAATGCCCAATTAAAAATAGAGAGGGCAGAAAAAGAGGGGAACACCAGAAACAAAGAACAATTACAATGAAAAGAAAACAATTACAACTATGGTAGCTGTTAATCCAATTATATAAATAATTTTAAATGTGAATGAAAATATACCAGTTAAAAGACAGAGACTACAAGGTGCCTGGGTGGCTCCTCTAAGCACCTGACTCTTAATTTCAGCTCTGATGATGGTCTCATGATTCGATTCGTGAGATCGAGCCCCCAAAAGCCCAGAGCCTGCTTGGGATTCTCTCTCTCACTCTCTCTTTGCCCCTTTCTCTCTGTGTGCATGTGCACACACTCTCTCTCAAAATAAATACATGAACTTTAAAAACTAAAAGAAAACAAAAAGAGAGAAACTGAAAGCATGGATAAAACCTTAAGTTGTCCATAGGAAGCCCACTTTATGTATAAAGATACATACAGATTAAAGTAAAGGGATGGAGAAAGATATACCAGGGGAATGCTAATCAGAAGAAAGCTGGAGTAGCTATATTAATTTCAGCTGACTTCAGGACATGGAAAATTATCATGGCAATATTAATAATATCAAGGAAAATTATTAATAATAAAGGGGTCAATTCTTGAAGAAAGCATACTAATCCTGAATGTATATGTGTCTAACACTGATAGAACTGGATGGAATAATAGATGAATCCACTATTATAGTTGGAGATTTGAAAATCCCTCCATGAGTAAGTGACATATCCAATAGGCAGAAAATTGGGAAGGATATAATTTAACTGAGCAGCACCATTAATCAACTGGAGCTAATTGACATTTATGGAATACTTCATCCTACAAGAGCAGAATACACAGTCTTCTTAAGCCTACATGGGATGTTCACCAAGATAGACTACATTCTAGACCATAAAACACACATCAGGGGTGGATGCCTGGGTGGCTCAGTCAATTAAGTGCCTGACTCTTGATTTCAGCTCAGGTCATGCTGCTGTCACAGTCGTGACATCAGCACGGGGCATGGAGCCTACTTAAGATTCTCTCTCCCTTGTCCCTTTGCCCCTCCCCTACTCGCCTTCTGGCTTGTACTCTCTCAAAAAAAAAAAAGGCACGTTGACAAATTTAGAGGAATAAAAATCATACAAAGTATGCTCTCAAATCACAATGGAATTAAACTAGAAAATCAATATCAGAAAGATAGGTGGAAATCCCAAAACATTTGGCAATTAAGCAACACATTTCTATATAACACATTGGTCAACGAATAAATCTCAAAAAATATTTTAAATATTTTGAACTAGGGGCAGCTGGGTGGCTCAGTCGGTTAAGCATCCAACTTTGGCTGAGGTCATGATCTTGCGTTCAGTGAGTTCGAGCCCCATGTTGCGCTCTGTGCTGACAGCTCAGAGCCTGGAGCCTGTTTCAGATTCTGTGTCTCCCTCTCTCTCTGCCCCTCCCCCGCTCACTCTCTGTCTGTCTCTCAAAATAAAATAAAGATATAAAAAAAATTTAAATATTTTGAACTAAATGAAAATACAACTTAAAATTTGTGGGATGCGGTGAAAGAAATGCTAAGAGGGAAATTTATAGCATTGAATTCACATATTAAAAAAGGAGAAAGATCTAGATTAATCATTTAAGCCTCTTAGGACACTAGAGATTCAGGAAGATAATTATGCTACCACTAAAAAAACTAAGCAGGAATGAATTTCGAACCACCTAATTCTTATGTTTGCTCGTGCCACTATTTTCTCTGGGTCTAGAATTAACTGCTTCATCTGGTTGCTGATCCATGTTATATAAGGCGAGTACTAATACTAATAGTTCTTCAATCTCTCTGTCACCAAGGGGAGCTGCTGCACAGATCATTCAAATTATCAGACAAATTTGTACTTGATATGCATATTTTTTTAGGTTGAAGAATTTCTGGCCCTAAGGTTAATTTTAACCAGTTGGACTTGATTTTGTAGATTACATGTTTTCATTAATTCTGGAGCTGCCTAGAGAAAAATTTCTCCCTACAGAGTTCCTATTAGTATTTCAGAATTTTCTGATTCTGAAAGTAACATGAACTTATTGTAGAAAACTTGCACATTGGCAAGAATTTTTGTTTGTTTTTGCCAAGTGGGTGATGGCTGTATGCATATTTGGGAAAGTGATTCTTCTGCATATGAAAGGGAGAGAGATCTGGAAGCCTGGGCTGGTCATGCTCTGGAATTGAGGAAGCCAGAAACCAGCCTGTCTGGGTCCTACCAAGGGAAAGACAACAAAGAGGAAACCTATAAACCTGTTTGGTCTATAGCTGGAGAGAATTGAGAGATGAAGTATGTATTAGTCAGGGTTACCCAGAAAATCAGAATCAGTAGGATATATGCATAAAGAGATATATAACCAATAGGATATATACAAAGTGATTTATATGTTATCCAACAGGGTTTATATAAAGATACTTACTATAAGGATTTGACTCATATGGTTATAGAGATTGAGAATCAAGCAGAAAACTCAGGAAAGCTGGTGATGTAGTTCCAGTCCAAGTCAAAGGCCTGAGAACCAAAAGAACTGATCTTATAACTTCTAGTCCAACTTCGAAGACCTGAGAACCAGAGAGCCAATGGAGTTAAGTTCCAGAGGACAGGAGAACACCAATGTCCCGCTCAAGTAATCTGGCAGACAAAAGAAATGAATTCTCCCTTCCTCCACCTTTTGCTGTATTCAGACCTTCAATGGATGATATGAAACCTACCCCCATCAGACGGCAATCTGCCTTTCTCAACATCTACAGATTCAGATGCTAATCTCTTCTGGAAACATCCTCACAGACAAACCTAGAAATAACATTAACTATCTGGGTATCCTGTGGCCCAGTCAAGTTGATACAAAAAAATTAACCATCAGAAGACGCACCTGAAGGAAATATTTGAATTGTTGTGAACTGTACAGTGTAAAACTCTCATCTCTTTCCTACAAAATCTTCAGTAAAAATCAACATTTGGTCCTATTGTAATCCTCCTGGGCAACAAAGAGGTATTGAGTCATGTTTTGTGATAGGTTCAAGGATATGACAGAATGTTGGAGTTTAGCCCTAGGGACAAATAGGGAAAATTTTTTAAAGAATTAAATGTAAATGCTCATCATAGAAATGACCATTATTGACCTTATGGTATTTTTCCTTCCTCCTTCTTTGTATGTATATATATGTGTATGAGTGTATAAATATTATAAAATTGGGACTGCATTATGTAAATAGCTTTCTATTCTAATTTGTTACTGCACATTATATCATGACTATTGGAAAATAGTGAATATTCTTCAAAAACCTGATATTTAGTGGTTGCATAATACTTCATCAATGTCAGTATACCAAAGTTTATTTAATTACTTCTCTATTATAGATATTTATCAGTTTTCAACTTTTTTATTATAGGAACTCTAGCATGGATATCTTTTAATGTAAATCTACATGGGATGGGCATCTACATTTCTTTCCTTAGGGTGGAGTTTAGGAAGTCAACAGAAATGAAGCTTTTTAAGACTCTTGATTCATTCTGTTATTTTACCAAAACACCATTCAGAATGGATTATTTCCACTCTCACTAGCACAACAAAAAGATTATCTTACCTTTGTTTGTACTTTATATAAATGGAATTACAAGGTATGTACCATTTTATGTCTGGCTCCTTTTCCACAATATATGTTCGGGAGATTCATTCACATTGTTGCATACAGTTGTAGACTGTTTTTTCTTTTTTTAAAAAAATTTTTTAATGTTTATTTATTTTTGAGAGACAGAGAGACAGAGCATGAGTAGGGGAGGGGCAGAGAGAGGGAGGGAGACACAGAATCTGAAGCAGGCTCCAGGCTCTGAGCTGTCAGCACAGAGCCCGACGCGGGGCTCGAACTCACAAACTGTGAGATCATGACCTGAGCCAAGGTCAGCCGCTTAACCGACTGAGCCACCCGGGCGCCCCTGTTTTTTCTTATTAACTGATGGAATTTGTTGTGTGAGTAAACATCAATTTATTAACCCTTTGTGAGGATTTGGGCATTTTCCCATTTGGTACTATTATGAATAGTGCTGCCATGATATGTCTTTTGAAGAATATATGTCCACATTTCTATTAGATAGTTACATAGGAGTGGAATTGCTGTGTGTATACATATATTTAGCTTTAATAGATGTTGTCAAATAGTTTTCCAAAGTGGTTATACCAATTTACATCCCATTAGCAATGTATGAGAGTTATAGTTGTTTCGTATCCTTGCCAACATTTACTATCATCAGTCTTATTAATTTTAGCCATTCTGGTGGGTGTGTAGCACTATCTCATTAGGGTTTTAATGTTAATTTTATTGATGACTGATATTGATGGCCAATAAACATAAATAAATGTTTATTGGCCATTTAGATATATTCTGTTGTGAAGTAACTGTTCAAATCTTTGCTCTTTTTCTGTCAGTAAGTCGAATATATGTATGCACATATCTTTGCTCGGTGTATTCCCTTTTTGCTCCATCAGTAGTTTCTTTGGATGAATAGAAGTTTTTCATTTTAATATGGTCAATTGATCATTTTTTTCTTTAATGGTTACTATTTTTTGTGATTGCTTAAATAATCTTTGCCCATTCCAAGAACATGAAGGTATTCTTCTATGTTTTCCTCTGTGAGTTTTATTATTTTCTCTTTCATGTTTAGCTCTGTAACCCATTTGGGGTTGATTTTTGTGTATAGTATGAAGTATGGGTCCAAATACATTTTATTTCATACAGCACCATTAAAGAACATCTGTCTTACAATATTTAGTCACAAATATTTTTTGTGACTTTGCCACAAATCAAGTGACCATATATATGTGGTTCTGTTTCTCCATTCTGTTCCATTGGTTGACTGGTTTTGTATTATTGATCCAATATCACAATGTTAGTTAAATAATATCTAATAGCATAAGTCCTTCAGCTTGTTTTTCAAGATTGCTTTATTTGCCCACTTTTACAACAGGATATTAGGCATTTTTTTCCTAATTGCACTGTAAGAATCCCTTACCAGTAAAGCATATTAATCCTTGCCTGTTATATGTGTTATAAATACCTTCCCATTTGTCATTTGACTTTTGACTTTATTTATAGTTTCTCTTGTCATAGAGAAGTATTAAATTCATACAAAGTGAAGTCTATTGACATGTGTGACTTTTTTCCTCCAGTATGTTTATGATTACAAGGTTTTTCCCTGATCCCAATGAAGTTTAAATGTAATGTTTATATTCACAATATGGAGTGTGTGTGACTACATGAAAATAAACATCTTTTTTATACAATAATCAATAATCTTCCTTTCTTTCTAGAGTAGGAGGTTGAGGTTCAGGGAAGGGGGATTTCACTCCTGCTTAACATTAGGAAATTGAGAATTCTAAGAAAGCATTTGCTTACTTCCTGAATCCCAGCCTCATGGGCCAATTACCCCTAATAGAAAAAAACGCCCTCCTGATTTCATCTGATTGCAATTGACCCAATCAACACAGTGGACTGCTGTGTTAGTGTTAGAAGGAGTTACTAGGCCTGTTAGGGTTTTTTTTGTTCGTTTGTTTGTAACATTTATTTAGTTTGGGGAGGAGTGAGACGGGGGAGGGGAAGAGAGAGAAGAGAAGGAGTCACAGAATGCAAAGCAGGCTCCAGGCTTTGAGTTGTCAGCACAGACCCTGATGCGAGGCTCAAACTCAGGAATGGTAAGATCATGACCTGAGCCAAAGTCAGACGCTTAACCAGCTGAGCCACCCAGGGGCCCCCTGGGCCTGTTAGTTAAGACTGGAGCTAAGACTAACAACCAACCAAGGTCCCCTGGCTCCTCGAGAGATCAGGTGATGAAGAGCTTGCTAAGACTGGACAATATCCTTGTCTTCAGAAGGACTGTCCCGTGGCTCACAGGAGCAAGCCTGGGAGGTACTGGCCAAATCAGAGAAGTTTATAAATATGCCTTACCAACATAGCAGCGGGAGCTCAGCTCACAGAAGTCCCCGTGTTTGTCTCTTCTGGAAGCCCTGAGCAAAAGAAGGTAATATGGTTATTTGACTTCTTTTTGACAAAACCAAATCTTCGCAGCAATTATTAAGAGGCAGAATAGAAGTCCAAATGATGAGACCAAAATATGGTTTACGTTCTAGCTTTATTTTGATCCTATGCTCATTTTTTTCCTTTGCAAGGGAAAAAAAGGAAGCCATAAAAACCCTCCCGGCACTACGTGTGTGTGCTTAGTCCATGGCCAAAGAGAGTTTTATGGGAAAGTTTGCTGTGTGCCAGTGAAGCATTTTATTTTTCGTCATTTTAAAAACAAAAACAAAAACATTAACTAAAATGAAACCTTTCATCTCCTCCCACAAAAAAAAAAAAAAGAAAAAACCCCACAGAGCCATAGAGCTGCTCCCCTGAATATTGAAAGTTTTCATAATGTAGTCCTTCCCAAAAATTAATGCATAGGACTGATTGCAGTTATGAAACACTGAAAACTTTGGCTTTTCAGCCACATAGGTTACTGTTCAGATATCCCTGGAGGAAAGCCAAAAGGGATTGAAATCTTCTTCTGAAAAGACTAAGAGATGATTATCTCCTTTGGCTCTAGTGTTTGACTCTAAATCTCTAGCTTTCAGAAAAGCTAGAATAAACCAGTTTAGATGGTGACAGCTTTTTTCCCTCTTAAAATTATTTTAAATTATGTTCATATATTCGCATAAGATTTCATATTTGAGATTAGCTGCAATAAGCGGCAGCCTTTGTAGACTGTCATTTTCATGGTGAAGAAAAAGCTCCACTGCCCTTAGATGTGAATGAGGTTTTCCCTGGATAAAATGCAAATACTCTTCAAAGTTAATACTGATCATTGCTACCTCGGCATGAATGACCTTACCTGGCCCCTTCTCCAGGGCTAGTTTTGACAGGAAAGAGGTACACACTCTGCTGGGAGCCAGTCTCAACTGAGGGGGCTGAGCAGGGAGCCAGAAGGAGCAAGGAGAAGCACAGAACATGTGACACAGCCAGCAAGGTGGCATAGCGCAGGCTACGGTATGCCCCTTCAAAAATACATCTTTGTTCTATGCCTCCTTTCTCCTTCTAATCAGATAACTGAATTTTTCTCAGTTAGGATAAAGTTGGGGTAAATATTAAAAACCCTATTTTGAGAAGGGAAAGACTATGGAAGTGGGAGACAAGGAGGCCTCTCCTGGACGGGGAGACACTCAGGGTCCTTCAAGACTGAGGAGTCATCTTGCATGGCCTCAGCAGAGAAAGCGAAAGGCCCCCAAAGACTGTGTCCAGACCTTCCCCTGGCCCAGCTGTTCAGCAATTCCTGGACCTCATGAGGCAGGTCAGGTGTTTGGACCTAGTTTGTGTTCTGATCCAGGCAAAGGCACAGCCCATTTACTTCCACCACTGCAAGAGAAGTCTTGGTAAACCTCTGTCTCTCACCTTTACTGGTTGATCCTCTATGAACAATTGACTAGAAGTCAGATCTTTCCTGGAAAACAAAGATTACAAGATACTTATAAAGCAGGGTAAATGTGTTTGGTTAATCATATCCTAAATAAGAATATTTATTTGATATTCTCCCAAAGAAGAGAATATTTAATATTAGTATTAAATTTATTAATAAATAAATATTAACTAAGAAACATTTCAAGCTTCTCTTTTCAAAACACTGAGGTCATTTTTTAAGTTTATTTATTTATTTCGAGAGAAAGAGAAAGAGAGAGAGTGTGTGCACATTCACGTGATCAGGGGAGGGGCAGAGGGAGAGAGAATCCCAAGCAGGCTCTGCACTGTCAGCACAGAGCCCAATCTCATGAACTGTGAGATCACAACCTGAGACAAGATCAAGAGTTGGACAGTCAAAGAAATGAGCCAGCCAGGCACCCCAAGGTCATGATTTTTTAGTCTGCTGCATGTTTCTGAAGTTGAATGAGACCATTACCAAGTTACTATCAGCATTCCCAAGGACACAAATTCCCACCAGAGTCCAGTCAAACTAATGAACAATGGAAAGGAGTACATGAACCTCTGGTGTTTTGACTTCTATGATTTTGTGACCACTGTTTGATTTCCTTTGGGCTCAGCCTGATTTATTTGAAAGCTTAGAACTGTGTCCACTTTTTAAAGAAATATGATTAAAACAAACTAACTTAAAAAAATACTATAATTCCTAAAGCACTTACTGGTTCTAAAGAAGCAAAATCAAAACTAAGGCCCAAATAATTTTTTTAAGGACCCAGATGCTGTGAAGAGTAAATATGACCCTAGGCCCCACCCAACTTAACAAAGAAAACGTCTTCTCCTTCTGCCTTCTCTGGAAACACAGTCTGTCCCCTACCTTAATCCAGTATTGCAAAGTGAAGGCTAACACCAGGATATGAGACTAGGGAGCAAGGAGAAACCAGAAAATGGACACACTTATGGATTTCATTGCCTACCTGAACATCATGGATCCAAATGTAGCTTTTTGTTTCTGGAAAATTGACCTCAGAACTCATTGGGGACATCTCCACGTAATAAAGATGGAAGAGGGCCTAGGTTTGGTCTATGGGCCATAGTTTGCTAACCCTTGATTTAGATTATCATAATAATGATAAATATAATAATAATGACCATTTATCTCATGCCAGTATCACAATGACTCCCATGAGGTAAATACCCTTATCTAAGTATGATATTGAAAAAAATTAACGACTGATATGACTAATCAATTAGAACAAAGAATAGGTGCATAGTGGTTGAAAACTGACCTGCTGTGATCATCCCCACATTACAAGTTTGAGTGGGCCTTAGGATAGGGTAGTAAATTGTCTTAGGTTATACAAAAAGTACCCACAGTAGAGCTGGGATTTTCTGACTTTAGAGCCCATACTTTTAACAGCTTGATAGATATATGCTTCTCTAAGCCAGAGGGACTTTGTTTTGGTAGCAAACTTAAACCCCTACCAGTTGCCTAGTCACAAGCATGTCTGGGCAAGAGTAATCCATTCATACCACTTCCAAAAACATCAAAACACAGGTGAGCCACAGTTTAGAAATATTTCAGTATGTTAATAGTTACATTGCAAATAACTTAAATCAAAAGTAAATGTGAACTCCTTTGACTACTCTCTGACTTGAATCCTTTCCCCTTCTCTATGCCTATCGCTTATCCCCACCCTTCCTTGACTGCTCAGGTCTCTGCTCAAATGTCACTTTATTGTGAGGTCTTCCTGACCTCCAATAGAGTAATAAGACAATAACTCCTGCTCTGAGTTTCCTATCTCCCTTGCCTTGCTTTGTTTTTCTCCATAGCACTTAACACTATCTAACACACTACATTTAAATTTATTTTTTTATCTCCTCCAGTTAGAATGTGGGCTCTACAAAGTTAAGGACTGTCTTGTTGGCTGCTATACCTCAGCACCTAGAAAGCACTTGTTGAATGACTGAATTAATACTGTTCACAGTAGAGAGGCCACATGATACAATCATAAAAACACTGGATTTAGAATCAGAGGTGGGATTCTAATGCGCCTCTGCCACTTCCTGGTTGTGACCTTGTACAACTGAACCACTTGAAGCCTTGCAGACTTCAGGAATAACAAAGGCCTTGAGATAGGAGCATGATAACCAGGGCAGGGTGGCCATGGTAACTGCAGCACAGACTAGGCTGAATGTGGTAAAAGGTGAGAGAAGTAAAGATTAAAGGGCTGATTATGTGAATTTTGTGGACTATTCTAAGGACTTTGGATTTTGCTCTTAGTGAGAAGAGAAGCCAGTCGAAGGATGTGACAAAGAGGAAAAATGTTATCTGTTTTAACTTTTAAAAAGTCTGTTTATAGGCAATGGGAGGAGGCAGAGAGACCAATTAGGAGGCTACTACAATAATCCAAGTGAGAGATGATGGTGGCATGGCCAGGTCAAATAAAAGTGGTAAAGGATTGTCAGGTTCTGAATATATTTTGAAGACATAGCCAACCAGATTTACTGATGGTTCAGGTTTGGAATATGAGAAGAAGGAAAGAGTCAACAAAGACTCCAAAGATTTGGGGGTTGTAGGAGGAACAGGTGTGAGATGGGTAATCTTAAATTTGGTTTTGGCTCAGCTAAGTTTGAGAAGCTTATTAGACATCTAAGTAGAGATGTTAGGCTGTCAGTTGGATAGATAATTCAGGCATTCATGGAAGAGGTACAAGCTAGAAATATAAATTGAAGTGTTGTCAAGAGGTAAACCAGAAGTTTCTGTCCTGGCTACTAATAATAATCACCTAAGGATCTTTAAAAAAATTTTTTTGTAATTGTGGTAAAATGCACATAAGATAAAATTTATCATCTTAATTGTCTTGAAAAAAATACATAGACTCCAATCTGGACCAATGGAATGAGAATTTCTTGGGGTAGGGACTGGGCACCAACCAGTATTTTTAACAAATATACCAAGTGTTTGGGAAGATGAGGAGAAACCATAAAGGAAATAGAAAAGGAACAGCCTACACAATAGGAAGAAATCAGACAAGTGGAATGTCCTCAAAGTCAAGTGCAAAAATATTTTAAGAAGAGTGTAATAATAACTATCAGATACTACTGATAGATCAGGTAAGATGAGGACTAAAGAAAAATCATCAAGCTTAGCAAAATGTACATTTATATTTTCCTTGACAACTCTTTCTATCAATTGGAACTATCATATTTATTTATATTAAAAATAATATTTGGTAGTTAAAAATAGCACCTTTTGACAGCAAAGCCCATTAGAAGTTTCCAATCCTGCTGTGTCTTGCTCATGCATCACTCATGACTCAATAATCAGAACAAGGGCACTTGGTGATTTGACCCCAGACTAAGTCTCCTGCAGATGATATAGAACTATGTGGGACCTCCTCTCTGAGATGGAATGAAAAGGGGTCTTTCAACTTGATTATCAAGGAGATGGGATAATAAACTCATCCAGCCACTCCTCGGAACACACCAAAGTGAGGCAGAGAAGACTACTTATAAAAGGACAGACCAAAGCAGTCTCTAAGAAAAACAGAACTCTTCTTTTCTTTTTATTTGAGAAAATGCCCTCATCTCTTCCCTGAAACAACAGCCAGCAAGTGCTATATATAATTATAACTTATATAATGCTTTAAAGCTTAACAAATTTGAGCTTTGCCAGACCTTGAAACACAGGGAGTTAAAAGACTTGAACCATCCACTGAGAAAGATCTGCTGCTCAAGTTCAAGTCCATGTCTTCTGGATATTTCTTCCCCAGTGTCACTTCTTTCTTGCTGACCCTGAATCTGCCCTCAATTTATTCATGAATCTGGGTGAAGGCATCCACTGCTTACCAAAAGTCTTTCTCCAACCTGTGCTAAGGAGCTAATGCTTTTCCCCACCTCACTACTGCATTCTCAAGGGACAAAAGCTTTGATGAGGAGGAAGGATGAAATCAAGGATACATGTAGAACATAATGTGGGGACTATAATCGGGATGATGTCAAAATTCTCATCCTCCTTGTTATTCACTAACTTCTTCCTCTGGATTGTGTATCTGAACAAGGACCTCGCACTGCCTCCTGTTCCTAGAGTAGGATTCAGTAGAAGACATGCAGTTTTCTCTATGGGGCCAACAGGGCTTCAAGTCCATGTTATCCCACCCAGTTCATCAGAACAGGGGACAAGATTGGTATGTAAGCCTGAAACTCTAATGAGTAATAGAGAGGGAGAATTTCTCTATAGCATATGTTCTCCATCTGGGGGCTATCGCTATGGTATGGGCTAAATGTGTGTATCCCTCCAAAATTCATATGTTGAAACCCTAATCTCTATTGTCACAATATTTGGAGGTAGGTCTTTGGCAGGTAATTAGAATCAGAATAAATCATGAGAGTAGAACTCTCAAGATAGGACTAATGCCCTTATAAGAAGTAACACAAGGGGTGCCTGGGTGGCTCAGTCGGTTAAGCAGGTCATCATCTCACAGTTCGTGAGTTGGAGCCCGATGTCAGGCTTTGTGCTGACAGCTTAGAGCCTGGAGCCTGCTTCAGATTCTGTGTCTCCCTCTCTCTGCCCTTGCCCTGCTCATGCTCTGTCTCTCTCTCTCTCTCTCTCTCTCTCTCTCTCAAAATAAACATTAAAAAAAAAGTAACACAAAAGAACTATGTCCCCACCACCACAAATATGAGGTCACAGAAAGATGGTGGCCATCTGCAAAATAAAAAGAAAGCCCTTACCAAACACCAAATCTGCCAGCACATTGATCTTAGACTTTCTAGTCTCCAGAACTGTGAGGAAATAAATTTTGTTGCTTAAGACACTCAGTCTATGGTATTTTTTAATAGCAGCTCAAGCTGACCAAGACACTATGGATACCTTGGATGGTTCAAGGAATTTGCACACCCTTAGAAATCATAAGTAACATTTTTCAGAAAAGGGTCCATAACTCAACTCAGAGATTCAAAAGACAAAATCCTTGATCCCCGAAAGATTAAAGACCACTGGCTTCGAGTGACTCGTGTTTTTACCCTGTAGGTTTCCAGGAAACTTTGGGATTGGGGATTCCAGTCTTGGCCTTCATTCCCACTTTGAAGACATGGCCAATATCTAGGAGTACTAATAAATATGAAATAAGAAAGATTCAAGAAGATATACACATTTTCTTTATCCAATATTATTAATGCCCTCTTACCTGAGAAAGTTTATTATTTATAATAAGACATAGAGTCCAATCTGTTGGGCTACTTTCCCTATAAGCTTTTAATAGTATCCTATCAACCTCAGATTCCAAGGAAGCTAAGTCATTGGGCCTAACCCCATTCCTGCTTCCCCCTATCCCCCCACACCACTGCCATATTATTTGGCTTTGTATTCCAAAGCTAAATATAATTTTTGGTGGTTAATTGTAATACAACTTTGGAGCAAGAAGTAGTCTGACTTTTTTATACTGTATTAACAGTACAGCAAGGGTGGAGGGACCAATGCGAGTCTTATCACAGCACTGAGGGAAAAGCTTTTCAGAAAAGGAGATCAAGAAAAATATGACTCATCATGGATGAACCTTGAAAACATTATGCTAAATGAAAGAAACCAAACACAAAAGGCCACATTTTGTATGAGTCTATTTTACATGAAATGTGGAGAATGGGCAAATCCATAGAAACAGAAAATAGATTAGTGGTTGCCAGGGGCTGAAGGAAGAGGGAATAGGAGTGACTGGTGGTGGGGATGGGGTTTCTTTTTGGGATAATAAAAATGTTTTGGAATTAAATAGTGGTGATGTTTGTAAAACTTTGCAAATATACTAAAACCCACTTAGTTGTACACTTCAAAAGGGTGGATTTTATGATATGTGAGTTATATCTTAATTTTTAAAAGAAAAGAAAAAGTGTGACTCAGAAAGCCACATCTCAGATATGACAACTATGGCTGAATCACTTATTTGGCAATTAATTGGGGGGCATAGTCTTGAGATACTTCTCATGTGTAGAATTCTGTGCTTTTATCCTCTCTCCCACACTAGTGCTTTTTATTGCCTTTTCTGTTTACAAAAGCAATACACAGGCGTTTTTAAAAATTCTGATAATACCAGAGGATGTAAAGAATAAAATAACTTGAAAACCCACCACCCAAAGAAAGTCATTATTAACATTTTGGTGTATATTTTTCCAGATTATTTTTCTATGCATATGTAACAGGGAAAATATTTTAGAATTATGTTAATGTGTTCTTCTCTTTTGTACTTCCTGGTATGTCAGCAACCCTCATTCTGTATGAAGCATCCTCTTTCCTTAAGCCATCAGATTCTTACAGCAGGAATGTAAAGAGTGGGAAAAGAGTCAATGTTCAGTTTTTGACTCCTAAAATAAGATGTTTGATTAGACATTAAGAGTTTTGAAAGCTGAATGTTGAGAACAGAGAAGATTTTTCTTTTTTTTAGTTATTGTATTTCTCATCGACCTAAGAGACACAGATAGAGTTTTACTGAAAGCCTGGAGTAGGGAAACTGCAAGGATGAGGGACATGAATTGGCGGGAGGGGGTTGAGTTTGGTTGGAGGATTATGGCAGAAAAAAGAAGCGATTGGGGGAAAGGGAGTCGACAGGTGTATTCTGACCAATACTCTCTGGACCGAATTCCTGGAGAGGAAAACATGTTGAACGAATTGACAGGCTAGCTAAAGGGAAAGGAGACTTTGCTTTGCCCACCAAAAGAAACCTAGGAGGAGACTGCAGTTCAGGGAGATCCCACCCTAGTGTGGGTTGGGTGGAGCAAGAGCAGAACCACAGTGGGTTATGACTAGGCAGATGAAGCAGAGCAGCAATCCCAAACTGGCCTTGGCTCTACTGTGACCTAGAAGGGACCCCTCCAGGGGGAAATCTAAAAATTAGCCCAATGTTAGTTGGGGAGCAGCTAGTGTGCAGACCATTCCCCACCCCCTTCCCGCCCCACACCCCCACAGCCTCCATCTGGGGGAAGAGGGAGGGGGAGAAACAGCCTTGTTAGGGAATTGGACTTTGTATTGATGAATATTTACCTGATAGAGACCACTTTAAATCAAAATAGACTGTTAAACCACAAGTGACTATTTAATCCGGAGGAGACTGAGATAACTTTAATTGGAAGGGTGGGAGTATGTGAGAAGATTAGATCAGTTTAGAAAAGTAAAGAAGCCACATGCCCCTCTTTCTGAACAGTGTAATCACGCTAGATGTTCTATTTTAAGCAAAAGAAATAAATGAAAATGAATAAAACTTATAAATACTTTTGGCATACACATTTTCGTAACCTGATATTTTTCACTATACAATATGGTTTATTATTATTTTGTTGTTGTCTCTGTGTTCCTTCCCCACAGCTAGGCTATAAATATTTTGAGGACAAGGACGGTGTTTTCTTTGTGTCTGCCTCAGTGCTGAGTACAAAGCAGACACTCCATATCACTACCACCTAAAACATTTCTAGTTCTTTCCCCATATACATGCAGCTAAAATAAAAGGCTCGAGGCAAGCAGATAGTTTGGAAGAAAGGGCCAGTGAAAGGAACACTGCATGGGTCCCTGAGTTCTCATCCTGATAGGTCACTGACTTAAGGCAAGTCACTTCTTCACCTCTTGCTCTCTTCTCCACTTTCCTTCCTTTCTCAGAGATACTTTCACTACCTTTTCATGCATGGTGAGGCTCAAACAAGGAAATGTACATGACATCTTTAGGAGGTGAATGCAAAATGATCACATCCAAATCTCATTTTACTAGTGACCCCAGACTAGAATATCAAAGTGCCTGGGATCAGGCTGTCTTCCAGGCTGCCCTTCTTGCCCAACCTTCCTGCAAACCCATTGCTACATTGTTCGTCCCCCTCCAACCCCCACCATCAGCTTTTTCTGACTGTGGCAGCCAGACTGGAGTCAATGATCTCCCAGTAAATACTTGTTTTTAAAGAACAACTGAAAGATTTTTACTTAGCTGACTTGTGACTGTTTCCTGAACACTGATGGGAAAAGGTTATTTAGAGACAGAAAAACAATAAGGGCATTTTTCATTCTAGCAGTGATTAAAGATCGTTAATCCTTTCCACTTCACCAATTACCAGGTCTTACAGGTCTTGATTGAAAACAAACAAATAAAAGTAAGTATTTTCTCCACATACCAATAGTCTTAAGTCATAAGCAGTGATGTAAGCCAGGACATCACCAGGCAAGGCACTGCACCTTGGTTTTTAACCAGGAGGCCTCTGGTATCATACTCTGCGATATGTGGAATATGGTTCTAGATCCTCAATAAAACACACAGCTTGCATCCAGTGGTTTTAGAATCTAAGGCAAGCATGATCCCAAATAATTCTGTGGGTTTTTTAAAAAATCCAATTCCAATTTAAGTATCATTCACTATTTAAATAAATCTCTGAGAAATATCTGCTTGAAAAGTAAAGAATTATTCATTCTTTTAGGAAACATTAAATGCATATTTGTCACATGCCAAGAGGCATGCTAGACACTGGGCTATGAAAATGAATCAAGCTCTCGGTGCAGTAGGGGAGACAGACATGTCAAGCAAGTAATTGTTCTACACTGTAGTAAATACAATCAAAGATGTTTACTGGCCCAGAGGAAGAAGGACTGAGCATCCAGTCTGGGTTCATGAGACAGGCTCCTGAGCTGGATGTTTTCATTCCTGCACTCATGCCACAAATACTTACTGCAATCTCTCTGTGTCAGGCATTGGGCAATAGGAATACAGTAGTGAACAAAACACATAAAAATTCCTGTCCCCATGAACTTACATAGCACAGACAATCACGAAGACAAGGAAATATGTGATGTATTTATCTAACTAATGAAAGGTGCTAAGGAAGAAAAATGAAGCCACACATGCAGATTTGAAATTGTAGATGAGAAGGCCATGGGAGATCTCACTTGAGAAGGTGACTCTTAATATCTAAAAGAGCAAGATACGTTAAGTCTTAATTTCTATGAGGATGCCATGGGACAATGTGGCAGAGGGAACAGCAAGCACACAGGCCCGGAAGTACAATAGAGCCTGGAGGAATGTGAGGAAGACCAAGGTCAGTGTCCCTACAGTAGAATGATGAGGGAGAGAGTAGTGGGAAATGAGATTGAGAGGCAATTGATGAGAAGGAGGGCAGATTTTGAATAGGAAACCTTGGGAAAGATCTGAGCAAGGAGTGACCTGAGTTGAGAAGATGACACTACATGACATGTTCTTGGGGGCAAAAGCAGACAAGAACGTTGGGAAGTCATTGCAGTAGTGTAGGTAAAAGATTGTGTTTTGGACCAGGGTGGCAGCAGTGGGAATGGTGAGATATGGTCAAATTCTGGATATATTTTGAAGGTAGAGCCAACATGATTTGCGAATAGATTGAATGTGAAATGCGAAACAGACAAAGGAATCAGAAAAGCACCAAAGTTTGTGGCCTGACCAACTACGAAGGTGGAGTTGCCATCAACTGAAATGGGGCAGAAGGACAAGAGTTGGTTTAGGGAAATACATCTGGAGTTTGACTTCGAACATGTTAGGTTGAAGTGTTTATGATATCAACTAGAGACATCAAATAGCTATATATTTAGGTGTGTAGTTAAAAGCAGAGATTGGATATGGAGACATAAATTTGGGCACCACCAGCATATAGACAGAATTTAACGCCGCGAGCTTGGACAAAATCACCCAGAGAGAATGAAGATATGAAAGAGAACAAAGAGAAAGAAAGAAAGAAAAGAAAAGCATTCCAGAGAGAGAGGAAGACATGTGAGGACGAGAAGGTAAGGACAGAAATCCGCTTGGTTAAGTTAGAACAGGAATTGACAGACTTTTCCGTAAAGAGCCAGGTCAATATTTTAAACTGTGGATCATACTGTCTCTTGCACTTGCTTAGTGCTGCTGCCATAGCAGGAAAGCAGCCATAGGCAACCGTTAAATGAATTGAGAGTGGCTGTGTCCAAATGAAAATTTATTTATGGACAGTGGAAGTTGAATTTAACATAATTTTCACAAGTCAGAAAGTATTAGTCATCTTTTGATTCTTTTCACCCACTTAAATATGTAAAAACCATTCTTAGCTCACAGGCCATACAAAAACAGGCAGCAGGCCAGACTTAGTCCACAAGCTATAGTTTGCTGACTTCTGAGCTAGAAGAATATAGGGTGCAATCAGGGAGCAGTGGGAAAATAAAACTGCAGAAGTAGAGTTTACGTCATGGGTTAGAAATATCAGGTATAAAGTGACTGCTTCATGGTCTACACTCAATTAAGGGTAGATATCATTATTGATTTGATGTGTCATCTACAGAGAACTAGCAGACAACTTTCAGGAAGTGAGATTTATAGTCAAAACTGAGACCTACAATCACAGGATCTAGCATTGGCTAAACCAAGAGGCAGAAGAGGACAAATGAGGCCTTCACTGAAATAAGACTGGGAGTGACTGGAGGGGCCCCAAAGGTACCAGCAAGACATCCTGGGTGATAGTTACTAGAAATGCACACATGGATGATGAGATGTAATGATACTTTAATTTTACAAGACATATGTGGAAACTCATTGTGGTTGTAGGCATGATTCATTTGCAGTCTGTGAATTAAGATCTGAAATCGTTAATACAAAAAGATGCTTCAGAGCAAATGAGCCATATTTCTGTGATAGAGGAGCATCTTTAATTATTTGCAAGTTTATCAAACTGGAGATAAACATGGTGTGCCAATGTTTGAGTTTAAAGTGCTCCTATTCTGGGAGTACCTGGGCGGCTCACTTGGTTAAGTGTCCAACTTTGGCTCAGGTTATGATCTCACAGTTGATGGGTTCGAGCCCCTTGTTGGGCTCTGTGCTGACAGGTCAGAGCTCAGAGCCTGGAGCCTGCTTTGGATTCTGAGCCTGGAGCCTTCTTTGGATTCTGTGTCTCTGACTCTGTCTGCCTGCTCCCCCTTCTCTCTCTCAAAAAAATAAATTTCAAAAAAAAAAATTTAAAGCACTCCTATTCTGCTCAGAATCACCAAATAGAATGTAGGCTGAGTAGTAAAATGAACTACCAGGCCTCCCCTCAAACCACCTCCCCAAAGGCAGGGTAGAACTTCAGGTTTACATGTTCTGCTGCTTACCAGTTGGGTTAACTTAGCCCAAGCCCTTAACTGTATTGGGTCTCACTCTTCTCTTCTGTAAAAGTGAACTCATAATATATTTACTCATTTGAAAGCTAAAGAACACATTTTTTTACCTTTTGGGTTTTTTTCAGTTAATTTGAATCAAAAAGACAACCGCCCAGAGAACTGACCTGCAAGATTCCCTAACTGTTGTTATTTTAAAATAAATTTTATCTTATCCCATTGTAAACGTGAGATATGTTCATTGCAGAAAATATGGAAAATCCTGAAAAAGGAGACGTATGACCCCACGGGAGTGGAGAAACTCCCCTGGACCTCCAAGAAAAATCACTATTAAACATTTGAAGCATATTTTTGGTCTTTCTAGAATTATTATTATATTTTAAACATCCAAACTTTTTGCCGCCATGAAATGCCAGCTCTCAGGCTTGCCATGAAAATAACCTAAACATACAGAAATGTATTATTACCGAATCAGCATTTTCCGTCTTTGGTACACAAAACAAAACTTCACAGTCCACCAACAATATATGATTGAGATTCTTGAGGATGTGCTGCAGGAACTGTTTGTTGAATACTTAAAAATAAAAATCAGTGTTCCATTTTTAAAGAACAGCTGGCTGTGTCTCCTCTGCCGTTTTTGCTTTATGGTCCCTTCTGATTCTTAGCTGTAATTAATTTGCCAGAAAGATTTTACAGGGCTGAATTAACAATGCGAACACGCAGTTGTACGATAAAAATCTGTGCTGTTGTTCTTCACGTCTCTATATTTTTACAAATCATCACTATTTCTCAAAGAAGCTATCAGACACAGATCAAATTGTATTACGTGGAAACAATAAAACTCCTTTCACCACAGTAAGAACATTCTCAAGAATCATCTTACGGCCTACAAATGAGGTTGAAGGAATACTTGACAAAATCAAAATTCCAGTCTAACAAGGGACTGTCCCTTAAAAATTGTTTAGAAAGGAAGTAGAGCCATGACAAATTCACACATGGCGGCGGAGTATTTCCTGGCCTTTGCTTCAGTTCTCATATTTCTGTCTTGCTCTTCACAGTATTATTGTTGTGAGGGGGGAAAGGTACATGTTGTTAATGATTTCTGCGCCTGTTGTTTTGTCCACATTCTCCAGAAAGCCCTTTCAAGACCATTCTTTGGAATCAGGTTTTATGTGCACTCTCCAAGTGAAAGTTGGGTATTTGCCAGTGAATTCAATGTCAGCATCAACTGTCAGGGTCCAAGAACCCTTCTGTGAAAGGCAGCTTGGAAAAGAAGAAAGAGCACTTGGACTAGAGTCCTGGGTCCTAATGCTGACCCTGCCACTTATTAGTTTTGTGTTCCCTGATTGTTTACTTAAACCAAATGAGCTTTTGTTCCCTTATCTGCAAAAGGAGAATCATAATAACTGCCCTTCCTATCTCTCAGGGTCGTTGTGAAGAACAAATAAAATACTGCGAGTGAAAGTGCTTTTAAACAACTGCTAAGTAAATGTCAAGCTCTTTTTTTTTTTAGTTGTGGTAAAATATACATACAAATTTTACCATTTTCACCATTTTAGGTGTCCAGTTCAGTGACAGTAAGTACATTCACCTGTTGTGCAATCATCACCATCCATTTCCAGAACTTTTTCATCCTCCCCAACTGAAACATTACCCATAAAACACTAAGTCCCCATTTCCCCCTCTCCCCAGCCCCAGGCAATCACCATGTTATTTTCTGCCTCTACAAATGTGACTACTCTAAGTACCTCTTTTAGTGGATCATACAGTATTTGTCCTTCTTTTTGACTGGCTTCTTTCACTTAGTATAAAATTTTCAAGGTTCATCCATGTTGTAACATATATCGGAATTTCCTTCCTATTTAAGACTGAATAATATTCCATTGTATATATAAACCGTATTTTGTTTGTTCATTAGTGGACAGTTGGGTTGTTTACATTCTTTAGCTATTGTGAATAATGCTGCTATGAAAATTAGTGTACAAATATCTGTCTGAGTCCCTGCTTTCAATTCTTTTGGGTATACACTGAGAAATGCAATTCTTGGATCATATAGTAATTCCATGTTTACCTTTTTGAGGAACTTCCCTACTGTTTTCCACAGAGGCTACACCCTTTTACATTCCTTCCCATAGTACACAAGTGTTCCAATTTCTCCCACATCCTCACCAACACTTGTTTTATATTTTATATAAATATATATATATATATATACACATATATATATATGCCATCCTAATGGCTGTGAAGTAGTATCTCATTGTGGTTTTGATTTGCATTTCCCTAATAATTTGGGATGTTGAGCATCTTTTCATAAGCTATTGGCCATCTGTTTATCTTCTTTGGAAAAATATATATTCAAGTCCTTTGACATTTTTTAATTGGGTTATTTGGTTTTGCAGTTGTTGTTGAGTTGTAAGTGTTTTTTATATATTCTCATGTTAACCCCTTGTCAGATATGTGGGTTGCAATTGTTTTCTCCCATTACATGAATTGCCAAATATTTTTACTTTCATTCATGTACCAAATCCTAAAAAAAATATGTTCAGTCATTCACCATGAAGTTTTAGGAACTAGAACACTCTCCCAGAGTTTCTCTATGTAGACATGATGCCACAGTTTAAAGACCAGATGAGAAGTTTTCATTGACAAAATATTTTCTTCTGATTTAAGTAGTAAGAAAAAGTACTTCAAACTTCCCCTACTCTCAACTTGTCTCAGTAAGAGATTTAATTTAGTTACAAGTTGGAAAGTGATTTTCTGTACCTGTTTACACAATGATTAGGTAGATTAACAGACTGGACAACAAAAAACAAAGACCTAAAGTTATATATGTCTGAGGGGAGAAAATAGAGACACTTTTTTTGAGAGAGAGAGAGAGAGAGCACGTGCACATGCTTGTGTACAGGGGAGAAGCAGAGAGAGAGAGAGAGAAAAAACCTGAAGCTGATGCCATGCTAAGCGTGGAGCCCAGAGCCCAGAGTCCGACGCAGGACTCAATCCCGTGACCCTGGGGTCATGACAGCTGAAATCAAGTGTCTGTCACTCGACTGAGCCACTCAGGTGCCCCCATATGCTTTTTAAAAATAACATTTCCTGTTTCTGCCTTGCCATTCACTATCCACAAAGGAAAAATGAATAAGACATATGCTAGCAGAGAATAATCACCCTCTTCACAGGCAAACTGTTAAATTGCATAGGTGGAAATAACAGTCAAAAACAATACTGAGTATCTACAGATCTTTCATCCAATCATTTACTTTACAAACTCGATATTCAGCTCTGTGTTAGGCACTGGAGATACAGAAATGAATGGGCACAGTTCCTACTTTCAAGGAGCTCTCACTCAGGTGGAAAAAATGACCAAGGAAACAGATAATTACAATACAATATGGTGAGTACCAGGGAGCTCTGAGGAGTGTTTCCATTGTGGATAATTCACAGCTGACTTCTATGATGAATATCTCAGAAGTATCAAGTAGGGGCTTATGAAATCCATCACAAAGATAAAACCTTATGAAGTGTTAATTATTGTTATTACATTCTTGGTATTCTTTTAGTACTAAGAGATATGGTGTGTAAACCACAGAGAATTTTGTGCCTAAAAATGTTTAAATTTGTTTTCATTATCAAAATAATGCATTCTTTTTATAGAGTGTGAGCAACACAGAACTCACCAGAGGTAAACATCACTAACAGTTCACTATGTTCTAGTTCATTTAAGATAGCATCCTAATTTCAAAGGTACAAAAAGTAGAGACAAAGAAAAGAATTTTAGTAAGCACTTGAAGTCTTGGGTCTGTATGAGCAGAAGGCAGAGGCACCAAGGCAGTCTTGAGCAAACTATGCAGAAGAATTCACAAGAAATCTGGCTTGCATGATTAAAAGAGGATTATATTCATTTTCATACTAATGTTTTATACTCCCAGGCACTGTATATTACACTAGGAAGTATTTTTGTATATTGCACTCCAAAAATTCCCGGCTCTTAGAAGATGCTCCCAAAGTTTATGTTTCCAGAGTTGTACTTAATACCCTCGAATAGGTTAAAGAATATGATCTTCACTGTTCGGAAGATTTATTTTGTACTACTCAAATGAACCTTTGCCTGGAAGGAGATAAATCTCCAGTTTCTGAAACATTGCTCGATATGTATGTATAGGTCCCACATGGACAGATATGAAGGAACATATGACTTTTTTTTCAGTCATTGGCCTGTATTTATTTATTTTTTCTAAAATCCAAAGGGTTTTTAAGGAATGAAAAATGTTGGGATACAGCCTGTCCAACTGTCAGGTCTCTTTCTTTTAAAAGCATTAAGGAGACAGCACAATATAATATAGTACAAGAGGAAAACGTGTGTATGCAGACCTAGGTTCTACCACTAATTAGATGTGTAATTTTAGATAAATCACTTAACCTCTCTAGACCTCTGTTTCTCATCTCTAATTGCTCTACCTAGTTCATAGGTTATTGTGAAGATCAAAAGAAGTCATAAATGTGGAAGCACTTCAAAAAATATAGCACATGTATACTATAAGGTATCATTAATACATACATTTATCATCGGTCTGCAATGCCACTCTTAGACTCAGGCAAGTGGAGCCCTTGCCCTGAGTGCTGTGCTTCACAAACACAAACACTTCCAATTTTATTAAATATCTAGCAGCATGTTCCTAGTATGGCCTCAACTCTGACAATAGCAACAATATTCTTTGGAGTGATTTAAAGATTATATACAGTACTTTCTGGATCTGGCCCAAACTGGATCATCTTGATCAAACATGTATCAAATTTGACTTCCCAGACATTCTGGTTAACAATGGAGATGCCATTTAAATGCTTTTGAAGGGGGTGCCTGGGTGGCTCAGTTGGTTGAGGGTCCATTTCAGCTCAGGTCATGATCTCACAGTTTTGTTGGTGAGTTCCAGCCCCATATCACGCTCCATTCTGACAATGAGGAGCCTGCTTGGAATTCTCTCTCTCGAAAGAAAGAAGGAGAGAGAGAGGAAGGAAGGAAGGAAGGAAGGAAAGAAGGAAGGAAGGAAGGAAGGAAGAAAGAAAGAAGTTTTTTATGCTCTTAGAGAAGTTAGATTTAATTTAGATAAGATGGTGAATTGCACTAGGATAGTTAAGTAAAACCATAAAAGATCCTCAAATAAGGAATTATGGTCTATGGTGGAAAATACTTTCAATTTTGTGCTGACAATAGTTACTGATATGGACCGTTGCTTTCTATTAATGATGTTAGCAGAAACTTACATAAGACATAGATCTAAACTTGCCTATTTTATTTTTTAAAAACTTTTAATGTTTATTTTATTTTTCAGAGAGAGAAAGAGAGAGTGTGAGTGAGGTACGGGGAGAGAGAGGGGCAGACACAGAATCTGAAGTAGGCTCCAGACTCTGAGCGTCAGCACAGAGTCCAATGCGGGGCTTGAACACATGAACCGTGGTATCATGATCTGGGCTGAAGTCAGATGCTTAACCAACTGAGCTACCCAGGCACCCGCCTATTTCACTTTTTAAATATTTTAAAATGCTTTTTAAATTTTCAGAGAAAACGATTTTTCTAAATAGAAATATACATGTGACAAATATAATGAAAATGATATTCCAATAAATTAATAGAAAATTCAAAGGGAATAAAAATGTTTGCATAATTATGAACCTGTTTGTATACAACTATATATATCTATATATTATATATCTATGTCTAGAAAGGTAGATGCTATTTTCTATACATTATAGGTAGAGGTATGATCCCCTATGAAGAGAGATTTAAACAAATTGAACCACGTATTTTTCTTTCTGTTTTTCTTTATGTCTCAGCATGGAAAAAATTGAAAGAAGATTTAACACTGTATGGATATAGATATTGCTGATAGGCTGATGGAAAAAAAATTATAAGTGATAGAATTTATATGACAAAATTAAAATTTTGTAGTATTTTCTCTGATAATAATCGTGATTGCAGCCCCATTAAAATGTTTGAACGTGATCTGTAAAATCTGTGGTTCATTTCCAAATATAAGCATTGATTTAGAAATTTTAATGACAATTCTAGTTGCTACTGCCTCAACAGAATAAAATTTCTCCAATTCTATCAAAGCAAAATTTTAAAACATCTAATATTAAGGAATCACTTTCTTTGCATGAAAATAGTATTGCTTAATTTTTTAAAAGATCTTTTATTCTAGAGATGCATATTGACATATTCATGGATAGGATATCTAGGATTTGCTTCAAAATAATAGAGAGAGTTGGGGAGTATGGATAAAATGAGACTGACTAAGCATTAATAATTGTTGAGACTGGATGACAGGTCCACTAGAGTTCTTTATGCTCTGTATCTACATCTGTAAATGTTTTTACATTACCATAACAGAACATTAAACAAAAAAGCTAAGAAGTACATTGATTTAGGAAAAATTTTGCTATTAGTGTCAACAGAACTCAAATTATGTGGATTATAACATTATAATTAGGATTTTCCTTAAAAAAAAGTACAAATAAATATGTAGTCACTTATGACCTATGTACATGTTTATCTTCTTACTCATCCAAACATCATGAGCCCATCAATAGAATGCCCAAATGTATAATAATAATTAAGTCCAGTTATTTTTGCTATTTAGCTTTCAGTCATATAAAAACCTTTGCTTTATACATTAATTTTTTGTCACAAAAAAAGGTATATTTATCAAGGAAGGTGGATAGAACACATTTATTTAATGTTTTTTTTACCTTGATTCATAATTTTTGATGATTTGGACCTATTGTATGTTGCCCTCTATCTGCACTCGTGTCCTGGGAACTCCAAATGTTAGGGACAGGCATGCTCTCAGAATTTCCATTTTATTCTTTATTTTAACAGCTAAGACTGGCAGTGAATACCTAGAAAAATGCTTTTTTTTTCAACTCATAATTGTCTTCCTCTATATATTGTAGGAAAATATTGTGTATTTTTGCACGACATCACAAATAGGGCTCAGATATCTCTGAATGTTCTACCCTAGGCAAGACCCATGTGTGTTCATAGTTACATTGACAGTCTGCCCCCTCCACAGACCAGTGACCAAAACAGTTATCACCTCTTTAGCAAGAATAGATGAGATCAAGTTACAGTCATTTCAGGGAAGACCTTAGGAGTTGTTTGAGATCTTTGGAGTAGACGGTCATCTACATCAAGGATGTACTGTGGAGAGCTCTGTTTATAACTCTGTCCTCTTGTTCAATACAGATATTAGACTTTAGGACAATTTGTGCAGAGAGAAAGTTTAAGATCCCCTATCTTTTATGGATAGAGACATTCAGCTTCATGTTTTCTTAGCTTCCAATTCCCAATGAGGCAATGTAAAGGAGTGAAGGGGGTTAAGATAATTATCTGGACAACAATTAGTCCATATAACCAACTAACAACTAGTTTGTTTTGTCCAAGTTATTCATATATTCCTACCCAAAAGTCCTGTCTCTGTTTGAATTAGCTGTGTGATTGCTCCAATCTCCACATGCAGCAATATCTGACACACACACAAAAAAACTTGTTATCTCCAGTGAAGTACATTCATACCACACCTCTGCAATTCTAAGACACTTTCGATTGTAGGATTGACCAAAGATGTAGAAACCACTTTCTTAGGAGATAAAAGAAAGAGACTGTAAAATTAATTCTAATCTTTTAAACACCAAAATGTGTGTGTATGGGAAGGGTGGGGAGAGAATGTCTTAGAATTGAGAAAACACTAATATATGATTTTTTGAAGTGTACTTTAAAAAGTTATTATAACTCTTAAAGGGAGTGATGGGAGTCAGAGAAAGGTGTACATGTGGGTCATTATGTAGGAAGGGCATGGTGGCCCTCTGCTCTGGTCAGAAAGGCATAGCATGAGAGCATGAGGACCTAGCAGGAAGGACAGACACCAAGATTGGGGAGAAGGGGGCGTGAAAGCAGTCACAGGTCATACGGGAATGGTGCATAAAGACACATTACATTACATTAGGAAATTTGTCTGTAGCTGGATCTGCCTCCAAATAATCCTAAGTAACCAGAAACCTACAAGAAGTTATCAAGGCAAGCCCTCAGTTCTGTAACTTCTTCCCTTAAGTTATCATCAAAACATAACCACCAGGCAAAGCACAAGACCTCTCAGCTAGTCTGCTTAAGAAACAGGGCTGAGTATTCTACCTCCTGGAACATTAAAAATTACACTTAATCTCATTTTAGTGTAACGTTAAAATATTTTTAAGTCTGTATGCTAAGAAATGCAAAATGTTTTGAGACTAAATACCAGAGGGTATAGTCATTAGGTGTTACTGTGTTTACCCAATAACTGGCTCCTTTCCTATAATGGATGAATCTGTTTCAATAATCGCATCCTTTGACTGGAAAAAACAACATAAAAATTGTGAACTCTATGTGACTAAATAGGGAAAATAAATATGCTTTAACAGTTTGGGAACAGGAACAGTGTTTGAAGGTAGAGAATAGAAAAGAAAAAGGCATTCTGCATTTTCTTGAAAATTTTGATTCTGCTGTCACCACTTCCAAAGTCTAAGTGGGTACAAACTGCCACAAACCATCTTTCTGGCTTCGTGTTCCTTATTCCCAACTCCTTTCTAGGTAGAGAGAACGCTTTGCTTTTTATGTGTCCTTCTATTTCTTAAGTCCTGGGGAAGAAGAGATCAGATGGTTACTGAAGGAATTGCCTCCTCGATTCATTGAACTCCTACTATGTGCCAGACACTGTGCTGGACATCATGGAATGCAAGATGACTAAGATAAATCCCTACTCTTCAGAAGTTTTAATGTGGTGTAGGGAGAGCGGTCAGGAATTGGGATCCCACAGGTAAATCACTAAGCTACCAGGCATTGATTACAGGTAGGGAGTACCAAACAGGATTACCTAAATCAGCCTGTGTTGTGTGTCTTGGGGGTAGGAGGTGGGCCAGTGGTGGTGTACTGGAAGGCCTTCCTGGGACGAAAAGACACAATTTAAAGTCTTAACCAATGAGTAGAAATTGTCCAGATGAAATGCAGCAAAGGAATGTGGAAGAGTCTTCTTGGCAGAAGGGACAGAAATAAAATTGGCAGAAATCAGTGAATCATTAGATGGGGGCTGGGTCAAAGAGAGAGGAATCAGAGATGAGCAGGTTGTGGCTGCAAAGGCACAGGCAGAGCAGGCAAAATTGGGTTTTAATGAGGTTTTTCTTCCGTCAGCTCTGCTTTGGGGAATACCACTTTTGTCCTGGCCCAGGTCATGTCTTCTAACCCAGCACCAGTAAAGAATAGACCAGTAACTAATCTCACCCTCTGGATTTAGCGCTTTGGCAAGTACCATCTTTCTAGCTTCCTCCTTGCTCTCCATCTCTGACATTCATTCTTGTTAAACCTCTTCACTCAATGCCTTTTGCTGCTTGTTTGGCTGGTGTTCCAGATGCCTAATAGCCAGTTAAATTAAACTTACCTTCATAGTTATTGATCTTTCTTTGCTAGAAAAAATACACTTACTCAAAATAACAGCTTAGTGTTTGTGTTTTTTTTTAATGATTTCCAAAGAAATAGCCAAGAGCCAAGGGCTAAGGGCCAAGAAAGCCAATAATAGTGATAATAGCTACAAAAATGGACTTTGTTGCTTGTCTCCTTAGCTTCTTAGTTCTGCTTTCTTACCCCCACCAAGTCTCTCGGTGTTTTTTGAGGAATTCACCTCTCCCCACGCAACCCATGTGCTTCCAGGGAAGATGACCTGGTTAGTTTACACCAACCATCACATTCTATCTTCCCATGCACAACTTTTGGTTCCAGAGCAGGCTTGTGATTTAAGCAAGTGAACATCAGGATATTTGCTAGGATGCTGGGTCCGAGTCATTCTGCCTCGATGTGGATGAGGGAACAGGTACTTTTTGGAGCTGTAGGCAGCCATCTTGTGATCATGAGAGTTGCTGGCTTGAGGATAAAGCTGGCAATGCAGAAGGCAGAGTGGAGAGATGGAAAGAAACTGAACTCTTAGTGACTAAAGACATAAACAATCCTTAGGGAAATAAATTAATCCCAAAGCTTGCCATACCTCTGGACTTTTCAATTTCATGAATCAGTACATTCCCTTGTTCAAACCAGCTTGAGTTGTGTTTTCTTTGGTACTTCCAACATAAAATATTCTATGCCATACAGTTCTTATTTGTTGAGAGTTTACTATGTGCCAGGCATTGTAATGTGTGTCCTACAGACTAATTTTTACAACCGTATTTTTTCTTTTTCTTTACAATTGTGGTAAAATACATCTAACATAAAATTTCCCATTTTCATCTTTTTTAAATGTACAATTCAGTGACACAATGCTATACAGCCATTACCACTGTCTACTTCCAATCATAATCATATTTTGAGGTGGACAGTCCTATCCTCATTTTTCCAAAAAGAAAAATCAGAGAGATACATTACCCAAATCAGATCACAGTTAGTGGTATAGTCAGGATTTAAACCCAAGTCTGTGACTGCAAAGCCTAGATTTTTTTTCTACTTCATTATAGTGCCAGATGAAATTATCAAGCAAGGAAACAGGAAGTCTTGGTTGAATTATCAGCTCAGGGTCCACAGCATAGAGATTAGGATCTTGGGAGGTGCAGATCCAAAAAAAAACAGGATACAAAGTAAGGAACAAAAAGTGATCAGAATCCAAACCATCAAAGGTTGGACACTAGAGGTGGAAATCAAGGGAACAGGGAAAATCGTTAAGGTTCAAGAAGTAAGGTTAGAAAGGGGGTTCATCAGTGGACCCTTGAAGAATATCTGGTTGTATTTGCTCACCCAACCCTGGTTTGTAGGTAAAAAATTCCTGCCTTGCTCACTTATTTCCCAAAGGATTTTGACCTGAAAACTAATAACAGATTATACTTTAAAACAAAAAATACCCTCAATGCTATGCTAAGCATTCATTAAAATAAGTCACATAATAGAGTTGATCCGTATCAAAAAGGAGACACATCCTGTGGTGGGGCCTGGTCCTTTAAATGAGGTCTGTAATGACTGGAGAGCTCTCTTACCTTCTTGTTAGGACAAGCTGGATTCCAAATAGTGTTTCCTTAAAAAAAAAAAAAAAATTACAAGCTTCTATGCTAAAAGCTGTCCACCTTTGATGAGTATCTCTTAATTGTTTACTTTTTAACTAAGAGTTTTTAACTAGGGCTATTAGAACTCCAGGGTGTTTAATCTGTTGATCTGTTTGTTTTCAAAAGTCTAACTCCTTTCATTTGTGATCCTAGGTAAGTAGTAGCTTGGAGGGTTTTACTTATACAAAAAGATCAGTTCCTTAATTTTCAATTTCCGTAAGTGTAAATTTTTGCAGTGTCAGAGGCTCTCTCTAAGTGGGGGAGGGGAAGTTAAGAGAATGGATTGGGTAAGACTCCCCATTGTTTTCACACCCCAAAACCTGGACCTCCACACCAAGTCCCCTTCTTCAGTTGCGTAGTGTACAAAAATACCAACATTTTCTCAGCAATTATTATATATTTTTTGAATTAATAATAGATATGTTTATTAAATGATAATTTGAGACAAAACACAATCTTGGTTAGAAGCTAAACTTTAAAATGCACTTGGAGTCATAAAATTAATCCATCCATGTGGAATTCATTTAAAAATTTTTTGTGCATCCAGTTTTAGCCAATTATCTGTTGAAATATCTTTTTTTAATTTACACTCAAGTTAGTTGCATATAGTGCAACAATGATTTCAGGAGTAGATCCCTTAATGCCCCTTACCCATTTAGCCCATTCCCCCCTCCCACAACCCCTCCAGTAACCTTCTGTTTGTTCTCCATATTTAAGAGTCTCTTATGTTTTGTCCCGTTTTTATATTTTTTGTTTCCCTTCCCTTATGTTCATCTGTAAGTCCTCATATGAGTGAAGTCATATGATATTTGTCTTTCTCTGACTAATTTCTCTTAGCATAATACCCTCCAGTTCCATCCACATAGTTGCTAATGGCAAGATTTCATTCTTTGTGATTGCCGAGAAATATTCCATTATATATATATACCACATCTTCTTTAGCCATTCATCCATCAGTGGACATTTGGGCTCTTTCCATACTTTGGCTATTGTTGATTAGTGCTGCTATAAACATTGAGGTAGGTGCATGTGCCCCTTTGAAACACCTCAGCAATTATTTTGTATATAAACTTAAGTGCTGACCTTAATGATTCACTGTATACTGAATAGAAATATGACAGGGGAAGGAGCTTCATAAAGCCAATGTCATCTGACATGGTTGACACATGTATGAGGCTTACCACCCTTCTCCCTCTAAAGCAGCATTTAGAAAGTGAATGTCCATCATACGTGTGGTTAGTCTGTTTGGCAATATAGTGTTTTGGAAAATAAAACATAGAAAACTGATTTTTTTCTTTAAGATAAAAGTCCGTGTATGTTTCTAATTGACTTTATTTCTTTAGAGCAGTTTTAGGTTCACGGGAAAATTAAGCAGGAAGTCGGATTATTTCCCACATACTCCCTGCCACACACATGCATAACCTCCCCCACCAGAGTAGTGGTACATTTATTACAATTGATGGACCTACGATGGCATATTATAATCACCCAAAGTTCATGGTTTACATTAGGGTTCACTCTTGGCATTGTACATTCCATGGGTTTAGACAAATTGATAATGACACAAATCCATCATTATAGTATCATATAGAGTAGTTTTTTCTCCAAAAAATCCTCTGCACTCTGCCTATCACACCATCCCACTTCCCTAACCTCTGACAACCATTGACCTTGTTACTGTCTCCATAGTTTTGCCATTTCCTGAATGTCATATAGTTGGACTCACACAGTATGTAGTCTTTCCAGATTGGCTTCTTTCACTTAGTATATGCATTTAAGGTCCTTTCATGGCTTGATCATTTCTTTTTAGTGCTGAATAGTATTCCATTGTCTGAATGCATCAGAGTTTATTTATCCATTTACCTACTGAAAGACAAGACTTATATAGAGAGGTATGAATAACTGAGCATAAGTTCACCTACCTGACTGGATGCCAGGATGAGGTCGGCCTGCCAGATCCATCGAGTTGGGAACCGAAAGGTGAGAGGAGGACAATTAGGTCTCCTGACCAGAGATAGCCCATCGCTACCATGCTACCCTCATTCCCCTGGAGAGAATACGTTGCTTTCCAGTTTTGGCAATTATGAACAAAGCTACTATAAACATCTGTGTGCAGGTTTTTGTGTGGACAGAAGTTTTCAACTCCTTTGGGTAAATACCAACAAGTGTGAGATTGCTGCATCTTATGGTAAGAGTATTTTTATTTTGTAAGAAACCACCAGATGTTTTTCTGAAGTTACTGTACCATTTTGCATTCCCACAGGCAATATACAGGAGATCCTGTGGCTGCTCACCTCACCAGCATTTGGTGTGGTCAGCTTTTTGGATTTTAGCCATTCTACTAGGTATGTAGTGAGTCTCCTTATCTTTTCAGTTTGTACCCTTGTCCTCTCCACCTTCACCACTCCTTGCAATAGCCTGTCTTTTCAAAAGGACCCATGGAATCTGAGGGCTGTGTAGTAGGTGGCACAAACAAAGCAACATTAGATAAATGATAGAGCGGAAGGCTGAGAAAGGACTGGCTCAAGTCATATGGGAGCCCTGGGGAGAGGAGTCATCTGGCTCGCTTTCAAACCAATATTCTTTAAATAGCTGAGGGCAGAGCGAAATTCATTTTCTATTAATATAAAATGTATAGCTCTTTATGGTTAAAATAAAGAATTTATTACATGCATTGAATATAACAATATTTCGACTTATTTGGAATTGTCTTTCATTTCACATTTTTCACTCATTTATAACTTGAAGAGCAATAGTTTATTCACCAAGCATAGAGGTAAATTACAGCTACAAAATCTTGCTCAAAATATATTTATAAGTTCTTTTGTTTTCTTCCAGTTTATATGTCACAAAAACAGTTCTAACTTTTCTGAAGGTCTTGTTATTTTTTCATTTTTCTTTTGGGAATTTCTGAGCTAGGCAACATCTTGTAAGACACACCGTGGCTTTAAAATGTAGAAAATAACCATCTGTCCCCCATGACAGTATTAAAAATTGGTGGTAGAATTCCAAACTCAAATGCTACCTCCACCTCTTCTATTGACCAACTTATCTGAGGGAACCCACATGCCTGTGTCTATGCCCACTGAGAACCCCAGTGCCATTTTATTAGTAAGCAGGCAAATGCCCAAGCTTAATGCTTGGATCAAGGCTGGGTAGAGGCCAGAAGGTCTAAGTGAGGCCTCTTGCTCTCTTCCAACTTCAAATCTAAGTCCTGTGACCCCCTCCAGAATGCCAGAAGAGAGAAGAGTAGGAGTGCGAATAAGAACAGGACATATAGAGAAGCACGACTAGCTGACTGTAAGTCCACCTACCCGACCAGGTGCCAGGATGAGGTTGGCCTGCCAGACCCACAGAGTTGAGAACAGAAAGGGGAAAGGAGGACAATTAGGCCTCCTTACCTGAGATAGCCAGTCACTACCATGCTACCTCCCCTCCCCCCAAGAGAGAGCATGTGCAGATCAGCCTGCTGCTCCTAGGGGTAGGAAATAAAAAAGCAGGCAGTAGGCTTGTAAGAAAGGAAAGTGTCTTTCAATGTCATGATCCTTCCCTCTGGTGAAGTGCCCCCAGAGTCTCTGACCAGGCTAGTTACTTTTTCCATGTGGAGGATCTAATAAGAGGGTACACGGAGGCAGAAGCTTGAGTGGAAATGTCTTCCTTTATGAGCTCTGACAGAATAGCTCAACGACCACCCCCCCGCCACACACACACACACACACACACACACACACACACACACCATTATTTATTTATTTATTTTATCTTTAACAACTGGGTTTAATAAGCAAACTTTGTTCCGCTAAAGTTGTCCACCTAAGAGAGATTAGCAGCTCCCTTGGAGCATTAGCAGTCATTACCACTGCTCCTTGCTGTAACTTCCTGGGACCACTGAGATGAATGGTTAAGCTTAAGCTGGTCCTCCTAAGCGTTTGGGTAATGGGTCATAGCAGGTCATTAATCAATTTAACTTCAAGGCCACACTGTACCTCGGCCAAATATTCACTCCCTAGTTTATTTCCCATCTGAAATCATATCTAGTCATACTGTCCAAAACTGGTCAACAGAGAATATTACTTTCAAAAGTCCAAATAAAACAACAAAGAATGGATGAAAATGGAACAAGGACAATAATAGAGAAATTCAAGTCCAAAATTAATTCCTATTTCTACCGTAAATTGAACTCAAAGATCTTCCAAGTCCAATTACTCTTCTCCTTGGTTTCTTGATCCTTTCAGAAAGTCCGTGTCAGAGGATTCTCCCTTAGGTGCCTTGGGGTTTGGGTTCCTTCAGCCTTCACTGAACCCTGAGTCTTCTTCCATTACAATGGGTGTAGTGCCTTCAGCACCTTCAAAATGAAGCCACTCAAATCTCTCGAGTCCCATAAATGTAGAAGCAAATGTGACTTCTGTAGTAGCAGCATTTTGCAAACAAAATGATGTCCCTAGGATCCAGTGAACAGACAGCCCCTAGTTGCCATTGCCTACCAGATATTACAGCAGACTGAGTGTTACTTGGGGGAAGGGGAATAATGCACAGGAAACAAAGGATGGAGAGAGAACATCTTTTTGGTTTCTGCCTTGCCAGGAGGCCTATTAGAATATGTTAGTTTTCCAACTGCTACATGTGAATTTAAATCAGATAGGATAAACTTCCAAATAAGAGGTTAACTGTGACATAGGATGTCTTAGTTGCTTTTAATAGGGACATAGTTGACTTCCTATACAACATCTTCCTCTTTTTCCTCAAAAAAAACTCTAATTTTTTCTATGAACTCACATTGCCTCCATCAGGCTGACCACATCTGAGGGTATAGGGGCAAGTCTAATTGGTCTAAGAGTAATCCTCACCCTCCCCAGAGATTCATTCAAGAATGGGCATAGAGGAGTGCCTGGGTGACTTGTCAGTTGAGGCTCTGACTTCAGCTCAGGTCATGATCTTGTAGTTCATGAATTCAAGCCCCACATTGTGCTCAAGGTTGTCAGCCTGTCAGTGTAGACCCCACTTCAGATCCTCTGCCCCGCTCTCTCTGCCCCTCTCCTGCTTGCGCTCTCTCAAAAATAAATGAACATTAAAAAAGTAAAATGGGCGCAGAGCCCAATTAGGTACAAAGAGAAATGAGGAGGTTTTCAGCGGTAGCATCTCTGATGTCTAGATTGCACCCAGATCTTCCTTCTTTCTCTTGGTATCCTTCCCATATTTTGAACACTTCTATTTCCATTTCCCTTTTGAGTCTGGTGTGTCTAGCCCAAAAGATCAGTGTTAAAATGAACTGGGTCTCTGTCAAGTGGCATAGCCTCCATCTCCATATGTGAACATTTATAATAGGTAACCTGGGGCACCTGGGTGGCTTAGTTGGTTGAATGTCCAACTTCAGCTCAGGTCATGATCTCATGGTTTGTGGGTTTAGGCCCCGCATCAGGCTCTGTGCAGACAGTTTAGAACCTGTACCCTGCTTCGGATTCTGTGCTTCCCTTTTTTTCTGCCCCTTCCCTGCTCATGTGCTCACTTGCGCATCTCTCTCTCAAAAATAAATAAACATTAAAAGTATTATAATAATAGGCAACCCTGTAGTCCATGCTTACAGCCTTGGAGCTGTTCTTCTCTGCATTTGTCCACTCCAGGTCCAAAGCCTCTGAAACTTCATGACACAGCTGCTGCCACTATTTCCTGCTCTAGAACTCCTTAGGTCTATTAACCTTGCTTGCAAGATCTGCCTTCCTGAGGGGTGCCTGGGGCGCCTGGGTGGCTCAGTCGGTTAAGCGTCCGGCTTTGGCTCAGGTCATGATCTCATAGTTCGTGGGTTCAAGCCCCTAGTCAGGCTCTGTGCTGACAGCTCAGAGCCTGGAGCCTGCTTCAGATTCTGTGTCTCCCTCTCTCTCTGCCCCTCCCCTGCTCATGATCTGTCTCTCTGTCTTTCAAAAATAAATAAATGTTAAAAAAATTAAAAAAAAAAAGATCTGCTTTCCTGAAATGTATCTTAGCTGGATTATCACTCTCAATAGATTCCTGAATCTGAAGCTTCTATGGATGCTTCCAAAAGTGATAATCTCAGGATTGCAGAGGAGTCTAATTTGTTCTCTAACACATCCTCCTCCCCTGAACTTCACTTCCTTTAGCTTTCGGATTCTCCAGTCCTTGAGTAACTTCTACTACTTCATGTATTGCTTTCTGCCACTTCTTTCTCTGCTCCTGTTCCATGTCTTTCTATCATCCCTACTCCTTTCAAGGAGGCCCAAATGAGTTTGTAAATTTTAACCTAGTACTTAAATGCAGCCAGCACTTCCATGAACACAGATACACCTCTAACTGCTGTCTCCTTTCTAGGCCTATGCATCCATTTCCTGACCTAATCCTTAGACACCCTTTTGAGAGGCTCCCACAGTGAAAAGATGCCAGATGCATCTGCCACAAGATCCTTGGTCAAATACTGCCTGAGTGGAGAAATCCTGCAGGGAGGTCTCCCATCAGTCCATGCCTCATTACCTGCTGTCATTCTGCCTGACTCTCCCCGTTGGTGTTGACTTGCATGTGCCTTGTAAAAAATGTACTATTCATTTTCTAGGCATACTTCCTTATAACAAGAGCCATGCTTCTCTACCTATAATGTCTGTGTGGTTTTGAAAATCACCGAGTATGGCCTGACACAATACCAACACCAGCGACAATAACAACAATGGCTAACAGTTTACTGAGCCCCTTCTATGCACCAAGCACTGTCCTAAGCATTTTATAGGTATTAATTTAGTTAATCCTCATAATAATCCCGTGAAATAAGGACTACTGTCACTCCCATTCCACAGATGCAGAAACTAAAGCACAGAAAGGCTAAGTGATTTGCCCAAGTCCAGAGCTCCCTGTTAGTCTGCCACTCTGACATCTACCCACACGTTGGTCACTTACCAGTTCTTCCATAATATAACACACTTCTATCACTTGGCCTCATCTTCTCTCAATACTTGGAAATTGGGTTCTGCTTTTAAAAAGCAAAAATAAAGATTTACAACTTTCTATCACAGCCCATCCTAAATCTTGAACATAATTAATTTTTTAAAGAGTGCTATGTCTCTATTCTTCCACAGGGAAGGGTATTAAAGTTTGAATCTATAATTCTTTAAAGATAACCTCTATTACAAGTATCATTGGAGTGCGTGCTTACCAGGTTCCCCACATATACATTAAATTTAAATCCTTAGTTCCAAGTTAATTTTCACTGCCTAACTGATTAAATATTATCTGAGCATGTACTAAAGAATGAATTTCTGCAGCTTAGTGAGATAAGTCATTCATACTCTAACAAGGATATTTTAAACAGCTGGTTATTCCTTCAGGAAAACCATATTCAGATCAAACTAATTTCCTAAATGACATAAAAGGAGTGAGCAGCTCTGAGGTGTCTTATGTAACTCACTGAGTGCTGATGGCTTGGGACTAGATGATGGAATGACAGAGGAAAGGGAGGCTGAATCTTTGACATGCTAAAAATCACAGTAAATATCACCTGCCAGGTATTCAAACGATTAAAGGGTTTATTTTTTCCACATTCCTATTGTGATAGGTTTTATAAACAAATAATTTTATGTACACTATCCTGTCAAGCACCAGTAATTAGTTGAGAAAAACAAACACAAATGTACTTGAAGAGAGAGCAAACCCTGAGGGAATTTAACCCTCTGAAATTATGCTAAGTGTCTACTGAAATCATCCTGGGAGACTCCTATCCTAAATAAAACCCCCCTCTAAGTTTTCTCCTGTTTTCTGTCACACATAATATCTATCATAGCTAATTGACAGGCGTTTTACCGACACAGGTGGACCTGGCAATGGATAACACTATCTGGAATATTTGGGGTTTTCATGGAGGAATTGGGTCTATAAAAAGTTGTGAATGGAATGGGCACTGTACTGGCAGACAGTAACTTTGCCACTAAGTAGTTACAGGATTTTTTTTTGGTCACCTTACCTCTTTGAACTTTAGCTTCCCAGTCTGTCAAATACAGAAATGAAAATTACATGATCTCCAAGGCCCATTCTAACAACTCCCAAGTTCCACAATTTTAAGATGCCTTTGAACACTTTTGCATGAAGAAGATTCTAACATTGAATCCCATAAGATAGACTAAAAATATGTAGGAACCAGTGATCTGGGGATACGATAATATTTTTTGTTATCTCCCAACAGATGTTCCATTACTGTTAAACTAGTTTCTCTCTTGCACTCCATCAGCCATCATGGCTCCAAGGAATGGAAAAGAGCAGATGCCATCACAAGAATGAAGAGGATATGGTACATAGGAAAGCTCCTGACACTTAAGGAGAAAAATTCCTCTCTTGTAGCCCTGAGGGATGATAGAGAGAAGACAGGGGTACAAGGGAGAGGTAATCAGACCCACCATGCTTACCTTCCATCCGTTCTCAGGGTGGAAACTATGATTGGAGGTATATAGTTGAAGGTATAGAGTTCATTTAGATTTGGGGAGATCCAAGTAAACCAGGGATAGTGGATTGCTTCCCTGAGCAGGCCTGTGAGAGGCTAAGACCTCTAGAAACTCAGCTTAGGCTTGATGGCATGTTCAATATGACGTAGGGAGAACGTTGGTGGTGGGAGATGGCTCAATAGATAAGCCTGAAGCAAGGCTTCTGGCTCATCAAGGCCTACACGTGGTATTCAGGGAATCCGGAAGTTCCCATATTTCTCAGTGAGAAGAGAGAGTGGCATTGTGAGAATCAATGGACCTGCAGGGACCTGGGGTCAGTCAGTATTGAGGTAGTAGTACATAGAGCAAATGGTTCATGTATGTACTTCAGTAAAGATAACAGCATGATATCTCAAAAAACTAGAAATGACCAATTTTACCTCTATCAGTCCTGCTTTCAGACCATAGCAGCCACTCCATCCATACCAGTGGATAACAAAGGACTGGCACGCATGGCTTCCCTGATATCATGTAGGCCTTCCCATCCCTCACAGCGGCTACCAACCCACTAGTCACTGTGTAAATTAGAAAAAAACACTCCCTTTCTCAAGACATGTTACTTCCATCTATCAGAAAATTGTCATAGTATACTGGTTTTGTTAGAACAAGTCATCTTACTGCCAAATGCCAGAGAATTGTCATAATAAATTCAGAAATCTAGGATGCCAAAAAAGTGAGACATTCCATCTATACCTTTGGCCTTCATACACATCTTGGAATGAAAGTGGGGTGGGGAAATAAAATCTCAAAGACAGATCATTTTTATTAAAAAAGAGGGGGGGCACCTGGGTGGCTCAGTTGGTTGAGCATCTGACTCTGGATTTCGAGCCCTGCATTAGGCTCTACACTGAGCATGGAGACTGCTTAAGATTCTCTCTCTCTCTCTCTCTCTCTCTCTCTCCCCCCCCATTCTCTCTCTCTCTAATTAAGAATAAAAAGAGAGAGATATAATGTGGGGACTCAAAAAGGTTAATATTACAGAAAATAAACAAGCTACAATTTCTTTGTACATCTGAATTAAGTAAATGTAAGTAAATCTTCGACTATGCCATGCCAAATTACAAACTCTTTATGCCCAAGATTTTGCCTTTTATTTTTATTTTTGGTATTTCCCATAGCACCTTACAAAGTAATGCCAGAAGGACAGAAGGAACCAATAAGTGCTTGTTGAATAAAAAAGTAAATTTTTAGAAAAGTCAGAATTATGGATCCACCTATATGTATAATAGTAAAATAATATTTTTCCCCCGCCCCTATATTTATTTGAACCAAATCTAAAATTTTACCCATTGGCACCTAGCTAACAATCATAAAAGCCTTGGGTTCTTCAGTTTATAACAGCCCTCTCCTCAAATATTTTTTGGAGAAGGAAACTTAGATCTAAATTTCAACATTTTCAGGACCAAAGAGAAATCATCTCAAAATTACAGAATTTTTAAAAATTGAAAACGGGATTATGTAGTCCAAAATAAGTTCTTATTAAGGTGAGGGACCCTCATTATTTAGAAAGGTAATTTGCCTAAACTCACATAATAAATCGGGGACTCAAACACCCTGCACAATATTGGCTCATCTCTTCTGGCCCCTCTCTCCACTCCCTCCTTCCCCAAGTACATACTATTCTTCCTCTCAGCCTTACTTTATCACCCTCTGTAACCGCTTAATTACATATCTCAAACCTAGACAGCAACTGATCAAACTCAAATAAGAGAGAAATCACCCAAAGGTCTGTAAACCAGAGAATCAGGTAAACTGCCAGTTTTACCACATCCATAAAATGATAACAAAAAAGAAGAGCGGGGAGAATTGAGAAAACACACTTTTTCTGTCATCACAACAAAAGCTAGGGAATAAAAACGCGTTTTCCTTGGGGACAGATTATGCTGAGGGGACCATATACAGATACTAAAGATAATTCCTCTTGAGGTTTTTTCTTCCTTTGAGTTTGTGGGATCTAAAAAAAAAATTATATGACTTAATGACATAAACAATCATAACCTCAGCACATTTACTTCTCTCCTTTTTCTCATATAGTATTTTCTTGAACATAGACCACGTTTCCAAAAAATACATTGACCAAGGTCTATTGCCTGATTAGCAAATTATTACAAACTTCGGTTACAGGCTGAAAGCTCAGTAAATTGGATCTCCAAGGTTTGCAAATACCCTCAGCTGGGCGAAAGGGCACAGATTCTCTAGCGCTCCCTACAGCTCACACTTTGAACCTACCTACCACAGAAAACGCGAGTTACCGAGGATCGGCTCCCTAGCTCCACTTTTTTTTTTCTGCTTAAAAAACTGGGTAAAGGTGGTGCTGGGGCTGGGGGAGGACTAAAAAGGCGAACCGAAGGATTAATCACTTCTCCCCATTACATCAGCAGCCCCCGCCCTTTCCTCCGAGCACCTCCTCTCCTAGAATCGTCGCTACGCACTAGCGCTCTCTTCGCCCACCCCCCTCCCTATTATATGCCCTGATACCTCCCCATTATCACCCGCCCCACCACACTCCCCTTCCCTCCTTCCCCCTCCTTGGCGAGGCCGGGAGGAAACCCGAGAGGAAACAGGGCGTTGAAGGAAGGGACTTCGCCATAAGAGCAGAGGCCCCATTGGCCCGAAGGTTGTATGGGTGCCCTCCATTGGCTGCTCGGCCGAAATCCCCGCCCCCTCTGCTTCCCCGCCCATTCACCCCTCCCCCCGCCGCCCCGCGGCCCTCCCCCGCGCCCCTGGCCAGCCCCGCGGCGGGGAGGGACCCACTGGGCGAGTGGAGGCTCCGGCGGTGTCAATGGCTCCTCCTGCCACGGAGCAGCAGCAGAAGCAGCGGCGACGGGGTTGAGGAGGAGGAGGAGGAGGAAAGGTTCCTTTAAGGAGGAGGAACGACGACGCCTCTTTTTCCCTCTATCTCCTCCCTTCACACTCATTTCCCCTTCGCCGAGGAGAGAAGGGGGGGAGGAGAGAGAAGAGGCCGAAGAAAGAGAGAAAAAATTCCTCACAGAAATCTCTTTCAGGGGGTGTGGGGGGAGGAAGAGGGAAAAAAAAGAGCTGGGCGCCCCCTGCTCCCTCCCTCCCTTCTCTCCCTCTCTTCTCCTCCTTCTCCCTTCCTCGCCCGCCCGCCCACTCCCCCCGCCGCCTGAGACGCCGCTCGGGAGTCGGCGGGACCGGAGTCTGTCTCCTCACCCGCCGACGCCGCGCTTCGCCTCGGGATCCCCAGGCGGGCGGACGCCCTTTCTTTCTTTCTCTTGCTCTGCCCGTCTTTCTGTCTCCGTCCCTCGCGGCCGCCCCGCCCGGCGGCCTCGGCCTTCCCCGTGCGTCAGGCCCTCCCGCCCGGCCTCGCTCGGTCTCTGTCTCCGTCGGCCTTTCTGTGGACTCGGGGTCTCGCTCGCCCCCTCCGCCCTTCCCATCTCCCCTTCCCCTCGCCCCCTTTCCTTCCTCCCCCTCCCCACCCCCTTCTCCGGCTTCGAAGCTCGCAGTGCGTGTGTGTGTGTGTGTGTCCCTCCGCCAACGCCGCCACCTCAGCCCGGCAAATGAACTCCGTCCGAGCCGCCAACCGGAGACCCAGGCGAGTGTCGCGGCCGCGCCCGGTGCAGCAACAGCAGCAGCAGCCCCCGCAGCAGCCGCCGCCGCAGCCGCCCCAGCAGCAGCCGCAGCAGCAGCCTCCGCCGCCGCCGCAGCAGCAGCAGCCTCCGCCGCCGCCACCGCCGCCTCCGCCGCTGCCCCAGGAGCGGAACAACGCCGGCGAGCGGGGTAAGGCCGCGCTCCTTCCCCGCCGCCCGCCGGCTCGGGCGCCGGCCGGCCGGGACCCGCGGGGAGGGAGGCCCGGGCGGGCGGGCGGGAGAGGCCTGTGCGCCCCGGGGGTGGGAGATGGAGGCTGAGCGGAGGCGGGTTCCCCGGTGCCGCAGTGTCAGCCCGGCCCGGGCCCCGGACGGCAGGAAAAACCGCGGCTCCCCCACTCGCCCGGGCTCTCGCTCAGGCCGCGCTTTGTTTGGTTGCGGGGGCTCGACACCCTCTACCCCCACCCATCCTTTGGCTCCTCGGCTGGCTCACGGACCCCGCAGGAGTCTGTTGGTGGCTGGGGTTGGGGGGAGGCAAAGGGTGGGATTTCACCTTTTTCTGCTGCCTTCCACGGCTTAGCCTCCCCCTTCCTAACAGAAGGTTGGGTGGGGGGGGATAACTGGGAGTGATCGGGCGGTGGGGCTGGCTGGGGAACTTGTTTTCCCCCTTTTCTCTGTTAGCCTCCCCCTTCCTGTGGAGGAGGGGGAAGGGGGGAATCCGAGTGGTCTGTGGTGTTGGCCGAGGAACTTGCTTCCCCCACCCCCCTCCCTAGTCACGGGGTAGGGGGAGCAGCGACTACTCTCCCAACCCTATAATGTTTGCTGCGCAGTTTGGCTTTAGTTACAGAACCCCTGGGAAGGACCCGTTAAATCAAGACCTTTAAATAAATAAATATAGAATCCATCGGCCATTTCCAGCCCCCTCCCTCGCGTCAGTGCAGTTACCCTTCGGTTCTATCGACCACCCCTCTCGCCTCTCCGCTAGCGAACACCTACGCCTCCGTGCTACCCTCTGTCTCCTAGTCGGGTTTGAACGCCCCTTCCTTGGAACTGGCCCCTTGGGAGAGTGTGAGTGTGTGCGCTGTGTCCAAGGCCTAGTGAAATGTGTCATTTGGACCCAACTGTGTAGCTCTGTCTGGTAACCACCATTGTCTAAGGGCTGAAGCTCCCGGGGGTTGGATTCTTGCTTTAGCGAAAATAATGTTCAGTTCTACTTTGATGGTGTGGTTATTTTGGGAGATATATGAGGTAGGATGTAGCACCTTGGTCTCCAAACGTAACTATTCTCTTTATTAATTAGCTGCTCTCAGTGGGGGTGGAGGTCAGTACCGTATTTATGTGTACGGTTGTTGTTTTAAGGAGGAGGGGAATTGTTAGGAGACATTTTGCGTGTTTTCGTTGGCGGATTAAGGTTAATTTTACATGCGTTAGTTGTCACACCTCCTTTGATTAAGGGAATTGAGATTAAATGCCTTTTAAAAATTATACATTCCTTCCTTAAAAACTGTTTCAATGTTGTACCTAACTAAAATACTTCAGTGAAAAAGAGAGATGATAATCTGAAAAATAGTTCAAAGGGTTTTCACTAGTCACTGTTACAGATAGTCCTTGAGAAAGCAGTTTGCTATATGTTGCTTGAAAGAATGTGATGTTTCAAGCCAGTTAGAAGTCTTGTGCAACATTATTGGTAAATGTGTTTTGATGATTCTTTGATACATTCATCATTTTTTTGTAAATTAAAAATATTTGTAGTTTCATCATTTCCTTTCATATTTGCATATCAGGGTTTTCCTGTGTTCCATTCAAATAATAGTCAAGTCCCCTTCCACTATATATTGTAGAGTTCACAAGTCTTTTTTGAGAAAACAATGACACTAGGTTGAAATCCTAGCATAGTAAGGATTTAATTGCTGGAAGTAAGTGTTTAAGATGTACTGATTTGTTCATACCATTGGGGCAGAATCAAATCTGTTTGGCCAAATTTCATTTTAGTCCCATTGTGTATTTTAAAATATTTATTCTGAATCTCCTTTTCATGATGTGTGTAATTTCAAACTTAGTTGAGGTACTTTTATCTTGGATACTTTTCTTAACATTTGTTTGAATTATTAGCCACTGAAGTCTATTTCCTTTTGAAGTAAAATGACTTGGTTGTTGGCATTCGCATACCAGAGTGTCAGTTTCCTTTTCATTCATGTCCATAAGCTAACCGACAAAGATGTTCAAGAAATCAAAATTTCAGTATATACCTAACCATAAATCAAGTGCACTGTAGAGTTGTTGCTTTGCTGCAGGCTAGTAGAAACTGTTCTGGAGATTCTATGTTGGCACAAAAGGGAAAAGAACTTGCTGATGAGCCTTCAGGGAAAATGCTGTGCGTCTTTTGGAGGGCAAATAAGTGGCTTTGAAATGAATAAAACATTAAGATAACTTGAAAGACTAACATAGTAAAGATTTTGCCAGTTTTATGTAAAATCTGTCTTTCTACAAAAATTGGCAATTGGATTACTTTTTAAAAACATACAGTTCACATGATCAGAAGTTAGCCAAAGGAATACTCTTTATTTTAAAAGTTTCATGGAGCATGAGAAGTGTCCGTATTTTTGGTTTAGATAGGAGATGTTTTGTTGTTGTTTAAGAATATAGTGGGTATCATAATTTTGACAAGGTGATTAAGGAACTACAGCTAACATGGGTATGTTTTACTTTTTACTAACTCTTAATGGATATGTAACTCTTGCATTAGAGTTTGGATAGAGTTACATAATAGTGGATCAGACAGCTTTCCAGGTCAGAAATTAAAGTCACTCATTGGTTTTAAGACAAGTTATTCATTCTATATAAAAAAAATCATTTATTTATTTCATATAAAGGATGGACTTTTGGCTTTTTAGTGGTAATAGAATAGTTACAATGTAGTTTTTATTTTTTTTTTTTTCAAGCAAAGATTTTGTCAGGGCTGGATTTTTGTTGCTTTTTCATCCACAAGATAATTGGTCTAAAAACTTCCTTGATACATCCTTACACACACACACACACACTCTCTCTCTCTTATATGTTATGTCCAGTGTTTGAAGAGGAAAGAAAGCCTATAATAGTGTGAATTCTTATGAGGACTTTCCAAGGCCTTCCACTGGGGACGATTACTTATACTCCACATTGGGAAATATTTGGCCTGAGTGTTTCATGGAATACTGTCTTCACTCATGTTATCTGAAATGGCCCACTGTCTTAAGATGGAATACTAATCATTAGCTGGTTTTGGTCTTTTAGTTTAAGTTCCAGAGTTGAGGATTTCACATACTACCTTTAAACTAGTAGAAAATAATTTGTGGGTCACATGAGGACACCTTGATAATACATTCCAGATTCAAGGAATCTGAAAGTAGTGTGGGGTTAGATTTTCTATTATTTATTTTCTTTTAAAATCCTGAAAGGATTTAGCTTTTGCAACTTGTTCTGCTGATTTATCTTAATATCTTTTTGATAGTCTTTTTCTAGAAGTATTAGGTAAGGTTACAAGTCTGCAGAAGTGCTATGTATTCTGAGCACTTTCAGTTTGTAGTTAAAATTGATTCCTTTGAATGGATAATACATACACATGATTTAAAATTAAGAAGTTTTTTGTCTATACCTGCCTTCAGCTACCAAATTCTCCTATTTGGAATCAATCATATTTTTAGTTTCTCATTTATTATGTTATAGTAAAAACATAAAAAATGATTTTCAACAACTGAGCATCTTGATAGGGAAGTATTTTGAAATAGGTGTAATTTTTTTCTGGCTGGAAAATTCATAAAATTCTTTTGAAGTGCTTAAATTTTAACTACATTATTATTGATAGTTCAAGAAATTTAATTAATACAGTATATTAATGGATATTGCTGTTAATTTTTAGTCTGAAAAATCGTAAAGAGTAAAAACGTAGTCTTTTTAATTCCATATTTGTGGGATAAAAATTTCACTATGACCCTGAAATTACAGTTTTGTTTTAACTAAACATGTTGAAATAATGCAGTACATACAGTATTACATGAGATATTCCTGATGGAGCTACATATTTATAATATGCAGCAGCCAGGAAACTCCTTAGTGTTCTAGTCATGCATGCTAATCATACCTTCTGTGGGCTTGTTCTAGCTCATGATATTTTACCTTCAGGTTCTTCAGAATAAGGAACTTACAGAATGCAAGAAGAAGGAACTTCTGTAACCTTTTTTAACAGAAGAGTTCTGAACAAGGGACATGATTTTTCTTGTCTTAGGAATTAAGTACTGTGGGGCACTACTCTTCTGTCTGGTGGTCAAACCTTCAAAATATATCCATGAAAGGAGAGATGCCACCCAGTTTTTTTGTGGGAGTAGGGTGGGGTGGAGAAGAGCCTGTTCTCAAAGGGTACAAATTATTTGAGGGATAGAAATGAGATAGTGGGGCGCCTGGGTGGCTCTGATTCTCAATTTCCACTCAGGTCATGATTTCACAGTTTGTGAGATTGAGCCCTGCCCTGCGTCTGGCTCTGTGCTGACAGCATGGAGCCTGCTGGGGATTCTCTCTCTCCCTCTCTTTCTGCTCCTCCCCCACTCATGCTCTCCTGCTCTTTCTCTCAAAATGGATAAACAAACATTAAAGAAAAAATGAGATAGTGACAATGCTGATGTTAAAGTTCTCCTGACGGGTCCTATGGGTTGTCCGTATACTGCTTTTCTCTTTCTTTACTGGAAATTCTGGCAAACCCAAGGATAGGCCAACCAGCTTGGAGATCTACCAGGTAAGGCAAGAACTACCAGTAGATCCTAACCTGTTAGGACCCCTGGACTTAGATTTGGGAGAATTCAGGGGTAGTGAGTATTTCCAGGTTTGTTTGTTTGTTTTCCCTATTTGTTTTAATTTTGAAGCTAAACAATCTGTAATAGTTATTTCAGCTTGAGGTTTCTTACTGTCCCCCTATTTATTCCTAACTAATAAGTTACTCTTATTTTGTGTCTTTCTTGTCCCACTAGTCTCTGAAGAGTTATTCTGTTTTAGACTTTCCATTTTATTAGTTTAATCAGCCCTTTGAATTAATTACATGCTCAGCTTCCAGAGCATTTCAGTTGTTTGTGAGGTTACTAGCAAAGTACCCCCAAATTGCAGTTGTTACCCTCTGAAAATAAAATGATAAAGAAGCAAAATATACCAGTTGAGACAGTTGGGCAGTGTGATAGAGCTCAGAGTTACAGCTAGCTGGATAGGGGTTCTAATCCTGGCTACACCATCAACAAGCTGTTTGACATGGGGAAAGCAGTATAAACTTTTGGAGCCTTACATGATTATCTTTAAAATGAGGATAATACTTGTCTTATGGAATCATTAATGATGAGAGATTGTAGTTATCTAGGACTTGACAGATGCTCAATAAATGGCAGCTTTTAAAAATAGTAAACATAGGGGCACCTGGGTGGCTCAGTTGCTTTTGGTCAGAATCTCATGGCTCATGAGTTCAAGCCCCACATCAGGCTCTCTGCTGTCAGCATAGAGACTGCTTCGAATCCTCTGTCCGCCCCCTACCCCATCTCAGCTCCTCCTTTGCTCTCTCTCTCTCTCTCTCTCTCTCTCTCTCTCTCTCTCTCTCCCTCTCCCTCCCTCCCTCCCTCTCTCCCTCTCTCCCTCTCCCCCTCTCTCTCCAAAATAAACATTAAAGATAAAATAGTAGTGCATGGGTGCCTCAATTGGTTAAACGTCCGACTTTGGCTCAGGTCATGATCTCATGGTTTTTGAGTTCAAGGCCCACGTTGGGCTCTGTGCTGACAGCTCAGAGCCCGGACCTGCTTCAGATTCTGTGTTTCCCTCTCTCTCTGCCCCTCCCCTGCTTGTGCTTTGTCTTTCTCTCTCAAAACTAAATAAATACTAAAAAATTAAAAAATAAAATATTAAAAGTGATAGTAAGCGATGTAATCAGTTATATGTAAAACTAAACCCACAAGATAAAATGTGCATGAGTCATTAGTTTCTGGCATACCCCAAAATGCAGTCTAGGTGACTTGATAAAATCTTAGAGAGGGGTACCTGAGTGGCTCAGTTGGTTGAGTGTCTGACTTCAGCTCAGGTCATGATCTCAGTTTGTAAGTTTGAGCCCCGTGTTGGGCTCTGTGCTGACAGCTCAGAGCCTGGATGTAGCCTGCTTTGGATTCTTTGTCTCCGTCTCTCTCTGCCCCTTCCCTGCTCACACTCTGTCTCTCAAACAAATATTAAAAAAACAAGTCAAACCTCAGACTGGGTTATAACTATAAATCATTTTATTGCTAATGAGTTGAAAAACTCTTTGAAGAAAGAATAAAGAAACAGAAGAAATGGGTATTTGGAATACAGTAATAAACATAGATCACTGTTTCTGCTTATGTACTAGAGTCTAATATCCTATTTAACCCTTTTAGCAATTCTGTAAGATGGACATTAGTCAGCAATGAATAGTCATAGTAAATAGAGAATATTTTCAAAATTGATTTATATCACTGAGTCTTCCCATAAACAAAAGGAGATAACAAAATGCATTTTGCAGAATGTGTCCATCACATTCAGAGGAAGGAATAACCTAGCTCTTGAAGCACATCTGTCTCCTTTCCTATCCCATCTATTTTATTGAAGACTGGTACAGTAGTCTGATGTCATATATTGTTAGAAACCTGCTTTTACATTTTTTAAGTAACCTTCTGACCATAACTTTACCTCTAATGTAGATTTGTCTCCGGAAGAGATTGCACTGATTGGTCAGCATGTTTTTCCAGCTTGTTGGGATCACTAAGCACTCACTGTACAAAGAGGGGTAGATTTCTCTTGAATTACTAATAAGTTACGAATAAAAGGTGTTAAGTCATTTTAGCTCATGGTTATAGACTAGCCTATTTCAGGAAGGAAAAATGTGAGTTAAATTACACTTCAGTGGTAATTTTGACAGGTTTGTGGACTAAAAATCCTTTTGTCACCATAGCTTGATGTCTTTACATATATAGCCTGGGGTTTTTATATGTTTGGTTAACACAAGAAATGTGCTTAAACTTAATCCTTAGAAAATAAGAGAAACGAAACCAATTAACTTCCCTTGTATAATTTATTTTAGTTTAAGGAAATATCAAAAATATGTACTTTGAAAATGAATATATTGTGTATTTTTTGTTTTAAAACACTCAAAATTAGATAGTATGTAAAGCAAATGTAAGTTCTGTATGTTAGTTGCTTATTTCTAAAGATCCGATTGTCAATGTTTAGTCCTTCTAACAAATGAAAAGTTTTGTGTGTTCAGAAGAGGAGAAAAAATTATTAAATGCTGTTCTCTCAGCTGGTGGCTGAACCTTAAAAACATTATGGAATATTTCTACATCTCATGAGGAAAGAGGTACCATTCATCTTTTTAGTGAAGAGAGCCTACTTTCCTGTTTTCTCAAAGCTTTGAAATTGATAGAAATGGAATAATAACCTGTGCTTTAAAATTTTTTTCTGATAACAGTGAAAATCTTAACTTTACTGATTTCTTCTAGTGTGCAACACACACTCATTTTATAGATGTTCAGGTTGGGTTGTGTCAAAACCTTTGACTAAAACTTTTTCCTGAGAGTAGAGTTAACTGGCTCCTATAGGGGTCCAATCTTTGACATTGATTACTTTAGTACCATGTATTGTTAACTGACTTGAATCAGTTTAGCCTCTGCTGGTTTGCTGACTTTACTGGAGTTTAATGAGAATTCTTTTTTACACTGAAGTATTGATTTTGTATCTTGCATCCATAGTCTACAATACAGTATATATAAAGACCATGTGGCTTTATGAGAATCTGACACTTAGTAGGAAGCAGGTGGGGAAGAGGAAGAACATACAACTCTTCTTATTCACATTATATTTTGAGTTGGACAGGGTTGGTGTGTGTGTGTATATATATATATCACTAGTCATATATATATATGTCACTAGTAATTGTTCCTTCTCACATAATTGATCATACATATTTGAAAAAAAAACAGGTTTTAAGGGAGGTTAGAAGGGAAGTAGAATTTAACAGATGGAAAGTAGAAATCATTCTGGGTTTGTATCATGGCAGAGATAAAGGATCAAAGAAGACTTGTTTAAAAAAATTTTTTTTATGTTTTTTATTTATTTTTGAGAGACAGAGTAGAGACAGCGCGAACAGGGGAGGGTCAGAGAGGGAGATACAGAATCTGAAACAGGCTCCAGGCTCTGAGTTAGCTGTCAGCGCAGAGCCCGACACAGGGCTCGAACCCATGAACTGTGAGATCATGACCTAAGCCAAAGCCGGACACTTAACCGACTGAGCCACTCAGGCGCCCCGCAAAGAAGACTTGTTTAAAAGAAATAGAGGTGGGAGATCCTGGGTGGCTCAGTCGGTTAGGCATCTGACTTCAGCTCAGGTCATGATCTCACGGTTGGTGGGTTCAAGCCCTGCGTTGGGCTCTGTGCTGACAGCTCAGAGCCTGGAGCCTGCCTCAGAGTCTGTCCCGCTCTGTCTGACCCTCCCCCACTCATACTCTGTTTCTCTATCTCAAAAATAAATAAAACATTTTAAAAAAAGAAATGGAGGTGGATGAAGACACTGTATTTCGAAATTGAATGTTACTGTGAAGTGATTGGTAAAAGAAGTTGTGAAGTCACTCCTTTTTCTATGTTAAAAGTAGCCACAGAACTAATTCACAATTGTGTGTAAATGACTGATAGCCTCATAATCCTTTGAAATGCATTTGCATTTTTAAGAAACTGATACTGTAATCAAATTTTGGTATTTTAGACCCAGTAAAAGAGATAGAAATAAGTGATTTGGACAAAGGCTTTGGGTAGAGTGCTTCCTCAGAGACAAAATAAGTATGTCATGGGAAGAAGAGTGTGGAATAGTCTTGTAAGAATCACTTCCCGTTCACCTTTATTGTTTTTACTAATCTTCTGACCCTAAAATTTTTCTTAAAAGTTTCACTTTTTATTTTTTCAAAAGACTACTTTTGGGTTGAGGATTGGGATGGAGACAAGAAAAACAATTAGAGCAGGTAGGAGTGACATGTTTTTAAATTAGCAGTGGTCATTTAAATTAGAAAGTCTTTATGTATATATATATATATACACACACATATATGCTATATATAACTATATGTAATTATTTAAATTGTGAAAATCTGTTAGTTTTTTTTAAAACTAAGATTTTTTAATGTTCATTAATTTTTGAGAGAGAGAGACAGAGCACAAGTGGGGGAGGGGCAGAGAGTTAGAGGGAGACACAGAATCTGAAACGGACCTGACCTGTCAGGACAGAGCCCATGGTGGGGCTCAGACTCTGAAACCGTGAGATCACGACCTAGGCCGAAGTCGGACGCTTAACCCACTGAACCATCCAGGTGCCCCTCAACTGAGATTTTAGTAAAAGTATGGAAGCACACAGATCATTGGTGTATAGCTTGATGACTTTACACAAAGTGAACACATTTGTGTAGCCACTAATACCTGAATTAAACACTGCTAGTATCCCAGAAATTGCCATTTCGTGTGTTGTCCCAGCCCCTTGCCTTCCCAGTCACTAGCCCCAACACTATCTTTCTTACTGCTTGGATTGCTTAGATTAGTTTTGTCTGTTGTCTGTCTTAGATACCAACTTTATGTAACTGTAATCATGTCTTAGATACCAACTGTATATAACTAATCACCCAGTTTGTATTCCTATGTGTCTGGCTTCTTTCCCTCAATATTTGTTTATTTCACCCATGTTGTTGCTTATAGCAATAGTTTATTCTTGTTGATCTATAGTATATAATACTACATTGTATGAGTATATGACAGTTTATTCATTCTTCAATTAACAGATGTAGAACTTTCATATTTGGCTGTCAGGAATAGTGCTGTTATGAGCACTTTATGTATATTTGGTGAATACCTGTACACATTTCCTGGTAAGTCTTTTACCTCAACATTATATCATTAGTTTTCTTTTCCCAAAGGCAAAGCTTTCATTTATATGGAAGATAAAACAGCTTAAAGACAGATGTGAATATGGGGCATCTTGGTGGCTCAGTCTGTTAGGCATCCAACTTCAGCTCAGATCATGATCTCATTGTACCTGAGTTCAAGCCCCGCATCGGGCTGTCTGCTATTAGCGCACAGCCCACTTCAGATCCTCTGTCTGTCTCTCTCTGACCCTCCCCTGCTCGCTTGCTTACTCTCTCAAAAATAAAATAAATATAAAAAAAAGACAGGTATGCATGTGGCTTCTCATAATTAATACTGCCAGAACAATTGATTTTATTTCAGATATTAGTATTTTTCTTAAGTCTTTCAGTATATCTGCTCTAGCATCCTTTAACAGTGGTGTTAGGAAGTATACCCATCACTTTAATATACTTTAATTTTCCCCAAAGTTTGTAAGTTGGGTTATTTTGAGGAGGAGGGAAATCTTCTTTTATATTTAGGAATTTTCAAAATTACTGTGGAATTTAATATGATTCTAAGTCTTCATTACAAAAATTATTTCTTTTTGCACCTGCCAAAATTTGTTTCTCCATTTCATTGTGGAATCCTTTTTTTGTTTCTACTTTTAAGGTTATCCTTTTAACTCCTGTGAAAATATATTGCTTTTATTTGGTTGGTTGTTTCATTTTATTTTTTCTGCACATTTTGATTATCCTTTATTACTTTAAATTTTGCTAATTTTAAAATTATAAAAGTTTCATAGAAAAATTGGGATGCATTTTGTTCTTAAGTTGTTTTTCTCGTCATTGACCTGATCTGTCAGTTCCTGATGAAAGTGTAAAAGTACCTCTGCCAGTATCATTGATAAGTTCTTCCTCAACTGAAATCTTGTGCTGAACTGCTAGTTAGTGGCTTATAAGCTTGTACTCCCCATGATACAAGTATCCCCTGAGAATGACAGGCCATCAATACCTGAGATGCGGTTCTGTTGTTAAAGAACCAGTTGCTTAAAACAGATGATATGGTAGCCTTAGATATCAAAAAAGTAAGATCTTATTATTTCATGTCTGTTCTTTCAGCACTTACCAGTTCAGTGTTAGTGCTAACAGTTCTTTCTTGTCCACAACAAGCAGTCTTTTTCTTCTCTTCTCTTCTCTTCTCTTCTCTTCTCTTCTCTTCTCTTCTCTTCTCTTCTCTTCCTTCCTTTTCTTTTCTCTTTTCTTCTCTTTTCTTCTCTTTTCTTTTCTTTTCTTTTCTTTCAACACATAGCCATATCAAGTAAATGTGTTTTATGAGTCAAGTAATTGAGTAAATCAAGTAAATGAGTTTGGGGATAAGGAGCCTGAGCTTTTTAATCAAAGCGGCTTTTTTTTTTTCCCTCCTAGAATTAAATTTCTAAATCAGTATTTTGAATAAGGTGACTTCTGAGATGCTCTAAAACTCTTTCTGTATCATTTAAATTACCAGTAGAAATCAGTGAGGTCTGAATTTGTTAGATATTACTATACAGACATGGTTCTTGACTTTATGGAACTTACAATTGAGTTAGAGCCTAAATTTAAATAACATTTGAGACCAGAATGAATTGCAAATAAGGATGTTGATATTGTTTTCATTGACTTCTAATAAATATTTTTAAAGATACACACACATACACATGCATACATACATATACCCCACTGGAATTTCATTTGTAACCTTAATCTGTCCACTGTTTCCAAGACCAAAGTCTTGTTGGAGAGTTTTTTATGAAATGGTATGAAGTTGTTTTGTTTTGACCCCCTGATATCTGATATATGTTCTGCCCTTTAATCATTTATTGAATTTCCTTTGTGCCACACTTAGAAAGTTGTTGCAGCCCAAAGTTTAAGCTAAATTATAGCATGCTTGTGTAAGTTATTAAGAAACATGCGCCTAGTGAAAGAAATTACCTGCAGAGTTGGGGTCATTTATCTTGTTTTCATCGTTTCTTCCTTCATCGTATCCATTGTTTTGCCCATATATCCAGAAACTGAAGGTAAATGGACAGGTATAAATAAGATTATGTGTTGCCAAAATCTAAGATCTTCAGTTGCAGAGGTAAAACAACACTTTAAGGTCCTTCATAGCATCTATAATTCCACATATAAGTTAGTTGTAAAGGCATACTCTCAGGGTGCCTTTATGATTTTTTTATGATGCTGTCTTAGTCTCTACTGCAACATCTCACAGGGTACCTGCCCTCTATTTCTGAGTCATTTAATTCGAGAATCTCTTAGCTGAAATCTTTAAAGCTGAAAAACAGAGCTGAGAGATCTGGGTGTAGTGAGCTTGTCCAGGGTTTGTGAAGTTATGTCTGGCTTTAGAGGACTACAAAAATGTCACATACCAACACAGATATGCATTAATAACACATACAACACTCTCTGAAACTGGGAATACTCACTCGATTTGTGAAGTGTCTAAAAATTTTGGGTGAAATGTTAGCAGTAGTATCTTGGGATGGTGGAGGGAGATGATTTTTGTTACTTTTTTTACTTTTTTTTTTTTTTTCAAATACCATATATGAAATCTGGAAGGAAGTAGGTTTGTATTTTTTAAAAGATTTTAGTAGTTGTGACTGATGATTGTGATTATAGTAGTTGATTTGATGACATAATCCTCAGGTCATTTTACACTTGAATACAAGCTTGAAACTTTACATTTCTCAGTTCTCTGTGTTTTGAGTGCTTATTAATTTATGGACATTTCTAGTTTTATACTCAAAGCTACTTTAAGATAATAATTGCTTATATCCTTTGCAGGAAATGAAGATGACTGATGATAAGAAAGTCAAAATTCAGAATGAAAAACAAATTTGTTATTTGGGGCTTTTTTTGAGCCAGTGATACTGTCTTTCTAGGACAAGTTTGTGACTGTAGATTATTTACATGCAAATATATACAAACAGTTTTTTTAATTAAATGCCTAGTTGAATGATGGAAATTTAGTGTGCAAATAAACTGGTATTTGAAAGAAAAGTGAATCTTCTTATTGGTCAGAACAAGTGGCTATTTCTTTTGGACTCTGGTCGTATGGACTCATGTCTGTTTGATAATTTTATATGGAAGTTATTTTCTTCTCATAAAACTGGAGTTAGTTCTGAAAAAAATAATGACTATCAATTTATTAAGTTGAAACAGATTGCTAAGGAATTGTTGCATCATTATCAGTAAAAAAACCTTCCCTTTCTAAGATACTGTATTCTTAGAAGTTTTGGATTGTGGGACCTAATGTATTTGAGAATAAAAAAAAACCTGCAGTGACTTTCAAAAGAAAAGGGCCTTTGAAGCCTAAATTTAGTTATTAGATTTGGAATTAACTTATATCCCATTTGACCAATCTTCTGATCATCTTAGAGACTCCTTATAAACCTTAATACACTAAAAACCTTCATTGAAAGAGGTGAACTGTTTGTTTTGTTTTTAAAATAGAGACTACTATATGGTTGAGGGAGAATCAGTCATTAAATACAGATTCTAGATAGTAATCACCATAATTTTATGAAGAGCTGATTACAGGTGAATTTAAAGTATGTTCCTCAGGGGCTCCTGGGTGGCTCAGTTGGTTAAGGATCCGACTTCGGCCCAGGTCTTGATCTCACAGTTCATGAGCTCGAGCCCTGCGTTGGGCTCTGTGCTGACAGCTCAGAGCCTGGAGCCTGCTTCAGATTCTGTCTCTCCCTCGTTCTCTGCCCATCCCCTGCTCGTGCTGTCTCTCTCTCTCTCTCTCTCTCTCTCTCTCTTTCAAAAATAAACATTAAAAACATTTTTTAAAAAATTACTTCCAACCATGTGAAAGGTTTAGTCACCTGTCAGCTTATCCCTCTTTAGAATCACGCTTGATTTTTTAAATAAACATATTTTTCAACCATTTCAACATTTTACAAGTCTTATTACTCTGATACGATATCATGTGTTTACACATGCACAAACAGGGGCGCCTGGGTGGCTCAGTCGTTTAAGCGTCTGACTTCGGCACAGGTCACGATCTCACGGTTCATGGGTTCGAGCCCCACATCAAGTTCTGTGCTGACAGCCCAGAGCCTGGAGCCTGTTTCAGATTCTGTGTCTCCCTCTCTCTATGCCCCTTCCCCACTCGTGCTCTGTCTCGGTCTCAAAAATAAACAAACTATATAAAAAAAATTTACACATGCACAAACACATTTTAGGATGATTCATTCACCTGTGGTCCATATTGTTTTCTGCTATACTTAGTTCTGGCTCAGCATTTCTAAGTGATTACTCATTTTGTTGTTATAGAATGTTTGATATAGAACCGTAGTCCCAATTCTTGAGCTTTTTTACTTGTTCAAGGTGGTGGTTGGAATGAACCCAGGTCTTCTGCCTCCTAGTCAGTGATGATGGTGTTATCTGTTCTTGTTTCAGAATTTTATTAACATTCTGTTCATTTTTCAGTTTAGTGATTAGTAGTTGAACCTTCTGATCAGATAAAGTTTTCTGTAATTTTTTAGTTGAAATATTATTTTTGTTAGAATACCTGTGTTCAATAACTTAAAGTATGCAAGTAAATTTTAATAGCTTGTTTTTTTAATTGACTTAATTTTTTTTGTTTCTGTTGTGACTGGTTGAAAAAAGGCAATTGTATTATTCCAGCAATTATATTATTTACTATTCAATAAATGATATTGAGACTATTGATTATTCATTTGGAAAAGCATTCAGTTAATTTCCTACTTTGTACAGTACCAGAAGCTACATTTCGAATGATTAAAGACCTTAACACTTTTTTCAATTTAAAATTTTTTTTATTATAGTAAAAACATTTAACATGAAATCTACCCATTTAACAAAGTTTTAAGTGCATATAATACAGTACTATTAACTGTAGGCAAGGTGTACATCAGATCTGAAGAAATTACTCATCTTGCATAACTGAAACTTTAAACCCATTGAAAGCAGCAACTCATTTCCCCTTCCCCCCCCAGACCCTGAGAAAAACCACCATTCTATACTCTACTTTTATGAGTTTGACTATTTTAGATACCTCACCTAAGTGGAATCATGTAGTATTTGTCCTAATGCAAGGGGCTTATTTCACTTAGCATAATGTCCTCCAAGTCAGGGCTCAGTATTTTTAGAAAATCATAGAAAAATTAGAAGTACTTTTTCCTCAGCAACACCAAAAAAATTAGTATCATTAAAGAAACATCAAGAAATTGACTATATAAAATACGTGGAAAGTTCTGTGCAATGAAGGGTGCTAATAAAGTTAAGGCAAATGATAGACTGGAAAAAAATTTTGCACCTTCTCTAACATACAAATAATTAATGTTATATGTGATTTTTTATGAAAATAATTATACATAAAATTATTTAGCTAAATCTTTTTAAAAAGTACCTTTCATTCCATTCCCTTCCTCACTTCTACTCTCTCAGAAGCAGTGACTGTCCTAAATTTTATATAAACGTATTCATTCCATTTTTAAGTACTTTAACATATTTGTGTGAATCTATAAACATTTAGTTGTATGGTGTTATGACTGCTACTGTGGGAAAGTAAAAGCTTACCTTCAAGATGTTTCAGGGCAGTAAACAAGAACATAAAATATTCTTTCAAAAAACGTTTAATATGTGCCAAGGAAATGGATAAGTCATAAGCCTGGCTCTCTAGAAATTTGTGAGTGATTGTGAAGTGAATTAATGAATATAGAAGCATATCAAATTTAAAGGAAAAGTAGAGGTAACTCTTAACCCTGTGTGTGTTTACTATTGAATTTTTTAAGTATATTTGTATATAAAGACTTTTTATTTAAAAAGAAACCATACTATATTAATTTGTAAAATAAGTTTTGTTTTTTACTTAAATATATCCTGGGCATTTTTCTGTATTAATACAAATATAAAATTAGCTCTTTTTTTTTTTTTTACAGTTTCAGAATAGTTCATTATATGAATGGGCTGCGATTTATGTTAAATGTACCTGTATTGATTAATATTTACGTTCTTATTTTTTTGTGATTATGGTAAACATCTTTTTACAAATATCTTCACATGTTTATGTCACAGTTTCAGTTTCATAAAAGTGAGCTATTGAGTCAGAGATATTTGCATTTTAAAGTTTGATAAATGTCAAATTTGTTTTTTAAAAAATAATTCCACCATTAATATATGAGATTAAATGTTATTAATTGAATGTATACATGAAATACTTAAGAGTAGAGGAGAAACTAGTCTGAGGCTGAAATGGTTTGAAAAGACTTGCAAGAGAAAGTGAATGCTTAAACTAGATCTTGAAGAATGAGTATGTCACAGATAGAAAAAAGGGAAAAAAAGGATATTCTTAGTAAGAGGAAATGGGCCAGAGAACATGGAAGAGTTACCAGGACAGATTTTTAACTCTGTCATCATACTCTGTTCATCTCACAGTTCACTTTGTCTTGGTGTTTCTTTTCCAAAAAAGAAGTTAAAGTTGAGTTAGGCAGCTCCATTTCAGTCTTACCACCTGTAGAATAATCTAAATTTTTTAGCCCAGATTCAGAATGCTCTATACTTTGGCTGCCCTTTTTTCTTTTTTATGATTCTTTCTTGTCATTGACAGACTTAACTACAAATTGTTCTTGAATGAACCTTATATGTTGCTACTGTCATTTTTTTTACACTGTTGGAAATGTTTAACTCAATGGTTGCTTGACTTCAGTTTTTGATCACTTTTCTGTCCCCATGCCTTTCTAGTAGCTACCCATATCTCAGCTTCAGGTGCTTGCTGTCATTTACATTTATGTAGTAAATAAATAGTAAGCATAAAGGTCCATTTATGTTTAATGTGTGGAGGATTATCAGTAAATATTTGATAATATTTTATATAGTAACAGCCTCCATCATGTGGGTAATATACCACTTTTATGTATGAGGATTTAGAATTGAAGTAAAACCTAAGTTTCCATATTGAAATTGTACATTACTGAACAGTTGTTTAGCAGGATAAATAGCAAAAAAAGTCTACTTTTAAATGCTCAGTAGTGAAGTTGTAGAACATAATAGAGTTCTTTATTTTTTTAGAAAGAGAGCACATGCACGTGTGCTGGGGAGAGGGGCAGAGAGAAAGAGAGAGAGAGAGAGAGAGAGAGAGAGAGAGAGAGAATCTTAAGCAGGCTCTCTTCTCAGATCAGTGCAGGGCTCAATCCCACGATACTGGGATCATGACCTGAGCCAAAATCAAGAGTTGGCTGCTCAAATGACTGAGCCACCCAGGCACCCCAAGAGTTCTTTAAGATTGTGAAAAAAGAGTGCCTACCCCAAAATATGAGCTATACTGACAATGTATTTACCAGAACAGTAATTTCCAGAAGATAGTGAAATATTCGTTCCTCAAAATGTGGAGGTAATGTAACTGTTCAGCTTGAATTCTATACCCATTTAAACTATCAGTTATCAGCAAGAGTGAGGCCCAAAGTCAGGATAAACACAAAAATTAAGAGTTAATCACCTATAAAAACTTGATGCAAGGGCACCTGGATATTTTTTTATGTGTATTTTTTTTAATGTGTATTTATTTTGAGAGCATGTGCGCAAGAGAGAGCACATGAGAAAGGCAGAGGGAGAGACAGACAGAGAATCCCAAGCTGGCTCTGAGCTGTCAGTGCAGAGCCCTACAGGGGGCTTGATCCCACCACCATGAGATCATGACCTTAGCCGAAATCAAGAGTTCAGTTGCTTAACCCACTGAGCCACCCATGCACCCCAAAATAAAGAGAGGCACCTGGGTGGCTCAGTCAGTTAAGCATCCAGCTCTTGATTTCAGCTCAGGTCATGATCTCACGGTTCGTTTGGGTCCTGCATTGGGCTCTCTGCTGTTAGCCCAGACCCCACTTAAGATCTTCTGTTCCCCTCTCTCTCTGCCCCTCCCCCACTGCCCTCACACCCACTCTCTCTCCCTCTCAAATAAAAACTAAAAAAGAATACATCATGAGTGAAGAATTAGTAAAATATGTTAATAAATTGAGCAGACTTGATTGTAAATATGTATAATATTTTAAAGATAGAACCAAAATATGGAAGAAAGGGGATTATAGTGAGTCAAGAGTGCTACAATTTGGAGTGCCTGGCTGACTCAGTTGGTAGGGCAGATGCTTGATATCAGGGTTGTGAGTTTGAGCCCCAAGTTGGATGTAGAGATTACTTAAAAATAAAATTTTGAGAAAGAAAAAGATTGTTATAATTCTGAGAACTCTAGGTCATCTTTTAAAAATAGCTGTTTCTGTGGCTCTGCAGCCAGACTTTCTGGATGAAATCCTAGCTTATCCCTTACTAACTGTGTGATATTAAGATTACTATACTTTCCTGTGCCTAAATTTTCTTATCTATAAATGGGAGGGCCATAACCCTCAAAGTGTTACGGGGAGGATTAAGTGCAATACATGTAAAGCCATTAGAACACTGCTCAGTACATGTAAACACTCAATACATGTTTGCTGCTGCTGCTTTCATTTCTCTTTTACCTTAACGGTAACCATGAAAAGAATAGAAATAAAATCTATGGCTTAAGGACCAGTAAAACTAAAATAAGAGAATGAAGAAAACTTAACCCTTAGTTTGCCATCAAGAGCAGTTGCACTAATTTTAGTTTTTAATTTTCTTTTTAACCACTTAAAAGCACTGGTATTTTATTACTTTTATGCTTTCTTAGAGATCTTCCAAAAAGCAGGAAAATTTTTGCTTTTTAAAAAAATCAGTCTACATTGCAATTCTATGAATCCATCAGACGCTTTTTATAAATCTAAGGTACATTATGGAATCTTAGCGATCTGTATTTTGAAATATTTTGCAGTTTCTAAGAATTTTATCATTACCACCAATTATTTCCTGCTGTGCTAAAAAAGAAGAGTCGATAAGAATGCAAGAATGATGGGATCCACTGGAAGATAAAGTGAAATAGTCATTTTTCAGTTTTTTAAAAATTAATTTTATATATTTTTGGTTTTTATTTATTTTGAGAAAGAGCACGTGCAAGCTGGGGAGGGGCAGAAAGAGAGAGGAGAAAGAGAATCCCAAGCCGGCTCTGCCTTGTCAGTGCAGAGCCTCACGTGGAGCTCAAACTCACAAATCGTGAGATCATGACCTGAGCTGAAATTGAGTTGGACGCTTAACCTACTGAGCCACCCAGGTGCCCCTTTTTTCAGGTTTTTTTGGTTTGTTTTTTGTTTGTTTTTTTTACTGGATGTATTGAATCCTTCATAAAAGGTATAAAAGAGAATGAGAGCCATACAGATAAGATAAATAGAAGGAGAGAACTAGTACTCTAGACCTGAGCTGTCTAGTATGGTAGCCACTTGCCACATATGACTATTTATATTTAAATTAATTAAAATTCATAGAATTTAAAATTCAGTTCCTCGGTCACATTAACCATGAAGTAGTTATATAGAGGGAATATAACAGTCTGTTAGCTTCATTTCACTATGACTACCATACTGAACTACAAGTATACAACATTTTCATCATTGCAGAAAATTCTATTGGATATCACTGCTCTAGGTGCTAATTATAATAGTGAAATTGATCATATGTGATAGTAATAATGATTATATACATGAAATTTCAGATTATGAGACCTGAGATGGTCTGTGCCTTCCAGGGATGGTATTAGAAGAGTGCTATTTGTGAAAACTAACTTACCTAAAACCATAGACTTAACCAGTTACTGACATTGAGACTTCTTACATCCCAATTTTATTACTCTGAAGAGCTTTCTAAACTGTGGGTTATAGCTATTTACTATATCATAAAGCAAATTCTCTTAAAAAAAACAATAATATGATAACATACTTTTACGAATAATAACTTTTTCAAAACAAAAATAATAGGGTAGCATTGTTTTACATTTTTGCAAATCTGATGTCTACCTTAAGAAAACAAATCACCTGGTTTTTAATATCTACCTCAGTATTTGGTCAGTTGTGATACCTCATATCCTATATGTAACTTTTGAAAAACATGGGATAATTGTGAGAAAATGAGAGTGAAAAGGCCTATGATGTCATAGTATTAATAATGAAAATAGTTTGGACCTTAATACCCCCTGAAAGTCATACCTTGATGACTCCCAAGGGTTCCCATACCACACTTTGAGAACACCTTCTCTACCCTAAAGCCTGCCAGCCATAACCCCATATAGAATTTCAAAACAGCATTTAATGCCTTTTTCTAGTATATAAATGGACAGCTCATGATTACCAGACACTTGATGGAAACCTATAAAATGAAAGATGGAAGCCAAAGCAGAAAGGTGGAAACAAGTGATTGGGAAGAAGCAGAAATGGTACTGGGGAGAGGAAAACTTGAAAGAAACTAATAACCTCAGAACACTAAGGTCATTGTGTGAAACCAGAATCAGATGTTAAAAATAAGGAACATCATAGAGCAAAAGGAGCTCCAAATTAAAAAATCAGAGCAGAGAGGCACTTGGGTGGAGTAGTTGGTTGATTTTGGCTTAGGTCATGATCAGTGGAGCCCCATGTCAGGCTCTGCACTGGGCGTGAAGCCCACTTCAGATTCTCTCCCTCTGCTCTTCTCCCATGTGCGCACATGCGCATGCTCTCAAAATCAGAGCAGATATGAAATGTGAAAAGTATAATTATAAATTATAATAGAAATGTTGACAGTTTATATTTGTAATGTAAGGATGGTGAAGGACTTTGTATACAAAACTTTAAAGCACATGGCATGAGTCAAAAAATGAAATGAATTTGTTTATATCAGAATTAAGGCATTCTTTGGATTGATGGGACATCATGGTAGAATGGGAGAAGATAGTTGTAAAATGTAAAAACTAACAAGGTATTTAACATAAAGAAAATTGAAGAAACTCCTAAAAATCAAAAGGGAAAAGACAGCCACACCAAAATAAAAATAAGTAGAGGTTCTAAAGAGGCAGTTTGTAGAAGGAGATTCTAAAGAGGCAGTTTATAGAAGGAGGAACCCCAAAGCTAATAAGTCTGTGTAGATATACTCAAAATCATTAGTTGTCAGAAAAATTTAAGTTAAAACAAGGAGATATTACATTTACCTATTATTTTTAAGAAAACAGAATGCATTAGTTATCTATTGCTTCATAACAGATTACCCCCCAAATTTAGCATCTTAAAACAAATGTGTATTATCTCACAGATGCGGAGGATAGAGAATCTGGTATCAGCTTAGCTGGATGGTTTTAGCTCAAGGTCTCTTGTGAGGTTGCAGTCACACTGTGAGCCAGGGCTGTAGTAATTTGAAGGTTTGAGTGGGACTGGAATATCTGCTTCCCGGATAGTTCACTCACATAGCTGTTGGCCAGTGGACTCAGTTCTTTGCTGGTTGTTGGCAGATCTAGTTCTCCACTACACAAGTGTCTCCACAGGGCTGCCTGAGTGGATTCTTAAGGCTGCTCCACAGACTGAATGTCATGTTTCCTTTCTCCCCCAAAGTTTGTTGAAAGTTTCTATGTTGGAATCTCACTCCCAATGTGATTGTATGTGGAGGTAGGGCCTTTGGAAGCTGACTAGGTCATAAGAATGGAGCTCTCATGAATGGTATTAGTGCCCTTATAAGAAGAGGCCAGAGAGTGAGCTCACTTTTTCCCACCATGTCAGAATATTAGAAGAAGTCAACTGTATAGCCTGGAAAAGGGCCTTCACTGGAACCAAACCATGCTGACATTAAGATCTTGGACTTCTGACTTATAGAACTTGGCAAAATAAATTTCTGTTGTTGATAAGTCACTCAGTTTATAGTATTTTATTATAGTAGCCTGAGCTAAGACACATGGCATCAGGCTTCCCCCAGAGCAAGTGATCCAAGAGGAGCCAAACAGGAAGCCATGGTGCCTTTTATGACCTCTTCTTTGAGTGAAATTTCTGTTCATTAGAGGCGAGTCACTAAGTCTAGGCAGTACTTAAGGGGAGGAGAATAAGGACTCACTCATGAAGGGACAAGTATCAAAGAATTTGTGGACTTTCTAAAACTACACTGGATAATGCCAGGTGTTAATAGTAGTATAGACTCTGCAACCTTTCCAGAGTGAACCTAGCAGTACTTAAGATGAACACCCTGTGGCCCAATAATTTCCTTTCTGGATATGTATCTCAAGACAAGAGTTTCATAGGAATTATGTACCTGGATGTTCACTGCAGTATTATTTGTAGCAGCAGAATTTGGAGTCAAATCAGAATGTCTCATATACTAGTTTGTAGATGGGTAAAATTTGTGAATGCACATTGTATTAGTTTCCTAGAGCTGCCATACCATGTATTACAAACTAGGTGGCTTAAAACAACAGAAATTTATTCTCTTTCAGTTCTGAAGGCTAGAAATCCAAAATCCAGGTCTGAGCAGGGCCGTGCTCCCTCTGAGACTCTGGATAGAATCCTTCCTTCCCTATTCCTAGATCATGGTGGTGGCTGTTAATCCTTGGATTGCAGCTGTATCACTCGAATCTTTGGCGTAGTTGTCACATGGTATTCTCCCTGTGTCTCTTCACATGGTGTTTTCCTCTTATAAGGACATCAGTCGTATTGGATTAGAGCCCACCCTCATGATCTCCTCTTAACTACAAAGATTCTTTTTTCCAAATAAGGTCACACCTACAGGTAATAGTGGTTAGGACTTCATATCTTTAAGGGGTACAATTCAATCCATAAACATGTGGACTCTTATGCAGAACTCAGGAGCAACTAATTAGGTGTACACCTGCACATAGTATATAGCAGAAATGCAAGAAACAGAATGTGAGGTAGTAAAAATAACATTTATTTTTTTATTTTTAAGTTTATTTATTTTGACAGAATGAGCAAGCAGTGGAGGGGCAGAGGGAGAGAGAGAATCCCAAGCAGGCTCTGTTCCACCAGCACAGAACCCAATGTGGGGCTGGATCCTATGACCATGAGTTCATGACCTGAGCTGAAATCAAGAGTTGGACGCTTAACAGACTGAACCACCCAGGCGCCCCAACAATAACATTTATATAAATGAAAAATTAATGTGTAGGAGCGTTCTCCAGAGAAACAAAACCAATAGGACGGAGATAATGTATCTGTATAATCTGTATTTATACCTATATATGATTAGGTTGAGAGAGATTATAAGGAACTGGCTCACATGATCATAGAGTCTGGGAAGTCAAAATCTGCAATGTGGGCTAATAGTAGAGACCCAGGAAAGCTGATGGTGCAGATGAAGTCCAAAGACAGTCTGCTAGAGAATTTCCTCTTGCTTGGGGAAGCTTTTTTTCTAATTAACCCTTCACCTGATTGAATGAGGCACACCCATGTTTGGAGGGCATTCTGCTTAGAGTTTACCAGTTTAATATTAATCTTGTCCAAAACACCCTCCAAGTTGACACATAAAATCAAACATCACAAGTCCACCCCTTCTCAAACTGACACCCATAGACCTCTCCTTAAACCATACTTAGAAACCAAATAAAGACAATATAACAAGGTCATACTTCTGCTTAACCTACAAATATCCTGTGTACAACCAAAAGCACCCTAAACCTTTTCCCAGAGGAAGATGCAAAATCCTTGATGTTTAACTCTTCTCTTTGATATCCCATAACTTAAGTATTACGATGTTATTTTTATATGTACTTGATATATTATATAAATTCAGTGTACCTTATCTTAAATGATAAGAGAGGGAAGGAAAACAAAGATATTTGTATATACACACACAGGCATGCAGACATACTCATAATCAAGAAATACGCATGACAATTACAGTCCTCATTTCTGCAACTGGTCACATGGTCATAGGTGGTATTCATAACTACTTTTGTCTACTACCTATTTTATATTACTTTTTCCTTCAGCAAGTAACTCAGCTGGTCATAGTTATTTACTTGATACAGTGGCCCAAACCTTCCTTCCTGAAAGGTCTGAGCCATAAGTAGTCTTGCCTGAATTGGGTTGTAGTTTTCCATTGATTTTAATAACAACATGGTAACACGGGGAGATGCCCTTGGGGATCTCCTATATGCCAGATATACTCTTACCTCCATTGCAGAGTAGCAGTCCCATTTCCCCTTGGTCCAACCATCCAAACAGCACAGTGACTTCCTGCTTTGACTGTTTATTCAGGGTCATGAGGTATCCAAAATGTCCAGGTGGCAGTTTTAACTTCTAGTTCAGTGGGATCATTGTTATGTCTCCTGGTGGAAGCATTCCTTTCTTTGGAATTAAGACTTCTATACCACTAGGAGAGCATAAGGTCATGGAGATAAGAAGCAAAAATTTTGCAGGTGGATCACTAGGAGTAAATAGTGAGTGGTGCCAATTCTATCTCCACCCCTTGATTCCTGGATCTGCGAATCCTGACTATGGGGGAAACATCACCGTATATTGAATACTGACACACAGCCTCCTGGAGAGTCTTGCCCCAGTCCTGCAAGGTATTGCCACAATGACAGAAGATCATTTCATTATTCTGTCAAGCCATTTGCTTCAGAATGCTAAGGCCACATGGTAAGACCAGTGGATTCCATGAGCATGGGCCCATTGCTGTAACTTCCATGAAGTTACTTCCCTTGATCAGAAGCAGTGTCGTATGCAATACCATGAACATGGATAAGGCATTTGGTCAGTCTACAGTAGTTTTGGCAGAAGGTTTGCATTCAGGGAGGGCAAATCCATATGCAGAATAAGTGTCTATTCCAGTAAGAAGAAATGCTGCCCCTTCCATGATGAAAGCATGTCCAGTGTAATCAACCTGCTATCAGGCTGATCACTCCTGGGAATGGTGCCATATAGTAGATTCTGTGTTGGTCTCTGCTGTTGGCAGATTGGCCACTTAGCAGTGGCTGTAGCCAGGCTTGCCTTGGTGAGTTGAAGTCCATGTTGCTGAGCCCATGCATAACCTTCCTCCTCCACCCCAGCCACTTTGTTCATGAACCCTTTGGAGGTTCATGGTATGGGAAAAGAGACGGCTGAGAAAAGAGGCTGACAGATATCCACAGAACAGATCATCCTATCCACTTGATTATTAAGATCCTCCACTGCTGAGGTCACTCTTCGATAGGCCTTGACATGGGACACATAATGTTTTCACCCATTCAGAAAGGTCTATCCACATACTTCTTTCCCAGACTTCCTGTCACCAGTTTTCCAGTTGTGTTCTTTCCAAGTCATCCTGTCTAGCCAAACCATTGACCATAGCCCGTGAATTGATATTTAATCACATGTCTGGCCATTTTTCTTTCTAAGCCAAATGAACATCCTGGTGAACTGCTCAAAGTTCTGCCCACAAGGAGGATTCCCTGTACCACCGTCTTTCGGGAATGCTTCAGAAAGAAGCTGTGGTGCCGCAGCTGTCTGCTTTCAGGTGTTGCCTGCACATCATGCAGAACCATCTGTAAACTAAGCTTGAGTTCTTTCTCCATCAGCTGATTGGAAGGAACTCCCCCTGGAGCTGTAGGTGCGAGGCTGGGAGAGAGCAGGTAGTGGTGGCAGGGGTGGCAACCGTGGGTATTTGGGCTACATCTTCATGAACTTCCTTGTGCCTTCAGGATGTGTTCAGGTCCAATGTCCTAATACCACCTCCATTCGATGATGGAGTGCTGCAGTGTGTGCCCATCTTTATGACGTGGTGGGTCAGAGAACACCCAGGTCAATGTGAGCAGCTCAGGTCACATGGGAACTTGATTTCACCCATGGTGAAGTGTTAAGTCTCAGCTAGGGCCCAGTAGCAGGCCAAAAGCTGTTTCTTAAAAGGAGAGTAGTTATCTGCAGCGGATGACAGGGCTTCACTCCACATGCCTAAAGGTCTGTGCCGCACTTCTCCTATAGGAGCTTGCCAGAGTTTCCAAACAGCATCCTTGTCTGCCATTGACACCTCGTGCACCATTAGATCTTTGGGATCACGTGGCAGCAGCTTACATGGCAGCTTGGACCTGTTGTAGAGCCTTCTCCTGTTCTGAGCCCCACTCAAAACTAGCAGTTTTTCGGATCACTGAGTAAATAGGCCAGCGTAACAGACCCAAATGATGAATATGTTGCCTCCAAAATGGAAGAATCCCACTAAGCATTGTGTCTCTAGGCATAGTGAGGTTGTTGTTGTTTTTTTATTTTTTTTATTTGTAGGAGGTCAGATGCAACAACTTACCATTCACCTTAGGACGGATATCTCAACATGGCTCATACCACTGGACCCTTAGAAATTTCCAGAAGTTAAAGGCCCCTGAATTTTTGTCAGATTTATTTCCCGTCTCCTGCTGTGTAAATTACTCACTAGGTCCAGTCAAGGTGGTGATATCAGCGTGGTATATTGTAAAGGGAAAAGATGATCATGATCCCTCATCATACCATGTATATAAACTAAAAATTATTTTGCAATAAAGATTAATGTTATATATTTTAGAATAGTTGCCTTTGTATAAGCAAGAGAATGAAAATGGAAAATGAAAGAACAAATGGCAATAAGAATTTAAAATATGCAAATAAAATTAAGTTTCCTAGAAAACTAGGATCAAAAGACCAAAACTATGGAATATGGGTAAGAAAAAGAGAAATAGTAGAAAAGTAAAGTAGGATGTCAGTGTGGAAGACCCAACTCTGAAATACAAGGAGTTCCAGAAAAAGAAAATTGACAGGAAGTAATTCAAACAAGCATTTCAAGAAAATTTCTTAAAAATAAAGGACATGAATTTTCAAATTAGAAGGGTCCATAACACATTCATGAGAGTAAATGATACAAGGCCCACATTGTGGTATAACATGATGAAATTTCAAGACATCAGGGGATAAAGACAAAAACCTAAAAGCTGGGAGAAAGGGGAGTCACAAACCAGTGATCTGGAGTCAGAATATCCTTGAACTTCCAAAACAAACCTGAAAGACACTTTAGCATTGTCTTCACATTTATGAGGAAAAACTTATTTCTGCCTTTAGAATTCATTACTTTTAAACACACAATCAGTTGTATAGAAGAAAGTATAATAGTCTTGAAATATCTGAGGAAATTATAAAGCCAGAAGTACAGACAAATGGACATGTCTGACTACATAGTCACATCTCACAAACTTAGTAAAGATACAGAAAATTAACCAATACAGTTGACAAGCTTGATTTAAAAGATGTGGAACCCTGTATGCACACAAGCACATACGTAAGTAGAACATATATATAATTTTCAAGTATACAAAACCTAAGTTACAGAAGTTAATTTGTGTTGTCACAGTGGGAATTTTATTGGTTTTCATACAATCAATGTCATTTAGAACATATTCTTGGACCTCAGCTTAGTTAAATGAGAAATCAACAGTAATGAGTTAAAAACAAACAATAATGAGTTTAAAAATTACATTTAAACAACTTTGGAGAACTAAGTGTAATACTTAATGAGATAAGAGAAAATACAGTAGACATTACAAAATACTAGAACTCTGACACAAACTCTACATGTCAGAACTTAGAGGTTGCAACTAATGTGAACAGATACTTGTTGGTTTAAAAATACTGATTTTTAAAAAGATTGAATATAAAGTAATTAAGTCTTCAACTCTTGGAATAGAAAGATAGCAAAAGAATAAAACTAAAGACGAAACAATAAAAATAAGTATAAAGTAGAAATTAATGAAATAAAAGACCAATAATTGCATCAATGTAAAGATCAATAGACAAACTACTATTAGGGAAAAAGATACAAACAAGTAATGCTAAGACAGAAATATAACCACAGATAGAATAAGAATTTTAAGAATCTTAAGGTAACTCCATGAATACTTTATGTCAATAAATGTGAATCTTGGATGATATAAACAATTTTTTGGAAAAATGTAATTTGTCAAAATTAACCTTAGAAATAGATGACACTAATAAATTAATCACCAGTAAACCCTCAGAAAATAAAAGACAAATTTCCACGTCCCAGCTCCCAAAGGTACACCAAACTTCAAAATTTTATAGTTACAGAGAAGAAAAAAAGTCCATTTTACAAGACTAATCATTCAACAAGTATTTCTGAAGTGTTTATACTACACACATTAGTGAAATAATACAAAAGTATTTGATGCCTAAAATAGCCAAACAGTACAAGAAGATACAATGTAGTATTACGAACAGGGATACAGAAATCTTAAAATATTAGCAAATTAAGCCCAGCTTGTATTAATGAAGGAAAACATCACAATCAAGTGGGGTTAATCCCAGAAATGCAAAATTGATTTAATACTAGAAAACTTCTTAATGTAACCTGTCACTTCCAACAATTGAAAGGAGAAAAAAGTAGTCTGTATACTCACTGAGCAGATATAAACCAGGAGGTAGGCATTAATAGTTTAGCAGTGTACAAACCAGAGTCCTGTTTGCATGGAGCTTACAGTCTAGCAAAAGATAAATTATAAATAATGTTAGGTGGTCTGATAAATGCTATGAAGAAACATAAGTAAAGGGAAGAGAGTGATAATTATTATTAATAACCGCTTACATAGTAAATATAAACCCTCAGTCTCCTGTTTTTTCCATCTCTGTTGTCAGCTTGCTATTTCCCTGAACACTGTAAAATAAGAAGATAATCAAATACTCCTGTACAGAAAATAAGGTGACAACCACTAAAATTGGCCAGCAAGGTCTGTTTTGTAATAACTCAGTCTTTATCAGTTGAAGTTGAAAAATTTGAAATTTGTGTCTAGGGGTAATAATACATATGTATAGAATATAAACATTTCTATATAGCATACTTATAACCTATATATTTATATAATATAATTCATAATAAAATGTATGGATTAACAATAAGTATATGGAAGTTGTTTCTTAGTAAACACTTGAAATTCAGAGACTGCTCATATATATAATTTTTTTCTACATAAAATTTTTATTTTTCATAGAGGAACTAAAGGAAAAAAATAAACTGTTTCCCTAAGGTTATTAAGTATGGTAGCACAGTATCTTTAGCATGACACTAAAGATATAAAGAGCTGGGAGTTAAGTTTAATTTGAACACAGTGCTAAATGAAGGAAAAGTCCTATAACTTGGCACCTGGGTGTCTTAGTTCAGCGTTTGACTTTGACTCAGGTCATGATTTTGCAGTTTGTGAGTTTGAGCCCCACATCAGGCTCACTGCTGTCAGTGAAGAGCCCACTTCAGATCCTCTGTCCTCCTCTCTCTGCCCCTCCCCAGCTTGCGTTCTCTTTCTCTCTCTCTCTCTCAAAAATAAACATTAAAGAAATTATGTAAATTAATTTCACATAGACCTATTCCTAATCCCAGATATACAGTCTCACAAATGCATCCCTATCAGTCGTTAATTAGGATGCACTGTGGAGTATCTATGGCTTTACCAAAAATTTTTATGTACTCCTGAAACAACCCAAAGTCATGTCTGTTAGGGTTCCATAGTAATCACTGTATGTGAAGGACAGTATTTCAGAAAAATCTGGACTCTTTCATTGGATTTGGAAGATCTTCTTTGGATGTAAGTCTATTGTTTCTCTTTGTTTAATTCTTGCAAAAGAACTGAACTCTCATGCCTGGACTTCATTATTAATACGTTAGGAGCTTCTGCTAAAAGATGCTTATAGTAATTTTTATATTAGAATATTTTAAGTAAGTTCAAAAGCAGAATTGTATAAGGTATTTTAGGTCTCTTTTGTCAGACTCCTAGTTTACTTCAAGATCCTTCCCTCCAGTAAAATAAGGGTTTATTTTTTCTAAGTTGCCTCTGAGACAACAGTAAAGGATTGGGCAGCTTCACAAAAGATGTGTGAACAAAAGGTCTTTGACTTTGCCTAGCCCAGAGGTTTCAGATTTGCAGCCAGCAAACTGATCTGGCCAACAGAATGTTTTATTTGTTCTGCACAGTGCTCCTAAAAAAAGAAATTAAGTTGGTTTCCAACGTTTTTAAATGTGAAATTTCACATAATCTTGATTCCTGAGTTCCTGTAACATTTCAGATCATCTGATACCACTGGCTTGAATTCTTACATGGCAACAGTTGACCAGGGTTAAGCACTGGGTGAGGATTGCATGAACCATAAACTGTCCATTTCTCTCTATTCCCACCATTTCTTAATGTTTCACTTCACTCATTTTCTTTACCTGTGACCTACATAGGTTTTTAAGTATGTGACCCTTGCTAACTTACTGGTTCATATGGAGAGTCTTTTTAAAAATTTGTTACGGGGCACCTGAGTGGCTCAGGCAGTTATAAGCATCTGACTCTTGATTTCAACTCAGGTCATGATCTCAGGGTTTGTGAGTTCAAGCCCCATGTTGGTCTCTGTGCTAATAGCACAGAGCCTGCTTGGGATTCTTTCTCTCCCTCTCTCTCTCTCCCTCTCCCCACCCCCGCCCCCAACATGTGCATTCTCTCTCAAATGAACTAAATAAACTTAAAAAAAATTGTTGTTTTTAATTGATTGTGGCATGGGAAACTAACACTGATTAGGATAAATTAAACGTTTTTAAAAGCCTGAATTTGTACTAGTTTTGCCATCTTTCTTCCCCTAAGCTGTAGTATGTCTTTAGGAGAATATACAGATATGCTTATCAATTCTTTATTCACTTACTGAAAACATTTGATATGGATTCTCCTGGAGTCTCGTTTCTAGAAGAAGAATGTTGTAACTTCAGTGAGGTATGTTAAGATCCTAATTTTGTTAAGTGATGATATGACTATTAGAAGTAATAATTTCTCAAATCTGTATCACTAAAAAACATTTATTTAACCTCTTTCTGTGTCATTAGGCTAGGCATTTAGGGTAGTTATTTATACTGCTTACTAAATATTTTTGGCTCTGCTCCATCTGGCATTTCCTGACCCCTCTGTCATTGGGCTATGTCAACAGTTCTGGCCAAAGAGTTGTGAATGGAAATGAGTGTGTAATTTCCAGGCCAATCATTTAATTGCCAGTATGAGCTCTCTTTCCTTCTGCTGCTGCCACTAGCAATGTTTCGGAGAGTGGCTGCTCCTGAGTTCCAGAAGAGAATAATACAGAGCAGAGCTCTTCACCAACCAGTGATAAGTAAAGTAAGCAAGAAATAATTGTTATTTTAAGCTAGAAATTTTTGAGTTGTTCATTACTGCAGTGTAACTTAGCCTATCTGAAACTATATTGTAGCAGTAAAGTGAAGAAAGAATGGAATTAACTCATTAATTAAAGCAATTAATTAAAGGTAGCTGTGCTAAACAAAATCTGTAACCTGTAAGCTATTAGAAAATTGTTTTTGGTTTTTAGGGTAACTCTTGTTTGTAAGTTGGGTCACTGAAGGCTTAGAAATTGCAACTTTGTTTGAGAGTACACATATAAAATACTAGAGATCACAGAACATTTTGCAGAGTCAGCACTGTGTTACATGTGTAAAGTCTGAAGATGATCAAGGCCTATCATGTTTAAGCCTGCTTGTTATCAAAGAGGGGTGTGTGTGTGTTTTGAAATAATCATGGAGCTGAAAGTTTTTAAGCAAACTTTCAGGATAGATTATAGACATTTGTGAGCAAACATAATTTTGTGATGTAATTTTAGAGCTGGAAGAACCCTTAGGTATCATGTAATACAACACTCTTATTTTATACATGTTATATGCCATAAAAGATTAAATGAAGAACATGTTTCAGTTACTTACTCTTAAATTATTTTAGATCTTAAAATACCATTTGAGAAATTCCAGCTAATCCCTTTCCCAGCTAATATTTTTCTTAGCACTCTTTGTTGACACTTGTATTTTTTTCTTTTGCTTCCTCGTTTTCTCTACTTCATTATATTTGGTCTTCACAGTAATTCTAAGAAGTAGATAGTTTGCTCCCATTTACAGTTGTGGAGACTGAGACTAAGTGAAGTAATCTGCCCAAGATCCTATGGCTAAGTAGCCGAGCTGGGATTTTAATAAGTTCTGTTGACTGTCATAGTCCATGTTGTTTCCACTAATGTCTTAAATGTATTTAAGATTCTTATACAGATGTAGAGAATATTGTACTTTGTTTGACTATTAGTTAAAATTAGATTTGTCAGAGTGACAGGAAACCCAAGACAACAGTTGTCTAAAAAGATAGTTTATTCCCATCTGTTGTGATAAGTCTAGAGTTAAGCATGTAAGGTTAGTATGAAGGCTCTCCACCATGACATTATGGACCAGTGTTTCTGTTTTGTGTTCTAGATGTTCTAGTTTTCTGTTTCTGTGTTCTAGATGGTCATCTGCTCAGCTAAAAATCTAGGGTCTGTCACAGACAAGGTTGACTAGATTTGAAGTAATAGTGGTTTCTCTCATAATGATGTAATCAGGTTTTGTTTCAAATTGTTTATTCATAGGTATTAAGTGCTTCTTATGTACCAAACACTGTCATAAATATATATGATGGTAAACTGCATTAGTTCTTATGTTCATTTTTACAGGTTAGGAAAATTTTCCTCTAAATAGGTTAAAATAAAGAGTACCCAGATTTTTTTTTGTACATATATAAGAAAAAAAACCATATCCAGCTGTAGGTTTATATTTATGCTCTGATAAAGCATGCTGTATTTCTTCAAAGTGAGCCAATACTTTTGAAAATTTGTACCACAACCCCAAAATACTATATCTAAAGAAAACTGTGAAACTTTTGAAATAAAATTATAATTTTTACTTAGGTACTTTATAAATTAGAATCTGTTTATAGACCCTTATTTTGAACACTTTTTAAAAGTAAGACTCTTATGATCTGATTGTAGGTTTCACTTAAGTTTTCTGTAACTAGATTATTTCAGAGCCATGTAAATGAGCTATTTAGAATACTTGTGGAAATCAGAATATATTCTCATTTAATTCTTTTCCCTATTATCCTTACAGCAGGACACCTATAAAAATCAGCTAGTGATTATTCTTGACAAAAACATATGAATGGAATTATCAATTAATAATTCGCTCATTAGCTTTCCTATGTTACCAACAAATCTTTGGCATTTTAAACTTGAAACAGTTGAATATTGAGCTAGTTTAATGGTAGGGTTTTGGTTTTATTTTCCATATTGAAGTAGATTCACAGGCAAGGGGAACATTGCATTTAAAGCTAATGTAAGTCTTTGTACTCATTGCTTTAGATTTATTTTAGTTATTAAACAGTATTGGTATGCCTAGTGCTATGATAATCACTGTTGAAGGAGGATCCAAAGAAAGAATTGTGTATGTGTGCATATTTTGAATTTGCACTCACATTTTTATGATCAAGAGTTTGCCCCCATAGAAAAAGTAGTTGCAAATGCCATATCGGATAAAGGGCCTAGTATCCAAAATTTATAAGGAACTCACCAAACTCCACACCCAAAAAACAAATAATCCAGTGAAGAAATGGGCAGAAGACATGAACAGACACTTCTCCAAAGAGGACATCCAGATGGCCAACAGACACATGAAACGATGCTCAGTGTGACTCATCATCAGGGAAATACAAATCAAAACCACACTGAGATACCACCTCATGCTGGTCTGAGTGGCTAAAATGAACGAATCAGGAAACTATAGATGCTGGCGAGGATATGGAGAAACGGGCACCCTCCTACACTGTTGGTGGGAATGTAAACTGGTGCAGCCCCTCTGGAAAACAGTGTGGAGGTTCCTCAGAAAATTAACAATAGAAAACTCCCCTATGACCCAGCAATAGCACTGCTAGGAATTTACCCAAGGGATATAGGAGTGCTGATGCATAGGGGCACATGTACCCCAATGTTTTTAGCAGTGCTTTCAACAATAGCCAAATCATGGAAAGAGCTTAAATGTCCATCAACTGACAAATGGATCAAGAAGACGTGGTTTATATATACAATGGAATACTACTTGGCAATGAGAAAGAATGAAATCTGGCCATTTGTAGCAATGTGGATGGAACTGGAGGATATTATGCTAAGTGAAATAAATCAGAGAAAGACAGATACCATATGTTTTCACTCGTATGTGGATCTTGAGAAACTTAACAGAAGACCATGGGGGAGGGGGAGGGGAAAAAAGTTACAGAGGGAGGGAGGCAAACCATAAGAGACTCTCAAATAATGAGAACAAACTGAGGGTTGATGGGGGTGGGAGAGAGGGAAAAGTGGGTGATGGGCATTGAGGAGGCCACTTGTTGGGATGAGCACTGGGTGTTGTATGGAAACGAATTTGACAATAAATTATATTAAAAAAAAATAAAATAAATAAAAGATACTATACCCAAATTAAAAAAAAAAAGTTTGCCCCCATAGATTAGGTTTAGATTCTTACTGTTCCCTTTTCTTCCCAGTTCTTGACATAACTTTGCTTTAATTACTTTTGAATTTCTGATTATTACTTCTATAGTCCTGTGGCTTTCATGTATGTAATGAACAGTAGAGCTTTTTCAAAATTAAAAATGCTTTTGAATGTAGATTGTCTCACTCAAACTGGCTTAAACTCTAAGAAAATTTACCTCATATGATAAGGACCTAGGATGGCTGCCTGTCATAAAAAATGCAACATCTATCCTTTTTTGTATCTACCAGGAAAAGAGGGAAGGACCTCTCCTGTCCAGAAGCCCAAAAAAGCAAACTACTTCTTGTGCCCCACTGGGCCAAATTGGCTTAGGCCTGTTCATCCTTAAAAAGTATGGAATTACTATAAATAGCCAGACTATGCATATGTGGTGGAATGGATATTATGAAGTAAATCACAGTGTCCATTTTATAGTAAGTGAATTGTGGATATATGTGTTTTTACAAGAGCTGCAGGTGATTCAGTGCACCACTAGTTTTGAGCACTACTATACTTACTTCCCAGTTCAAAAAAAATATATAGGGAAGAAGAAAACCTAATTATTTTCCCTTTTTCCAATAGAACAAAGGATGGTTTGGTTTAACTTATCTTACAGATTTCTGATGAAGAGGCTAAGTTTGGGTAGCCTTGGTTAAGGCTTTAGGATAAAGTAATTATTAATTAAGGATTAGGTTGGAAGACATACATTCATAATTGTCATTTAAATTTATTAACCATGTGAAATACCTCCATTTCTAATGTAATGGCTGTTGTTAGAGATCGTTTGGCTGTGTACTATCTGGAAAATGAGTTTACCACTCAGAGCACAATGATAAAAAGAAGTATTTTAACTATTTGGAATAAAACTGCCTAGCAGTCTCATTTATCTTAACACTGAGGCTAAAGCAATAAAGATTTTGAGCGGCATTACATAGTTTTAATACTCATGTACTTTATTCTCAGAAAAGTTTCCTAAGCTCCTGAGTTTACCCTTACTATTAAGATACCTCCAGCAAGCTATTATTTTAGATTATCCGAGAAAAGAGAAGTTGATAGTCTAATGGACAGCTTGGAAGAAGTGACAACTGACAGCATGACAGCAAGAAAGGGAGGGGAAAAAATCTATAAACTACAGGAATAACACAAAAAACCCAGCAGTTTAGGACAATTTATTCTAGAATTTAGCTTTGTACTCATAAATGGGTCCTCAGGGTCTTATCATATTACAAAACAGTAGACTTATTTCATGATCCTAATGATTATCTTATAATAATCAAAGTCTTGCATAATATTTTAAGGGTATTCTTTTTAAAACAAAATAAGGTAGGGGCACCTGGGTGGCTCAGTTGGTTAAGAGTCCCCCTCTTGATTGCAGCTCAGGTCATGATCTCGCAGTTCATGAGTTTGAGCCCCAGATCGGGGTCTGCACTAACAGTGCAGAGCCTGCTTGAGATTCTCTTTCTCTCCTTCTCTCTCTCCCCCTCCTGCACTTATTTTAAGTTTTAAATAAACTTTAAAAAAAAAGACAAAATAAGGTAATTACTTCAGAAATATTTTCAATCAAAATGATTAAAATTAAAATTCTGTTCTGGGGATGCCTAGATGGCTCAGTCGGTTAAGCATCTAACTTTGGCTCAGGGCATGATCTCACTGTTCACGAGTTCGAGCCCTGCGTTGGGCTCTGTGCTGAGAGCTTGGAGCCTGGAACCTACTTGAGATTCTATGTCTCCTGCTCTCTCTGCCCTTCCCCTGCTCGTGCTCTGTCTCTTTCTTTCTCTCAAAAATAAAAACACTTTTAAAAAATTTAAAAAATTATTTTCTGGTGTTTGAAGGGTATAAAACCCTCAGCTATCCTGTAAAAGTAGCTGTGAAAACATTTTCTTTGAGGGCTATGGATAAGAAGGACATAGTAAAGCTTTAGCTATTTGTATACAAGAAATTGGACCAAAATCTTTCTTGAAATCTCATCCATTTGTGAATTTATGAAAATGTGCTGTTTTTCCTCTCTGTAAATCATCCAGAGTCTATTACTTTTAAATCCTGCCAAGTTTCCCCCCTTCCCCTAACCCCAATCAGTGCAAATGAGTTTAATCCTAAACTAACCCAGACATCATCATAATGAATCATTGGTGTTGACTCAAGTTGTTCCCCAATTTTATATTTTAATATTTGACCTCTGGATGATTTCGAGATGAGTGGATATATTTTGTTACACTAGAATCAAGAAGGGAAATACACTTCTGTAAAGGGTAGCTTGAAATTACCCATATTGCTAATAAATTCTGTTAGGGCCATTAATTGTTTATTCTGTAACTCTTGTAAGAAGTATAGTAGTTAAACTTTCAGTAAAATACCCATAGTACTTCCAGTTCAGGTTTTTGCATTAAGCAGTCATGTGTTTTTCAATAAGTATTCATGCTCTAGAACATTGTTACATCAGTCTGTGGGATACCACATGAAAATCTGGATAATTTGTAAATTTTTAAAAATATTCTTCAGTTCTAATATGAGAAGTTTTTTCCTTTTGTTTTAGTTAATGATTTATGTGACCCAAAGTATTCATGAAAAAATATTTTGGCGCCACCTGCTGTTTAATAGCCTATTTCATCTACTTTGGCAAAACTTGAAGGTAGATTTGAATATGTATATATTTTGTTTACTCCTATAAAGCAGAAAATAATGGAGTTTTTTTTTTAAATCTGCTTGAGCTGCCTTGTGATTCCTATATTTCCTATGCTAAGGCTATTTCCTTGGTAATTTTGAAAATAAGCTTATTGATGGGGCGCCAGGGTGGCTCAGTCGGTTAAGCGTCCAGCTTCGGCTCAGGGCGTGATCTCATGGTTCGTGGGTTTGAGCCCTGCGTCGGGCTCTGTGCTGACAGCTCAGAGCCTGGAGCCTGTCTTTGGATTCTGTGTCTCCCTCTCTCTCTGACCCTCCCCTGCTCATGCTGTCTCTCTCTCTCTCGCTCTCTCTCTCTCTCTCTCTCTCTCTCAGAAATAAATAAAACAGTTTAAAAAATTTAAAAAAATAAGCTTATTGAAAACTATTTCTGTACTGTTACCTCTGCCACTTTTGCATATTCATTCAGTGCCTCTGGGTTCCTAAAGACGTTTTCCTCTACCTTCCTTTGTCTTCCCCTGAAAGCTTTGAGTAAGACGGGCTCATTGGACTTCTTAAGTTTTTCTTTTTTCTTTATGTCCTTTTCTGAAGACCTAGTTTTTCATCTTTCATAATCTGCCCATATCTTACTTATCCTCAAGCCTCATCTCCGTCTATTCTGTGAAGTCTTCCCGCTATGAATCTGAGCTACATTTATTTTTCTGCTTTTCTATAAATCATTTGCACTACAGAAATAGCGTCTTATTGGGGCGCTTGGGTGGCTCAGTCAGTTGAGCGGCCGACTTCAGCTCAGTTCATGATCTCACGGTTCGTGAGTTTGAGCCCCATGTAGGACTCTGCTCTGACAGCTCAGAGCCTGGAGCCTGCTTCGGTTTCTGTGTCTCCATCTCTCTCTGACCCTTCCCTACTCATGCTCTGTCTCTCTCTCTCAAAAATAAATAAACATTAAAATTTTTAAAAAAAGAAATGACATCTTATTTTATATTCATAGTCTCTAATTGTCAGACAGGATCTGGTACTCTGGTATATCAAGAGGGGGAGAGAAAGTTTGTTCATTAGTTGCCGTGTATGTCTCTTCTCTCCAAACAAGTGTCATGTTCTCTGTTGACTGGGGCAATTTATATACTGATTATGTAGTCTTTAGATAACAGATCTTTATGCACTATTGGGTATAAAAACTCGGAAATCTGATGCCTTAATTTAAAATATTGTGCAGGGGCACCTGGGTGGTTCAGTCGGTTAAAACGTGTCTGACTTCAGCTCAGGTCATGATCTCGCAGTTCATGGGTTCGAGCCCTGCATCAGACTCTGCCGACAGGTCAGAGCCTGGAGCCTGCTTCAGATTCTGTCTCCCTCTCTCTCTGCCCCTCCACTGCTCGCTCTCTCTCTCTCTTCTCTCTAAAAAAACAAATGAAACATTAGAAAAATTAAAAAATAATAAACTGTGTGCAGAGAGTAAACATAAATGAATCCTAAGCAGTGAACTTTGAGTAAAGTTGATGAGTTTCTGTGCATAAGTAGCATGTTGTCTCTTTTGGCTCATCAAATCTTATTCTATTTCTCCATCAAATTTAAACATTGTTGATTTCTGCTGTGTTGGTTTACTTACAGCATTCCTCCCACTCCCCTCAACCCAATAAAACTTTGAAACATGTATTTAAAGCTTAAGTTTACATTTCCTCAACTAAGAACAATAGACGTCCTGTTTTGTAAGATGAGGATGGGTACTCATGGTTCTTGCCTTTCACCACAGAGGTGTTTCAGCTGTACAGTCTCAGTATCAAGGTTAATATTTTTTCAGTGATTTGTAAAGAGTGATTTGAGGTTGAAAAATAACAGTGTTTCACCTTACTGTGAATATGGGGATAGTTTCTCTGTAGCACCAAGTATGTGCTAGTTTCTCTTTCTCTACTACCTAATACTATTATTCCTGGGCCACTCAACAGAGATCATTCCTACCTATTCTGATGGATTCTTTTTTTACATTTCACCTGTTGCTTTTATCATGTTTTCAAGTTGTTCTAAGCTTCTTACTATCTAACCTGTTAATATTCCTTATGAAATTTCTAGGAAATTTTTATTCCTGCAGCTCTTTGGAGTCCTGTTGCAATCTGTAGTTCCTTTAGGCCTGCTTCACACCCTTTATCTTGGAATTTCTTCCCTTTGTTGCTTTTCTGTGAGATAACTTCATTAATTTCTGGATCCCAGATCTTCTTCTTTCTGTATTTACTGCCTAGTTTTGTTGCACTATGTCATCAAATAACTTAATAAGGACAGTTATATAGGAGACCAACTTTCTAAGTCTCAGCCTGTTTGGAAATTTCTTTATTCTACCTTTACTCTTGTGTGGTGATGAGGAGACTTGACTTCCTTTTATTGATCTACAGTGACTGTCATTCTCTTCAGATTCACAGGCCATGATTGTCCTTTACTGTAATTGCATTCTTCAGAGTTCAAAGCTCCTCTGAAGTTTTGAGAGAACTTGACAGCTCCCTCTTCAGTTGTAGCCTCTAACATGTTTTAGTAGGTAGTAGCTGCTTCTGCTTTGCTTCTGCTTTGCTTCAACACTCATTTATTTTTGTGTCTTTTAGAAATCCATTGAAATCTGTTGTGTACTGATGGCTTTATCCTGTTCTCTCTGTTGTAGCGGTTTATATCTTTATTTTCTTACTACTAATGTTAAGGAGTCTTGGGGATAAAAGAAGTCTAACTATCCTGCCATTTTCTCCCAGGTTTTTATTTTTAAAAGTTTAAAGTTGACCTATACTAAGAAAGTAACTTGAACATTAGATCCGTATTGATATTTATAGTGATTTTACTCTGGCAGAAAATGATTCCTGATTTCATGTTGTGTTTTCTAGATAATAATAGTATGTATACATACAGCGTTCCATTGGATAATTGCAAAAACTTTACCAGAGAAGAGTGACTGAGTCAGATTTTGTTTTTTGTTTTTTTTTGTCTTCTTTACTACCATCGTTTTAACCCAGGGCTTTCCAGTTTATTGCCATTATTGAAAGAGTCTTTTTATTGTACCCTAGTTTCTTATATGCACATTGCTGCCTAAGCCACCTCTTAATAAAAAGGTTTATTAAATGTTACAACTCTAATTGAAAAAAATTTTTTTTATACAGAATAAAGACCACATCCTTTGCCTTGGCTTTCAAAGACTTTTCTTTGTGTGGCCCCACTGATTCTCAAAAATGTGACTCCCGACCCAGCAGTAGCAGCATCCCTTGGAACTTGTTGGCAGTATAAAATCCTTACTCCCCTTCTCCCCTTTCTGATTCAGAAACAGTGAGGGTGGAGCTCAGCGTTGTGTTTTAACAAGATCTCCATATGATTCTCATCTGAACTAAAGTTTGAGGACTGCTAATCTAAGTCCATCCCTCTCAGTTTGCAGGCAAAGAATTGAGGTGTAGAGAGATTAATTGGTTTGCCCAAAGTGATACAACTAGGTGGTTTTCTTTCTAATACTCTACACTTGATTTGACTTTTTATAAGTTGCAATTAGAAAGCAATATGAGAGGCACCTGGATGGCTCCTTTGGCTAAGCATCTGACTTCGCCTCAAGTCATGCGCTCACGGTTCGGTTCGTGAGTTCGAGCCCCGCATCAGGTTCTGTGCTTATAGTTCAGGGCTGAGACTGCTTCAGATTCTGTGTCTGCCTCTTTCTCTCTGCCGCTCCCCACTCATGCTGTGTCTCTCTCTCAAAAATGTTTAGAAAGCAATCCGAAATGGGAATGTTGGGAAAGGCTTTATAGACAGAGAACATGGGGCTTCACAGAACACTAAACTGTAGAATTTTATGTAAGTAGAGAGAAAAGAGATGGATATTGTAAGCAGAAAGAACACAGTGAATAAAGGCACATAGATGTAAATACATATGTAAACATATCATATCTAGGAACAGAATAGACTGAGTTGCACTAATACTAGCTGTTCTTCACAGAGATGGAAATAATATATGTAAAATAATGATCACGGTACCTGGCACATTGATAAAATGTTAGCTGCACATTATTAGTGTTGGTGGCTAGTAGTGTTGATTGTGTTGTTGATGTTGTTGTTAGGGAGGCGGTATGGAACAGAAAACTGGGTTCCTAAACCAAATCCCGGCCTTGCTGCTTACTAGCTATTTGACTGGAAAGTTAATCTCTCTAAACCTTCTATTTTTTAGCTTATATCTGTTATTACTTAATAAATTATCTTATTTGACACTGAATGACATAAAGCTAATGTCAAAAGTCATAGCTGTCCTGAAACGGTGAATTTTTGTCTTGAATTGAAAGAATTCACAAAAATGGCCAAGAAAAAAATGGAAACTTCAATAAGAGGGGAGTAGTTAAATAAATTTAACACGGGACTGATGAAATAAGTCATAGAACATTTATATTCTGTAGCCATTGAAAGCCGTTTCAGAAAAAATTTCATGACCTATAAACATATTTCATATTCATGGTACAGGGAAAATTAAAAAGCAAGATATGCAAAGCAGTCCATACAGTATTTCAGTTAAATTATATCATTTGTATAGGGAAAAAACTAGAAGACTGTTCTAAAGTATTAATGGAAATAAAACTCTGAATGATGGGATTTTTCAGTAACTTTTTTTTCTTTTGTGTTTTCTTCAGATTTCCTAAGTGAACATATTTTTTATAATAAGAAAAAAAATGAGTGTGACAAATACTTCAATTGTGGCAGGATTGTTGGAATAATTTCATAGCCTCCCAGAATGACTACTGATACTTTAAAGGGGACAGTATTCATTTCTTTCTGTGGTCAGTCCATGGGATTTCACATTATATTTTCTGCTATTCAAGAACTACTTTGAACACCCATCGTACGTAGTATTTTGTACTAGTAATCATTATTTCTACTTCAGTTTTTTTTTTAAGACTGAATTGGATCATATTAAAAAGGCTTCTAGCTGGAATATTTTGAGTGGACCTTGGTAACTTTCAGCATCCCATCTCATTTATGATCATAATAACTAACGTTGGATGTTTCTGCCTGTGTTAAATATTAATGTTCACAACATTTTATAAGGTAGGCACCATTATTTCCATTTTATGGATGCACTGAAAATCAGACAGGGTAAGCAATTTGTTCAAGATTGCACAGCTGGCAACTAAGCCAAGATTCTAAGACAAATACCGTTTTTCCAGAGCCTGTGTCCTTAATCATTGTACTATACTGTATCCAAATATACTTGATATTTATAATACAAAAAGATCTAAAGAGATGCCCATTACGAAAATAAAGGGTGTGGCGTATATGTTTTGGTGTTTTTGTATAAAATGTTATTAACACTTAATAAAATAAGACCTGAAATAGTCTGAATTTTTTTAAATCCTGTAACATTTCCAAAAGAATGTTTTATTTTATGATCTTCTGTATGATAAGTACTCCTAGTATTAAGTATATCCAGTAGTATTTATTGAGATTATACATACATATAAATGTATGTATTTTTAAGTTTTTTAATGTTTTTATTTACTTATGGCGGGGGGAGAGAGTGAGTGAGCAGGGAAGGGGCAGAGAGAGGGAGACACAGAATCTGAAGCAAGCTCCAGACTCTGAACTATCAGCACAGGGCCTGACGCAGGGCTTGAACTCATGAACCGTGAGATCATGACCTAAGCCGAAGTCGGATGCTTTACCAATTGAGCCACCCAGGTGCCCCAAGACTAATTCGTATTTAGATAGCACAGTGGTTAAGAGTATGGGGCTCTGGAGCTAGTCTGAGTTCAGATTCTGCCTCTGCTACTTAATTTGCATAACCTTGGGCAAGATGCTTAACCTCTCCTTGTCTGGTTTCCTTATCTATAAACTAGGACTAAAATAATATGTTCCTCATGGGGAGCCTGGGTGGCTCAGATGGTTAAGCGTCCAACTCTTGATTTCAGCTCAGGTCATGATCTCATGGTTCTGGGATCAAGCCCCCTCTCGGGGGGCTAAGAGCATGAGATTCACCCTCTCCTCTTTCTTTGCCCCTCCCCCAGCTTACTTGTATGTGCACTCTCTTTCTCTCTCTCTCCCTCTCTCTCTCTCTCAAAATAAACATTTAAAAAATAATATATGGGGTGCCTGAGTGGTTCAGTTGGTTGAGCACCTGACTCTTGATCTTGGTCAGGTCATGATCTCCTGGTTTGTGGGATCCAGCCCCATCTCAGGGCTACTTCAGATCACATAAAAGCCTCCTTGGGATTCTCTCTTTCTTTCTCTCTCTGCCTCCCCCCCATTTGTACTCTCTCCCTCTCAAAGTAAATAAGTAAACTTAAATAATAATAATATGTTCCTCTTAGAGTTGATACAGTGATTCAGGGACTTAGTACAGGGATACCGTGTTTTATTGCACATCACTTTATTGTACGTGTATGTCACAGATACTGCATTTTTTTTACAAATTGAAGGTTTGTGGCAACCCTGCATCAAGCAAGTCTGTCAGTGCTATTTTTCTAACAGTATTTATTCTTTTTTGTGTGTATGTGTCATGTTTTGGTAATTCTTGCAGTACTTTGAACTTACTATATTGTGGTGGTCAGTGATTATGACTTGCTGAAAGCTCGGTTAATGGTTAGCATTTCTTAGCAATAAAACTTTTTTTAATTAAGTATTTTTTTAGACATAATGCTATTATTGCACAATTAATAGACTATAATATAGTATAAATATAGCTGTTATATGCACTGTGAAACCAGAAATTCATTTGACTTGCTTTATTGCGGTATTCACTTTATTGCAGTGGTCTGGAACCAAACCTGCAAATTTCTGAGGTATGTCTATACATATATAAAACATTTGAAACAGTAGTGTTTGCCACATGTAAGTATTCACTGTTAGGTACACTAGTAGTAGGAGTACTAGTAGCAGTATTGGTAGTACTGCTACTATTAGTCCAATTAGTATTATTATCATTCGTATTATAAAATAAGCTTTTGAGACATCCAAATTGCATACATACATACGTAACATTGTACTTGGAGTCCATTAAGCTAAAACTTACTTTGCTACCACTTACTAACTTTCTAACCTTCAGCATTTCCCTGAATTTCAGTGGGTCACAGGTGCTCAGTCCGTAAAACAGCCTCATAATATTCTTTCCTGTCAGGTAATCTCTTAATCTATAAAACATTACTAGAAATCATGCAATTTCAGAAATTATGATCTAACTTTGAAACCATGAAAGAAAGAGAACTGATGATGCTCTACCTCCCCTCCCTTCCATGAGGTCCATTTTCTTTCTTTCAGAAAAATGGTTTCTCAAGTGAGTTGACCACAAAGGTTAATAAGCATTTAATGCTTGTTAGACTACAACAGTCTTATTCTCGTTTCGATCTTCATACGTTACTCTCCTGGTCATGGTATTCCTTCTTTATAAAACTAAACTAATAAAGGCATTTCTAAAAATTTCTAAACTTAATGTGAAAATAAAATTAGGAACAAGCTAAATTGTTTTCTTTTAAGCTGTGTGCATATGGTGATTAGTGTACCCTACCTCATATTTTCCTAACACCGTATGTGTGCCTTTAATATGGTGGTTATTATAGTGATTCAGTTGTTTGTATGTCTAGCTTCCTACTGGATCAAGCAGATCGTTAGATGCTAGTGACTAACAGTTGAAAATTAACAGGTTTTTAAAAATTGCTGACTTACATGAATCCTAGATTAGTCCATAATTAATTAGGTTTGTCCTAATTGCTGACTTGGTGCCATGGTCATTCTGATCTTAAATTAATTATTCACTTGATTCCCTGGACATATATATATCAGCTTCTACTTTAGATGTAATGCTGCTTTTGAGTAGTATCATTGTCTAAATGAACTTTTAAAGCTACTTAAAATTTATGAAGGTTGCTAACTTTAAAAAGATTTTTTCCTGTTTAATAAAATAGAAAAGATTGATTGCATTATTTTATGAATTTTGCAATTTAAGAAATATGCAAATTGTAAAACTGGAGGTAAAAATACGAGAGTGGAAGAAAAAATTATAAATGTTCCATCTTGGAGGTGAGATTATTCTATACTCCTCCTTTCCCTTAAGGCAATAGGAGAAAATGTCTTAGAGCAGAATGTAATATGTAACAGGAAAGAATGAAAACAGCTAAGCTATTCCCAAAGGATGTCAATCCTTGATTTAGTAGTTGTCAGGGATTTTCTTTTATTTTTCATCAAGCTAGCTAGAATTATGAACTCTTGTCAATTCTCGGACCCACAGATATTTTTTATATATGGTATTGATAATTTTGACCTCAAAAGATAACAATTCATTGTACATTATATAGCTTTTTCTCAAGGATTGGATAGCACATTACCATCAAGCATCTAAATTATATCACAATATGTAAATAAGGATCGCTAAATCTATACTTTGTGACTCTTCTCTCCTACTGTAGTATATTTGCAGAATGATACAATTCTCTATCTTCAAATCACTCATTGGAACTTGAGTTTTGTTGAGAATCTCCACTTGTATGTCCCACAGTACCTCATAACTCAAAACCCAAACCTGAACTCCTCTTTTCCCATTCTCCCCTAGCTTGCCCACAAAGATCCCTGCATTAGTACATGGCACACCATCTATTGGATTGCCCAGATCAGTATTACTCCTGGCTACATCCTCTTCTCTACCCCCCCTCATATCCATTCACTCAAGTTTTATGAATTTACCTTATTTATGTGTCTAAAATCTAGAATTTACCTTGTGCATGTATCTCAAATCTATTCACTTCTTCCTTTTTTATTACCATAGTTCAAGCCAAGTTTATCTCTTCTCATTTGTATTACTGTCATAGCCTCCCACCACCATTGCCATCCATTTCCAATTGTTTTTACACTGTAGGTTCCTGGTGGCTCAGTCAGTTAAGCATCCAACTTTGGCTCAGGTCATGATTTTACGGTTCATGAGTTCGAGCCTTGCATCAGGCTTTGCACTGACAGTGTGGAGCCTGCTTAGGACTGTCTGTCTGTCTGTCTGTCTCTGCCATTTCTCTCTGTCCATTTCTCTCTCTCAAAAGAAATAAATAAACGTAAAAATTCAGTAGCAATCCTTGGCCTTCAAGATAACATCTAAATTCTTTAAGGGGGTTTTATAGCACCCTTCATAACCCATCCCCTGCTACATGATACAGCCATATGGAGCAACTTGTAGTTCCTTGAGACCTGTGCTGGAGGTGAGCACCTTCAGGTCTTGACACACACTATTCTTTCTGCTTGATTCACTCCCAGGTGTCGTCCATCTCAGTTTGGAATTCAAGAAACCTTCACTAATACCCCAATATCATACTCCAACATCATCTAATATTGGATTAGATATTCTTGTATATTTCCATAGTACGTTCTGCTTATCCCTATTACAGCATATGACATACTGTATTGTTATTGCCTTTTTAATTGTCTGCATCTCTCCTGAATTCCTGGAGAGTAAATACAGTATTCTGTTTGGTTGCTCTGTTTCATTTCATTCTTTTTTTTTTTTTTTCCTTTTATGGTTTGCCACCAACTTTGGAGCTACTTTCTTCAGATCTTCCTTCCTTCTTCCTTTCTCTCTCTCTCTTAATTAAAATTGTATTTATTTTTCCAACTTATTTTGTCTGAAGACAAAAACAGTTAATCTGTTTCTCCTACCATCCACCCTCTGCCTCTAGCAACTATCAATCTGTTGTCTGTATTTATAAACTTGGTTTCCAGGAGGGGGTTTGGTTTTGTGTTTGGAGTTTTTTATTTTTGTTCTTTTAGGTTCCACATGTAAGAGAGATCATATGGTAGTTGTCTTTTGTTCATCTAATTTACATCACTTAGCATAATGCCTTCAAGATCCATCTGTGTTTTCACAAATGGCAAGATTTCATCCTTTTTCATGACCAAATAATATTCTGTTGTGTATATATACAATTTCTGCATTGATTCATCAATCATTGGACACTTAGGTTGTTTCTCTATATTGGCTATTGTAAATAATGCTGCAGTGAATATGGAGTGGGAGGTGGATACATGTTTTCAAGTTAGTGTTTTTGTTTTCTTCAGGTAAATACCCAGAAGTGGAATTGCTGGATCATATGGTAGTTCTACTTTTAATTTGTTAAGGAACCTCTATACTTTTTTCTGTAGTGGTTGTACCAGTTTACATTCCCACCAGAAGTGCACAAGGCATCCTTTTGGGTTTTTTTTAAAGTTCGTTTATTTATTTTGAGAAAGAGCGAGCGAGTGGGGGAGAGGCAGAGAGAGAGAATCCCAAGCAGGCTCTACACTGTCAGTGCAGAGCTTGATGTGGGGCTTGAACTCAGGAACCCTTGACATCATGACCTGAGCCGAAATCAAGAGTTGGATGCAACCTCACATGCTTAACCAACTGACCACCCAGGCACCCCAGAGATCCTTTTTCTCTATATCCTCACCAACATTTGTTATTCTAGCGTTCTTGATAATAACCATTTTAACATGTGTGAGGTGATAACTCATTGTGATTTTGATTTGCATCCCCTAATGATTAATAATGTTGACATTTTTTCATGTACGTGTTGGCCTTCTGTAGGTCTTTGGGAAAATGTCTATTCTAATTTACTCCCCATTTTTTAAATTGGATTATTAGGGTTTCATTTTTGCTTTGCTGCTGTAGAAATTCTCTATATATTTTGTATATTAGTTCTTCATTAGATACATGATTTGCAAATATTTTCTTCCATTCAGTAGGTGGCTTTTTCATTTTGTTGTTCCCTTTGCTGTGCAGAAGCTTTTTAGTTTGAGGTAGTCCCACTTGTTTATTTTTGCTTTTGTTTTTTGCTTGTGTCAGATTCAAAAAAATCATTGCCAGGACCTGTGTCAGGGAGTTTACTGCCTATGTTTTCTTCTAGGAGATTTATGGTTTGAAGTTTTTAATCCATTTTGAGTTTATTTTTGTGTATAGTGTAAGCTAGTAGTTCAGTTTCATTCTTCTGCATGTGGCTGTCCAATTTTTCCAGCATTTACTGTGTCCTTTCCCCATTGTGTATTCTTGGCTCCTTTGTTGTAAGTTAATTGACCTTATATGTGTGGGTTTATTTCTGGGCCCTGTATTCTGTTCCATTGATCTCTGTGTCTTTTTATGCCAGTGTAATACTGTTTTAATTACTATGTCTTTGTAATAGAATTTGAAATCTGGGAGCTTACTGCCCTAGCTTTGGTCTCTCTCAAGATTGCTTTGGGTATTCACGGTCTTTTATGCTTCCATATAAATTTTAGAATTGTTTGTTCTATTTCTGTGAAAAATGCCAATCGGGATTATGAGTGGCATTGTACTGAATCTGTATATTGTTTTGAGTAGTATGGACTGCTTAATCCATGAGCACAAAATATCTTTCCATTTATTTGTGTTTTCAATTTCTTTCATTAATGTCTTATAGTTTTTAGTATATAGGTCTTTTATCTCCTTAATTGAATTTATTCCTGGGTATTTTATTGGTTTTGGTGCATTTGTGAATGGAATTTTTTAAAATTTCTAATAGTTAATTCTTTATGTATGCAACAGATTTTTGAGTATTGGCTTTGTATCCTGCAACTTTATTGAGTTTATTCTAACAATTTTTTGATGTTTTTAGGGTCTTCTATCTATAATACAATGTCATCTGTAAATAGTGACAGTTTTACTTCTTCTTTTCCAATTTGGATGCCTTTATTTGTTTTACCTAATTGCTCTGGCTAGGATTTCCAATACTGTGTTGAGTAAAAGTGGCAAGAGTGAGCATATTGGTCTTATTCCTGGTTTTAGAGGAAAAGCATTTAGCTTTTCACCATTGAGTATGTTAGCTGTGGGCTTGTCTTGTACAGCCTTTACTGAGATATGTTCCCTCTCTACCCACTTTGCTCAGAGTTTTTATCCTAAATGGAGGTTGAATTTTGTCAGTGCCATTTCTGCATCTATTGAGATGATCATATGATTTTTATCCTTTATTTTGTTAACGTGGTGTATCACATTGACTAATGTGCAGCTTTTGAGCCATCTTGCATCCCTGGAATTAATCCCACTTGGTCATGGTGTCTGATCATTTTAACATATTGTTGAATTCAGTTTGCTGATATTTCATTGAGGATTTTTACATTTATGTTCATCAGGGATATTGGCCAATAATTTTCTTGCGGCATCCTTATCTGGCTTTGCTATGAAGGTAATGTCTGCCTTGTATAATGACTTTGGAAGAGTTTTGTCCTCTTCTAATTTTGAAAGACCTTTAAAAGATGGATATTAATTCTTTGAATGCTTGGTAGAACCATAACAACAAGAACCCATCATAAAAGGAAGAAGACCCGTCGTATGCTGCCTTACAAGAGACTCATTTTCCAAAATAGATTGTACCTTAGGCCACAAAACAAGTTTTAATAAATTTAAGAGGATCTTTTCCAACCACAATGGTATGAAACTAGAAAATTAATTATACAAAGAAGACTGGAGAATTCACAGATTTGTGGAGATTAAATAGTATGCTGCTGAACAGCCAGTGGGTCAAAGAAGAAATCAAAAAATACCTTGAGACAAAAATGGAACTGTGACAGATTTATGGGATGCAGCAAGAGCAGTTCAGAAGGAAAGTTTGTGGCAATAAATGCCTACCTCAAGAAGCAAGAAAAGTCTAAAACAACTTTATATTTCAAGGAACTAGTAAAAGAACAAATAAAGCCCAAATTTAGTACAAGAAAGAGAATAACAAGGATTAGAGCAGAAATTAATGAAATAGAGACTCAGTACTGGCACAAAAACAGACACTTAGATCAGTGGAACAGAATAGAGAACCCAGAAATGGACCCACAAACGTATTGTCAACTCATCTTTGATAAAGCATGAAAGAATATCCAGTGGAATAAAGACAGTCTCTTCAAGTGGTGCTGGGAAAACTGGACAGCAACATGCAGAAAAATGAACTTGGACCACTTTCTTACACCATACACAAAAATAAACTCAAAATGGATGAAAGACCTAAACATAAGACAGGAAGCCATCAAAATCCTATAGGAGAAAGCAGGCAAAAACCTCTTTGACCTTGGCCACAACAACTTCTACTCAACACATCTCTGGAGTAAGGGAAACAAAAGCAAAAATGAACCATTGGGACCTTATCAAAATAAAAGGCTTCTGCACAGCAAAGAAAACAATCAGCAAAACTAAAAGGCAACTGACAGAATGGGAGAAGATATTTGCAAATGACATATCAGATAAAGGGTTAGTATCCAAAATCTATAAAGAACTTATCAAACTCAACACCCAAAAAACAAATAATCCAGTGAAGAAATGGGCAAAAGACATGAATAGACACTTCTCCAAAAAAGATATCCAGATGGCCAACTGACTCATGAAAAAATGCTCAACATCACTCATCATCTGGGAAATAGAAACCACATTGAGATACTACCTCACACCTGTCAGAAGAGCTAACATTAACAACTCAGGCAACAACAGATGTTAGCGAGGATGCAGAGAAAGAGGATGGCTTTTGCACTGCTGGTGGGAATGCAAACTGGTGTGGCCACTCTGGAAAACAGTATGGAGGTTCCTCAGAAAATTAAAACTAGAACCATCCTACGACCCAGCAATTGCACTACTAGGTATTTATCCAAGGGATACAGATGTGCTGTTTCGAAGGGGCACATGCACCCCAATTTTATGGCAGCACTATCAATAATAGCCAAAGTATGGAAAGAGCCCAAACGTCCATCAACAGATGAATGGATAAAGAAGATGTATGTGTGTGTATACACAAACACACACACACACACACACACACACACACACACACACACACACAATGGAGTATTACTCGGCAATCAAAAAGAATAAAATCTTGCCATTTGCAACTCTGGATGGAACTAGAGGGTATTATGCTAAGTAAAATTAGTCAGAGAAAGACAAATATCATATGACTTTACTCATATGACTACTTTAAGACACAAAACAGATGAACAGGAGGGAAGGGAAGCAAAAATAATATGAAAACAGGGAGGGGGACAAAACATAAGAGACTCTTAAATACAGAGCACAAACAGAGGGTTGCCAGAGGGGATGTGAGGGGGGAATAGGCTAAATGGGTAAGGGCATTAGGGAATCTACTCCTGAAATCATTGTTGCACTATATGCTATTATAATAATTTTTTTAAAAGTGAAAAGACATAAAAATAAAATAGAGACTCAAAAGAGAATAGAAAAGATTGAGGAAACTAAGAATTGGTTCTTTGGAAAGATAACAAAATTGACAAATCTTTAGCTAGACTCACCAAGACAAAAGGAAATAGGGCACAAATAAAATAAAAAATGAAAAGAAATATTACAGCTGAGAGCACAGAAATACAAAAGATTGGGAGAGGTTTTGTTTTTTGGTTTTTGTTTTAGGATTGGAAGAGATTAGAATGAAGTTAATGCCAACAAATTGGACAACCTAGAAGAAATGGATAAATTCATAGAAATATACAACATACCAAGACTGAATCATGATGAAGTAGAAAATTTGAACAGATGAATTGTTAGTAAGGAGATTGACTCAGTAATCAAAAACCTCCCAACAAACAAAAGTCCAGGACCAGACTGTTCCACTGGTAAATTGTACCAGACATTCAAAGAATTCATGGTTGCTGTGTCTCACCAGTAACTCATATGGTGCATGGCACATTCGTTCGTTCATTCTACATTTATTCAGCAAATACTTGTTGAACACACTTTATGTCAGGCAGTTTAGAATGAGTTGGTCTAAATTTTTTCTGTTGACATGAAGCCTTGTTTTAGTTTTCAGTAAGTCTTTGTAATAATTATCACAGAAGTGGCTTCTAGACTCCCTACCTTAAAATATTTAAGAAAAAATTTTTAAATGCTTAAGTTTGGAGTAAAATATTGAAGTTAAAAACACTTTAAATTTTATCTTGATTTCAGTTTATTTAGTGGATTTTTTTAGTAGTTGGAAAAAGCTGTGGTAGTTCCCAATTGTGTTAGAAACAGTTGTCAAGTGTGGTTCTTTACAATGTGAGACTGGGAGCTGTTTCTAAACACACAGTTACTAGCACAGATTTGCTTAAGTGTCCAATCTGATCTTGGCTATGGGTAAGTAATGTGGAATATATATAATATTTGTGGGGGGTAAAAAAAAAAACATTGTAAATTAATTACCATAAACTTTAATTTTAGGTTAGTGTATAACCTAAAGTGTATAGACTTTGAACACCATCCAAGCAGTAGTACACTTTTTTGTAAACCTTTAAGTTAGTTAAGTATATAAAAATTAAGGTATTCTTACAGTTTCAGAATGTATAGACTTAAGTCTCTTCTTTTGTTGCAATGAATCCTAATATAAATTTTCATTATATTTAATTTCAAAGATTATTTTTTAGCTAAAGAAATGTGCTTATTTTCCAGAAGGGTTTACTTAAACCTTGGTTCCTATTAATAGTGAAGACTCTCGTATATTTATGTAGGGTTTACAGTAAAATCTAAAAATTATAAAATTAAATATGTGTGCATGTGTGTATGTTGCATTCCTTTAAATTGCACACTACCTTTTTATCTTTTTAGAGCACTGATAAGACCTTAACAAAATCTGTGTGTGTGTATACACTATCCAATTAGGGAAGTCACTAGTCACATGTGACTGTTGAGCACTTGATGGCATGTCTGAAAATAAATGTGTTAAAAATAAATACTAATTTCTAAGATTTGGTATGAAAAAAGAATGTAAAATATCTCAACTTTACATTGGTTACATGTTGAAATAAATTTTAGATATATAGCTAAATTAGAATTAATTTCACTTTTTAAAAAAATACAGCTACTAGAATGTGCACGGGGTATTATATGGAAACCTACTTGACAATAAACTATAATAAATAAATAAAATCAAAAAAATACAGCTACTAGGATATTAAAAATTACGTATGTGGGTGTGCTTGGTTGGCTTAGTTGGAAGAGCATGTGACTCTTGATCTCAGGGTTGTGAGTTTGAGCCCCATGTTGGATAAAGAGATTACTAAAAAAAAATAAACTTAAAAAAAATTACATATATGGATCACATTCTGTTTCTTTTTTTTGTAAAGCAGCCACTAAATCTTTTTCTTTTATAGTTTATTGACAAGTTGGTTTCCATATAACACCCAGTGCTCATCCCAACAAGTGCCCTCCTCCATGCCCGTCACCCACTTTCCCCTCTCCTCCACCCCCATCAGCCCTCAGTTTGTTCTCAGTATTCAAGAGTTTCTCATGGTTTGCCTCCTTCCCTCTCCCCAATTATTTTTTCCCTTTCCCCTTCTTCATGGTCTTCTGTTAAGTTTCTCCTGTTTCACATATGAGTGAAAACATAGGGTATCTGTCCTTCTCTGCCTGACTTATTTCACTTAGCATAACACCTTCGAGTTCCATCCACGTTGCTACAAATGTCCAGATTTCATTCTTTCTCATTGCCATGTAGTATTCCATTGTATATATAAACCACATCTTCTTGATCGATTCATCAGTTGATGGACATTTAGGCTCTTTCCATGATTTGGCTATTGTTGAAAGCACTGCTATAAACATTGGGGTACATGTGCCCCTATGCATCAGCACTCCTGTATCCCTTGGGTAAATTCCTAGCAGTGCTATTGCTGGGTCATAGGGGAGTTCTATTGTTAATTTTCTGAGGAACCTCCACACTGTTTTCCAGAGGGGCTGCACCAGTTTACATTCCCACCAACAGTGTAGGAGGGTGCCCGTTTCTCCACATCCTCGCCAGCATCTGTAGTTTCCTAATTCGTTCATTTTAGCCACTATTTTAGCCACTCTGACCAGCGTGAGGTGGTATCTCAGTGTGGTTTTGATTTGTATTTCCCTGATGATGAGTGACGCTGAGCATCGTTTCATGTGTCTGTTGGCCATCTGGATGTCCTCTTCGGAGAAGTGTCTGTTCATGTCTTCTGCCCATTTCTTCACTGGATTATTTGTTTTTCTGGTGTGGAGTTTGGTGAGTTCCTTGTAGATTTTGGATACTAGCCCTTTATCCGATATGTCATTTGCAACTATCTTTTCCCATTCCGTCGGTTGCCTATTAGTTTTTTTGATTGTTTCCTTTGCCATGCAGAAGCTTTTTATCTTGATGAGGCCCCAATAGTTCATTTTTGCTCTTGATTCTCTTGCCTTTGGGGATGTGTCGAATAAGATGTTGCTGCAGTTGAGGTCAAGGAGGTTGTTTCCTGCTTTCTCCTCTAGGATTTTGATGATTTCCTGTCTCACATTCAGGTCCTTCCTCCATTTTGAGTTTATTTTTGTGTATGGTGTGAGAAAGTGGTCTAGTTTCATTCTTTTGCCTGTTGCTGTCCAGTTCTCCCAGCACCACCTGTTAAAGAGGCTGTCTTTTTTCCATTGGATACTCTTTCCTGCTTTGTCAAAGATTAATTGGCCATACATTATGGGTCCATTTCTGGGTTCTCTATTCTATTCCATTGGTCTAGGTGTCTGTTTTTGTGCCAATACCATACTGTCTTGATGATGCCAACTTTGTAGTAGAGGCTAAAGTCTGGATTGTGATGCCTCCCATTTTGATTTTCTTCTTCAGTATTTGGCTATTTGGGGTCTTTTGTGGTTCCATACAAATTTTAGGATAGTTTGTTCTAGCTTTGAGAAGAATGCTGGTGCAATTTTGACTGGGATTGCATTGAATGTGTAGATTGTTTTGAGTAATAATGACATTTTAACGATGTTTATTCTTCTGATCCATGAGCATGGAATGTTTTTCCATTTCTTTGTGTCTTCTTCAATTTCCTTCATAAGTTTTCTCTAGTTTTCATCATACAGATCTTTTATGTCTTTGGTTAGGTTTATTCCTAGGTATTTTATGGTTTTTGTGCAATTATAAATGGGATCAGTTTCTTGATTTCTCTTTCTGTTGCTTCATTATTGGTATATAAAAGTGCAACTGATTTCTGTACGTTGATTTTGTACCCTGTGACTTTGCTGAATTCATGGATCAGTTCTAGTAGGCTTCTGGTGGAGTCTGTCGGGTTTTCCACGTTAGAATATCATGTCATCTGTGAAAAGTGAAAGTTTGACTTCCTCTTTACCAATTCTGATGCCTTTTATTTCCTTTTGTTGTCTGATTGCTGATGCTAGGACTTCCAGCACTATGTTAAACAACAGTGGTAAGAGTGGACATCCCTGTCGGGTTCCTGATCAGGAGTAAAGCTCTCAGTTTTTCCCCATTGAGGATGTTATTAGCTGTGGGCTTTTCATAAATGGTTTTTATGATGTTTAAGTAAGTTCCTTCTATCCCGACTTTCTCAAGGGTCTTTATTAAGAAAGGATGCTGTATTTTGATATCAAATGCTTTTTCTGCCTCTATGGACAGGATCATATGGTTTTTATCTTTTCTTTTGTTAATGTGATGTATCACATTGATTGATTTGCGAATATTGAACCAGCCCTGTAACCCAGGAATGAATCCCACTTGATCATGGTGGATAATTCTTTTTATATGCTGTTGAACTTTGATTTGCTAGTATCTTGTTGACGATTTTTGCATCTGTATTCATCAATGATATTGGCCTGTAGTTCTTTTTTTTGCTGGGTCTCTGTCTGGTTTGGGAATCAAAGAGATGATGGCTTTGTAGAATGAGTCCGGAAGTTTTCCTTCCATTTCTGTTTTGTGGAATAGCTTGAGAAGAATGGGTATTAACTCTGATTTAAATGTCTGGTAGAATTCCCCAGGGAAGCCATCTGGCCCAGGGCTCTTATTTGCTGGGAGATTTTTGATAACTGATTCAATTTCTTCACTAGTTAAGGGTCTCTTCATGTTTTCTGTCTCTTCCCCTTTGAATTTTGGTAGTGCATGTGTGTTTAGCAATTTGTCCATTTCTTCTAGGTTGTCCAGTTTGTTGGCATATAATTTTCATTGTATTCCCTGATAATTGCTTGTATATCTGAGGGATTGGTTTTAATAAATCCATTTTCATTCGTTATTTTGTCTATTTGGGTGATCTCTCGTTTCGTTTTGAGAAGCCTGGCTAGAGGTTTATCCATTTTGTTTATTTTTTCAAAAAACTGACTCTTGGTTTCATTGATCAACTGTTTTTTTGGATTCTATATTGTTTATTTCTGCCCTGATCTTCATTATTTCTCTTCTTCCGCTGGGTTTGGGTGCTCTTGCTGCTCTGCTTCTAGTTCTTTTAGGTGCGCTGTTAGATTTTGTATTTGCGCTTTTTCTAGTTTCTTGAAATAGGCCTGGATTGCAATGTTCTTTCCTCTTAGGACTGCCTTTGCTTCATCCCAAAGAGTTTGGATTGTTGTATTTTCATTTTCATTTGTTTCCATATATTTTTTATTTACTTCTCTAATTGCCTGATTGGCCCATTCGTTCTTTAGTAGGGTGTTATTTAACCTCCACATTTTTTGGAGGTTTTCCACACTTTTTCCTGTGATTGATTTCAAGTTTCATAGCATTGTGATCTGAAAGTGTGCATGGTATGATCTCAATTCTTTTATATTTATTGAGGACTGATTTATGAGCCAGTATGGATCACATTCTGTTTCTCTTAGACATCTCTGGTTGAGAACATTCCTAACTGAAAATTGTTTTCTATAAATTATGGTTAAATTGAGCTTTTTTCATATTGAGATGTTTTTTTAGTCTTGGATTACAGCTTGGCATTTAATTATGGACATTCTAATATTTTGTAAAAGTGAAACTGTAAAGTTAAAAGTTTTCAACAGAATATTTTGAGAGCTTGCTTTTAGACTTTGTTGTTGAAAGAAAGCCATAACTAATATTTTATGATTTCTTGATTCTTGGATTGGAGCTAGTTTGGCACTTACCATTGATTATTCGCTTTATTCATTGTTTCATTTATTTATTTAACAAATTTTTTGTCTCATTTGTGCCAAATCTATCTTGGGGAATACTTCTCCATAATTTTAGAGGGGAGCAAAAAATAATAGATGTGCATGTATATGAGTTCATTAGAATTGGAGGTAGAAAGAAGTGAAGCAGTTCCTGTCCAGATTTTTATTTTGTAAAGTAGTATGTAAAGTCATCATAGTTCACCACTAGTGATGGTTTCTGGGGAAAATTCCTTGAACTGAATAAAACTAAAGGGTTCTCCATAAATGTGAATCAATATTTATTGAGTACCTACGGGACAATAAAGTAGACACTGAGAAAGAATATAAATGAGAGGCCTGGCCCTCAGAGCTTGTATTTTTGTTAAGAAAATATGGCATATTCCAAAAAGTAAATAATAACATAAGGCAGTTATGATATGGCAAAGAATACATGGTACTTACACAGTACTACAGATAATTATACAGTACTACAGGAGTTCAGAAAATACTAATGACTAGAGTTGTGTTTGTTTTTTTTTTTTAATCTTTCTCCTTTGCTTCATATTACAGTAGGGCCAAGTGATCTTTTTAGAATGACCCCTTTTTAAATACCTTTTAGCACTGTACTTTATTCTTAGAACAGTCAGTAGTTATTTATTAAAAGAACTATATAGAAATTTAGCACAGATTCTTTACCTCAGCACAAATAAGAATAACAGTTCTTTTATAACTGAGCTTTAGGGAGAAAAAAAGAAAACAACAAAAAAGAACTGAGCCTTGAGTGCTTTAGAACAAGACAGTGTTTACAGATGGAAAGTTGAGGTTACTATGGCATTACACAACTCAAATTATGTAGCTTCGTGTATTTGTTTGGTGTGAACTTAAGAGTGTAGCTGAATTAACCAACACATGTTCTTTCTGTTAGTACCTCTGAATTCCTTACTTTTCAGTCTTTAATATTTGCTCTGTTGACGGTGAGAAGGAAAGGATTCCAGGGTGGGATGGGTTAGGTGAGTTAGGTATCTGTAATAATAAGATCTATAGATTTGGGGGATTTTGTTTGTTTTTTAGAGAGAAGGCACAAGTGGGGAAGAGGGGCAGGCGAAGAGAGAAAGAGAGAGAGAACCTCAGGAAGGCTCCACGCTTAGCACAGAGCCCAATGCAGGGCTCAATTCCCATAATTCTGGGATCATGTCCTTAGCTGAAATCAGGAGTTGGACACTCAACCAACTGAGCCACCTAGGTGCCCCAAGATCTATAGATTTTACACAGGAATAAGAGTGGGGTGAGAGAGAAGAAAGTTGTGTAGGATGAAAAGTTTTGAGAATGTACTTTTTTGAGTGTTGTAGAAACTAATGCTAGCAGCATTATAAACCAGACTGATAGAGATATCATCCGCACATGCATACATACTACAAACATACAGAAATCTAACACAGAACAAGGACAAAAGTGTAAATACGTAAGCTAAAGCTCTAAAGAAGGAAAGAAGAAAAGGAAGCCAGAAATGAGAGAAGTCAAATCAAAACAGTAAGTAGAAGTAGGTGCTGCTTGCTATATAAAGTAGCACAGGGACCTTTTGGTTCTGGACTGTATGTCCTAAGGGATCTGGGGTGGAATTTTAGTGCATATATGAGCACGGGAGATATGTGGTCTTAGGCCTTTTCAAAATAGAACTAGCACTGAGACCTAGGCATATGGCCTAGAACCTGAAACAACTTCAGTATTTGTGCAGATTTTTAAAAGTGACCAGTGATAGAACAATCTTTTTTTTTTTTTAAGTTTATTTATCTTAGCCTGACCGAAGAAGAAGGGGGAGAGAGAGAGAGAGAGGGAGACAGAGGATCTGAAGCGGGCTCCGCACTGTCAGCACTGAGCCCAGTGTGGGGCTTGAACCCATGAACCTTGAGATCATGACCTGAGCTGGTCACACTCAACTGACTGAGCCACCCAGGTGCCCGTCCCCTGCTTTGTATTTTGTAATGACCACAAAATCTATTGTATAGCTGTACCAAAGTTTTTTTTAACAGTTATTGATGAACATTTTGGTTGTTATCCTGCAGTATTATAAACAGCACTGCAATGAATATCTTGGTACATACTACTTTGCCCACATGGGTGAATATAGTTGCAGAATCAATTCCCAGAAATGGAATTGCTTAGTAGTAATAGCTGTTGCCAAATTGCTCTCCTTAAAGCAATTAGGATTTTTTCCCTCATATTATCCATTAATGATACTAGTATTTAATCACGCTTTGATATTTGATAATTCACTACATAAAAAATCTCATTGTCAGGGCACCTGGGTGGCTCAATGGGTTAAGCATCCAGCTCTTGATTTCGGCTCACGTCATGATTTCATGGTTCATGAGATCAACCTCCACAATTCTTGGGATTCTCTCTCTCCCCCTCTCTCTGCCCATCCCCCTTGTGCGAGCTCTCTCTTTCTTGCTCTTTCTTTCTCTGTCTCTCTCGCTCGTCTGCATGCTCTCTCAAACTACACATTTTTTAAAAATCTCATTGTCGTTTTTATTAGCATTTAAACTTAATTCTGATTTGTCTATTCATGTCCTTGGCCTAATTTTCTATTGAATTGTTTCTTTTCCATATTGATTTGTAGGCATGCAGATAAAATAAGGAAATTACCCTTCTGTGACATGTATTGTAAATATTTTTTGCTAATAGGTTGGTCCTTTGATTATGTTTATGGTATTCATTTTCCAAGCCGGATTTTAAAACTTTTTATATATTACACAAATTGATTCGCTTTTTAAAAAATCAGTATATTTATTTGGGGGAGAGGCGGGGGGAGAGAGAGAGAGAACGAGAACAAGTAGGGGAGGGGCAGAGAGAGAGGAACAACAGAATCTGAAGCAGGCTCCAGGCTCTGAGCTGACAAGCAGTGAAGCCCATTGCAGGTCTTGAACTCATGATGGGTGAGATCATGACCTGAGCTGCAGTTGGACACTCAACTGACTGAGCCACCTAGGTGCCCCTATTAGCTTTGTTTTTTTAAGTTAAAAGTACAGTACAAGGAAGGTTTTTTTCCCTCTGAACCCCCACAAAAGTAAGTTGCCAGCTTGTCCTGCCACCTCCTAATACTTCAGGGTGTGTATTTCCTACAAACAAGGTTATTCTCCTCAATCACTGTATCACAGCTATTAAAATCCGAAAGTCAGCAGTGATCCATTACTGCTTTGTAATCTTTTGACTCCCATTCAAGTTGCACTAATTATCATAATGGCAAATTTTTAGCAAAAGGAGTCAGTTCAGAACCATATTAGTTGCCTTATCTCTTCCGTATTCTTCAACCTCGAACAGTTCCTAGACTTTGCTTGACTTTCATGACTTTGACAATTTTGAAGATTATACAAAAAAAATTAGAACAAATTTGGGCTTCTTTGAGGTTTCCTCAAATTAAACTTAGGTTATATATCTTTATCATAAAAGTTGTGATCCTGTTGTATGCTATCAGGTGGCACAGAGTTTTAGTTTGTCCTATTGATTATATTCACTTTGATCACTTGATTAAGGCAGTGTCTGATGGGCATCTCTGCTATCGAGTTACTATTTTTTCCCTTTCTACTTAATAAGTTTTGGGGAGGTTACCTCAAATGTGCCTTTCCATATCAAACTTTAGTTATTTATCTCTAGCAATATGAATTTATGGGTTGCTTTCTATTCGTTGGATTATAATAACCTTTACTATCATTATGAATTTTGATGTTCCATTACAATTTTGCTAGTGAGTGATCATTTAAGCTGATCTCTGTGTCTTTTTGACACGTCCTCATCATTCTTTGAGCACTTTCTTCTTTCTACCACAAGATATTCCAGGCTCATTTTACAATTTCCGCCAACCTAAAATCAGCCATTTCTCCAAGGAGCCCTTACCCTTTTTATAAAAAATGTTATTCAGAAGCCAAGATCTAGATGGTAGTCATGCTCATTGGTACTGGAGTGTCACTGCTTCTAGGCTCTTTCAGTGGACAGAGCTAGGAAATATATGCAGGTACATTTCTCCACATCTAAACATTTACATGTGTATTTAAGTATTAAAAACCATGAGTTCACATTGATACCTCCAATTCCAGTCTTAACACCAAAGGACTTACTCTAGTTTTCTGTCTTTTTATAGTTTAACTCTTTTCTCTGACAGAAACCTGGCTTTCATTATTCTATTTAATTATTTGATGAAGCCCTCTCCTGTATGCAGCCAGTCTTCCAGTTCTACCATCCCTTCTCCATATTTATGCCCTTCTTTTCTTGCTCTTGCTGTGACTCTCCATTCCAGGCCATCCCCTGTCCCCACACGAGCTTCCTTCTTATCCCTTTTGAGCTCTAGCACCCTATGCCAGACTACCGTATGCAAAATGTTGTTTTCATGCTACTTGATATCTGATACCCTACACTTAGCTGTCCCTCTCCATGGATACCCTCCTCATCCCACTTTGATTCTGACACCTCTTGCCCAGGCTACTCTCCTCACCCTACTTGGGCTATAACCATGTAGTAGTAAGTCTTCCCATTCCTCATCAAGTGAACATACTCCTCACCTTTTTTTTTTCTTAATGCCTCCAAATTTGTGTTTTGGTTCTTCTCCACTTTAACATTATAAAAAATAATTATCTTTGTTTTCTTTTAGTGATTTGATTTTTTTTGTACTTGAATATATGCTCTATTTTGGAATTTGTTTTGAAGAATTGAACAAGAAGTGTAACATTTCTTTCAGATGTTTCTCAGTTGGCTGGAATTTTATATAAAAGTTGTACCGACCCCTTCTTCCCCTATCAGATTTATGAAGCTTCCTTAAAAGTATACTGCATCCATAGAGATTTGTTTTTTAAAAATGGGTGTCATTTTTCATATTGCTTTTGTTTATAACAGATGATGATGTACCTGCAGATATGGTTGCTGAAGAATCAGGTCCTGGTGCACAAAATAGTCCATACCAACTTCGTAGAAAAACTCTTTTGCCAAAAAGAACAGCGTGTCCTACAAAGAACAGTATGGAGGTAAATTAAATGTAACTGTTTTTCTTTTTGTAATGAAAGAATTGTTAAGAAGCAAAAAGGGAAATGCCATCGTTTTTTAGAAGTAATGATTATGTATGCTAAAAATATTTGCTTAATTAGTTTTCATTTTGTTTTTGAAGGGTGCCTCAACTTCAACTACAGAAAACTTTGGTCATCGTGCAAAACGTGCAAGAGTATCTGGAAAATCACAAGATCTATCTGGTATTTCCTTTGGGAAAACTAAGGGATAGAGTTAAATAACCTTTTAATTTTGTTTGATACCAAAAATTAAAAGTTTATTAAATATAGATTAATGGTACATTTTGGATTGAGAATGTGATATTTATAGAATAAGCATGAGAACCTGATATCACTCTTTTGACTTTAATTATTGTATAAGAATACATTTTATGTGTTTAACCAGTTTCTAAAATGGTACATAAAGCTAAAAGAATACTTAAGTTAGGACAAAAGATGGTAAATGTGTGTATTATCTATGAAAGCAAAATACTTATAAAATGATTGTCATCAAAAAATAAAAGCTGCATTAGATAAAATGAAGATAATGCTCTTTAAATAATGAGAAAGTTGTCACTAGCAAGCATAATAAATAGATTGTTTATATTCTGTTTGTTAATCTCTTTATAGCAGCACCTGCTGAACAGTATCTTCAGGAGAAACTGCCAGATGAAGTGGTTCTAAAAATCTTCTCTTACTTGCTGGAACAGGATCTTTGTAGAGCAGCTTGTGTGTGTAAACGCTTCAGTGAGCTTGCTAATGATCCAATTTTGTGGTAAGTGAAAATTTATTTCTTATTATCTTGAGATATATTATTTGCTGCCCCAAATGCTAAAGATGGTAGGGAAGTTGAAGTGTGAGTTGGTGGTTAAAATTAAACAGTTGGAATAAAATTAGAATGCTTATAAATTCCACGTTACCTGTTTATCACAAACGTAGGTTGTTGGTCCAAGCAGTATTTATAAAACAAAAAGTGAAGTACTATCACTGCTATTTATCAGTTAATAGCAACTGAGTGATTGTGGGAAATGTTGTTCATTTAAATTTAAGCTTTTTAGAAACATAACTATGTCTAATTTCAAATAGGTAGTTTTTTAAGAAAAATAAAACAGGTAATTTGATAGTTTAATGAAAGTATAGATTTTGTTACATCGCTTTTGGAAAACCATGTTACATCACTGAGTTTGACAGTTGTATTTATGAGCCTTTATGCAAGCCCTTTGACCAGTGTAATTCACTTCTGGAAATTTTTTTCCTTATGTACAAATTTTTCATAATGGCACAGTTAATAGTGAGGGAAAATTAGAAATAATCTCATAAATGTATAGCAGTAAGTAATGGACTAACAATGTAATACCTGCTTGGAGGATGATGATCTAGGCAGTTAATAGTGATTTTTACAAGAGTTGCTAATAACATGGTAAAATGCTGTGTTCTAAAACTTTTTGAAAAGAACAGAATACAGAATTTTATATGCTATATAGTCACAGCTGTAATAAATGAAACTATCTATAGATAAAAAGACTGAAAGGAAATACCACTTTTTACAGGAAGTGATAATAGTTACTGTCAGTACATTTCTGACATTTGATGGCTCTTGATAATGGCATATAAAGATATACAAAGAGTTAAGTTCAGAGCATTTTACTGAAAGCCATCCTCTAATTATTTTTCTCAAAGTTTATTTATTTATTTTGAGAGAGTGTACACGTGTGTGAGCGGGGGAGGGGCAAAGAGAGGAGGAGAGAGAGAATCCCAAGCAGGCCCCACATTGTCAGTGGCCTCACGATGTCGGGCTTGATCTCACAGATCATGAGATCATGACCTCAGCCAAAACCAAGAGTTGGGCGCTTAACTGAGTGAGCCACCTAGGCAACCTGAAAGCCATCCTTTTAAATAATAACTGTATGAGCCTTTTACAGTAAGGGTGGCCTTTTTTTCCCCTAAGCAAATTTTGAAGAATTGACCCTTTTTATTTTGGGAGGTGGACTATTTTTTATATGTAGTTATATTTTATTTTAATTTTTTTAATGTTTGTTTATTTTTGAGAGAGAAAGAGTATGAGTGGTGGAGGGAGCAGAGAGAGAGAGGGAGACACAGAATCCTTAACAGGCTCCAGGCTCTAAGCTGTCAGCACAGAGCCCGACGCTGGGCTCAAACTTACTGTGAGATCAAGATTTGAGCCAAAGTCAGATGCTCAGCTGACTAAGCCACCCAGGCGCCCCATATGTAGTTATATTTAGCCAAAAACCATTTACATTTAAAATTTTTTTTATATTCTTAAATGTTTTAAAGCATCAGATAATTTTTAAAGTTGTTTTAAAGGACATTTTATGAAGAAATCTTTCATTCTTTTTTCAGGAAACGATTATACATGGAAGTTTTCGAATATACTCGCCCTATGATGCATCCTGAACCTGGCAAATTCTACCAGATTAATCCAGAAGAATATGAACATCCAAATCCTTGGAAAGAGAGTTTCCAGCAGTTGGTATGAAGTTTAAATGGAAAATATTGACTTATACTGTATATTTGTAACTAAAAGTTTCTTTTAAAAAATTAAACTCAAGAATAGGTTTTAAGCCAGTGAATATTTATCAGTCAACAAAATGTTCAACAGTTCTTTTCATTGGTGACGTATTTATTAATAATTTAAACAGTGGCACTAAGCATCAGTAGCCTAAGAGCAGTTATACTTTATATGGATCTCTTTGAACCTTTTATTAAATTACTGGTGTTTGGTAGTTGTCTTGAAGTTTCACATTTACCTTAATTTTCATGTGGTCCTTTGTGAGTGGTTCTCAGCTGGGGGAGGTTTTGCTCCACAAGGGACATTTGGCAATGACTGGAGAGCTTTTTGGTTGTCACAACTGGAGAAGAGGATTCTACTGGTATCTAATGGGTAGAGGCCAGGGATGCTGCTAAACATTTTAACAGCGGTGCACACGACAACCCCCACAACAAAGAATTATCTGTCCCAAAATATCAGTAGTGCTGAGAGTAACAAACTTTGTCCTTTCTTACTGGATATTACTGAGTCGTAAGCCGTTTCAGATTTTACATTGCATTATGCAACAGAAAATTAGTCGGAATAATTAGAAACTGTTTTTTATATTTAATAAATATACAATACTAAATTAATTTAGAATATTTTATATTAGTAGTCAATGTTTGTTTCTGTTTTTTTTGTTTTGTTTTTTGACATTTTAGTATAAAGGTGCACATGTAAAGCCAGGATTTGCTGAACATTTCTACAGTAATCCTGCGAGATATAAAGGAAGAGAAAATATGTTGGTATGTTTGATTTGTATTTTTATAAGACTTAAGATGATAATCTTTCAGTTCTGTACTGACACTTTTATTTTTTTGTAGTATTATGATACAATTGAAGATGCCCTTGGTGGGGTACAAGAAGCTCATTTTGATGGACTTATATTTGTTCATTCTGGAATATACACTGATGAATGGATATATATTGAATCTCCAATAACCATGATTGGAGCAGGTATTTTGAAATGCATTGTCATTAAAAATTTAATATATTATTTATATAATGGGGTTTTTTTTGTTTTGTTTTTTTAAACACTAGTGACTTAAAATCCAGGTGAACCTTGGTAATACCTTAATGGTAAGAAAGAACAGGAATATTGTATATGACAGAAATGAAAACATGATAGTTCAAACATTATAGATGAATTCTTTTTTTTAGATGTATGTATTTCTTAATGTTTATACTTTGTCCAACTGTCTTATTCGTTATTCATTAAGAAAAGAAAGATACTTGTTTTATCTTTTATTTGAAAATAAAGATGGCTAATGTTTTTATTTCTGTGTTTTAATGAAATAGATTTCCTTTGTAAATTTTTGTGTGTGCTATTTTTATAGTCAAGTTTCTAAGAATTAGTGTAATGAAATAGTTGTTGAACACTGATCAGTCATTTCAAGATTGCTTTTTTTTTTTTTTTTTTTTTTTTTTTTTAAGGACACTGTGCCTGGCCCATTTTAAGATAGCTAGCATTTATTACTTGTAACTGAAATTTTCATTTACTGCCCCTTCTGCTTTCCTCCCCCATTTCCGTGATAGAGAATAGTGGGGGAGGGCATAGAAAATGTTGCCTAGTGACTTGCAGTGCTTTCCAAATCAAGGCAGTATTGGAAATAAGTTTAAATTAGGAAGTTTCTCTCCTTCTCTGCCTACTCATCATTCCCTTCTTCTTTCCTCTCCCTAAGCTGCTTTTTCTGGTGCTGCCAGAGGTGATTTTTATTTACACACAGGAAACCATTTTTTAATATGTCATTGTATTTGATACTAAATACTATTAGCAGTTAAATATTATTAGGAGTGTTATATATGAATTTGAGTATAATACTCAAATAATATCCATATTAAATATGACTAGTAAAGGCCAGTGAAACATAGTAATCTAATAAAATGAATATTCTTATCTACTAATTTTTTTAAAACTTCCCCCTTCGTGTTATGCTAAGTTAAAGTAAGTTAGAGAAAGACAAATACCAAGTGATGTCACTCATATATGGAATCTAAAAAACAAAACAAATAACAATAAAAAAGAAACAGACTCATAAATACAGAGAACGTATCGGTGGTTTGTAGAGGGGAGGTGAGTGGACAGACAAAAAAGGGGAAGGAGATTAAGAGGTACAAACTTCCCATTATAAAATAAATGTCACAGGTTGAAAAGTATAGCATAGGGAATATAAGCCGTAATATTATAATAAGTTTGTATGGTGACAGTAATTAATTACACTTCCCTAGTGAGCATTTTGGAATGTATATAATTGTCAAGTCACTATATTATACACCTGAAACTAATATGTCAACTATACTTCAATTAAAATTTTTCTTAAAAAATGAGAAAAAAATTTCCCCTCTGAAAAAAGTACCTAACTTAAAACAATAAAAAGGATTTTTTATTACTAGTTTTATGGCAGAGTATTTTTACTGACTAAAAAATTTTTATTTCAATTTCATCTGATAAATCATGTGCTTAAAAAAATAAAGATAATGTGTTTTAAAATATCTTCTCCACAGCACCTGGAAAAGTAGCAGACAAAGTTATAATTGAAAACACTAGAGATTCAACCTTCGTCTTTATGGAAGGTTCTGAGGATGCTTATGTTGGATATATGACAATAAGGGTAAGGAATTTAAGATTTAGAATATGTATGTTGAAATCATTTAAGGCAGTGGTTGTTTCAAGCAAAATTTCTCCTTTTCAGTTTAACCCTGATGACAAATCTGCTCAACACCATAATGCACACCACTGCTTAGAGATTACAGTAAATTGTAGCCCTATTATTGATCACTGTATCATCCGAAGTACATGTACAGGTTAGTGTTTCCATTATGTTTTATTATAAAATGAGTCATTGGGGTGCCAGGGTGGCTCAGTCATTTGAGTGTCCAGCTCTTGATTTTGGCTCAAGTCATGATCCCAAGGCTGTGGGATCCAGCTCCGCATCGGGCTCTTCAATGAGCATAGAGCCTGCCTTGGATTTTCTTTCTCACCCTCTGCCCCTCTCCCCTGCTCTTGCACACTCTCTCTCGAAAAAAAAAAAAAAGAAGAAAGAAAAAAAAAGAGTCATTGTATTGTTGTCCAATAGGTTTTTAAATAAATGTTTCTTCTTACAGTTGGCTCAGCAGTATGTGTTAGTGGTCAAGGAGCATGTCCCACTATCAAACACTGTAATATCAGTGACTGTGAAAATGTTGGACTTTATATAACAGATCATGCACAGGTATTTTTTAATTTTGTGGGTTTTTTTCTTTTAAAATTTTTTTAAAGTTTTGCTAATATCTATTTCTGATTGTTGTAGGGAATATATGAGGATAATGAAATTTCCAATAATGCTTTAGCTGGGATTTGGGTTAAAAATCATGGAAACCCAATTATTAGACGGAATCATATCCATCATGGACGTGATGTTGGTGTGTTCACATTTGATCATGGCATGGTAAGAACATTTATTCTTAATAAAAAAAAATCTGACTTCATATCGGTTAAACTTTTTTTTTTTTTAAGGTTTTTATTTTAGTGGCACCTGGGCGGCTCAGTCAGTTGAGTGTCTGACTCTTGAGTTCAGTCAGCACAGGTCATGATCTCACAGCTCATGGGATCAAGCCCCCCCATCAAGCTCTGTACTGATAGCATGGAACCTGCTTGAGATTCTCTCCCTTTCTTTTTGCCCCTCCCTTGTTTGTACATACACATGCACATTCTCTCTCTCTCTCTCTCTCTCTCTCTCTCTCTCTCTCTCTCTCTCTCTCAAAATAAATAAACTTTAAAAAATTTTAAAAAATTTTAGCGTCAGTTTTAAAATCAATGTGCAGTAATCTGTAAATTCATGAATCTAATATTATGTGCATGTAGAGAAGATGGTGTCTTTAGGGAATTGATGTAATCTTTGAGAGGAGTAAGATCTAGTAGTTGTCAAATGTATGTGTGCATTAAAATCACCCAGATATAATAAATAATATAAATGGGGATTAGGATATGCATTTTTAATAAGCACCATAAGTGAGTTGAATGCAGGTTGTTTTTAGACTACACTTTGAGAAATTATTGGTTTCATCATTCCATTTTAGTGCTTTAAAATTTTTGTTAACTGGCAGAATATTAACAAGAGATACAGTGATAATAAAATATCAGTTCTAAAACTGATGCAGCAGTTAATTGGGTGTCTTGATGGATGATATTATATTTTAGATACTATTATGTCATTTTACACAAGTTTCTAGAGGTACATCTTTTTGAGTTCTCTTAGACCACTGTTTTAAAATAATGGTCTTTGGTGTCTATTAAGGTATTCTTTTCACTTAATGTCTAATTTTCATTGAGCCAGTTTTCAAGTCCTAGTACAACATTGGCAACATTTTTTGTTAAGGAGTCAGAGATGGGAGAGGAGTTGATATGGTGGCCAAATGGGGTTACATGAAGTTGTCTTGCTGTTGTATGGTACGAATCAAGCAACAGAGGAACGTTGGATTCACATACACAAATCGTCAGTTAGTGAAGGAGATTTTTTATTTTCATTGTTTGTGCCTGAAACCCTAATGTAGAACTCTTTTTTAAAACTGATCTAGACCAAGAGGGAGTACTCTTTTATGAAATTCTGATTAGACCAAAAAGGTTTCAGACCATCCAGTGCATCATATTCCTGGGGTAACTGTAACCTGAGAAGAACAGTTCACTTAAAATGTAGGTTATAACTTGGGCCTTTCAATAAGAAAACAGAGTAGGGGGGCGCCTAGATGGCTCAGGTGGTTAAGCGACCCACTTCTGCTCAGGTCATGATCTTGCAGTTCGTGAGTTTGAGCCCCGCTTCCAGCTCTGTACTGACAGCTCAGAGCCTGGAGCCTGCTTCAGATTCTGTGTCTCCCTCTCTATCTGCCCCTCCCCCGCTTGCACTCTTTCTCTCTCAAAAATAAATAAATGTTAAAATTTTTTTAAAGCAGAGTGGGGGAAATATAATAAGCAAACAAATAATAAAGACTGGAGATGACGACCGCTTGCCCCTCTCCAGCTGGAATAAATTGACATTTCACTGCAAATTGTACCTCTGTTTTCCAAGAAATAGGGAAGTAGGAAGCATGGGAAGTGGGGAGTCTGGGCAAAGGTATGGAGGATATCAAAACACAAGAATCTTGGAAATCTCCCCTTCCTTAGCAGCCTGTATTGGCTATAGTTCCTAAATGGAACTCTCATTTTGTAATGCACCATACTGTACTAGTATTCCTCTGCTCCTGTTGCCCTTAGACTTTGCCCCAAAGTTACGTACAATTCCAGTATCCTATTTTTGCATTCCTCTGGTCTCATTGACAACTGAGATTTGAGGTACCAACATAATTTTAACCTGAGTAAGCTTCTTCATTTTTAAAAGACCTGTGGTGATGGTGATCACTTAACTTAAATTCATCATAATAATTTACTCCTCATCATACACCCCGATACAGTTTTTTTATATATATATATATTTGGGCTTACAAAATTTTTAACTTGTTTTTAAACAACTCTAGGCAATGCTATAGATAGATATTTTCATTAAGGATTAATGAAGAGATTTGTAAGGAATTACACATTTGTAAGGGAAGGATGGAAATTAAAGCATAACATCTTTGGTAGGATGTTTTTCCATTTCAGGTATTCTTTTGGCTTGTCTTCATTGTCTTTGTGTTGACAGCCTGTAATCGGTAGGGTAACGTCACTAATTAATCTTTTTAAAATTTGACTTTGTTTCCTATAGAACTTCAAAGAACATTAGAATAAACATTTAAAACTAGTTTCTGTATTGTCCACTTTCTTTAAATAGACATGTATGCTCTGAATTTTTTTCCTTGTCTGCTGACACAGTTAGAATTTAAATTTCTGTATTCATAAAAATTAATCATAAAAGATTTTCTACTCTTTATTTTAAAGAATTTTATTTGTAAAGATACTACATGCACTGGTATAAAGGACATCTCTAGGATTAACTATGAACTCGTATGAAAAATGAAATAAACACCATTCCTATAGTTATTGGTCTGTATTTACTCTATATTTATTTACCTTTAGTCCTTTTACAACAGTTTGTCCATTGCTAAATTTTTTTGATTCATCCTTTGTATGGCTGAATTTTGTCATCTAGCCATTCATTATTTGTTTTTTGTTTGTTTTAAGTTTATTTATTTAATTTTGAGAGAGACAGACACAGAGAATCCCACTGGCAGTGTGGAGCCCAGTACTGGGCTTGAACTCACAAACTGTGAGATCATGACCTGAGCCATAATGAAGAATCAGACACTTAACCAGCTGAGCCACCCAGGCACCCCTTTTATTTGTTTCTTTTTAAAGGAAGGGTTTATAGGTATTGTAGCTTGAATTCTTACCACTTGAGAACACCTTTTCCATTGCCTTTTAACTTGGGTAAATGTATATAGTTTGAGTGCACTTTTTTCCCTCCAAACTTTATAGTCATTTATTATATTTCTAGCATCCAGTGTAGCTGACAAGTCTGAGATCATTCTGGTTTTTTGTTTTTGTTTTTCTTCTTTTCTGATGAAGATTTGCTTTTCTACTTTAGTATCCTTATGTAGGAAGGATACTTTTTATGTTGCTGATGCTGTGTTTTACTGTTGTTGTTGTTTTTATTCCATGTGTTCCTTTCTTTATAAACTTGGCTATGTCCGTTACTATGTTTCCATAGTTTTGTCTTTTTTTTTTCCTGTTTTGTTTCCAGTATGGTTTTTAGCTCTAATTTTTAATGTATTTTGTTTTAGGGAATTTTTCTAACGTACATAAAAGTAGAATAGTATAATCAATGAATCTCCATGTACCCATTTTCCACTTCAACAGCTGTCAATTCATGGCCAATTTTGTTTTCATCCGTACTTACTCAGTCACTCTTTACTCTCTACTCTCTAGATTATTTTGAAGCAAATCTTGGACATCATCATCTCATCTGTAAATATTTCAGCATGTATCTTTAAAAGATGAAGATTCTTTCTTTTTTCTTTCACATAACCCCAGTACCAGTCTCATTCCTAAAAACAATTTTTCTGTCAGTGTTCAGTTTCCCAATTATCTTTTTTTTAGTGTTAAATCCATTCCAGAGTATTGTTTTGTGTAAAATATAATTAGAATACCATAGCAATACCAAATTGCTATAAAGTTTTTTGAGACATTTATTCTAAATATATGAATTTGACACTTGACAGATGACAGATCATCTGTTGAAATTTGGCTCAGCTCTCTCTCATTTTCCTTTACTTTGGATAGTGTCCCTTAGATAGGAAGCCTACATTTTTTGATGATAGAAATTTCATGCTTAGTGTGTTTCTTACTCAGACTTAACTTCTTGTGGCTGGGATATTTCTATGAAAACAATATGGAAATATATCTTTCCTATGTTCAGTTCATGCCACTAGATCTCATCACTTTGGCTAGGCTCATCGGAACCTTCAGTTATTTGGGGAAAACTACCTTGCTAAAGGTCTAAGATAGCATTTGTTAGGTTTCAGCACCTATTCTTCCTTATCCAGATTTCACAGTATTTGGCAAGTGTTCTATAAATAATAGTTTGGGTTGCAGACATTTATTTCAATGAAGATAGCAATTTTTTTAATTTTCATTCTTGTTTTATTTGGAGAGTTTTAATAGAAATTCTTGAATGCCTCTTACTGTGTCATATTTAATAAAGACTGTTGCACTTCCAAAAAAGTTTAAATGAAAAAGTCGTGTGCCTTTTATTTTTATATCGGGGTTTTTAACTTTATAGAAAGTTAATTTTCAGAAATTTACAGTAATGTGTATGGCAAGGATTTAGATTTAGATTTTGTGGTAAGAAGTTAACAAGCCCTTATTTTATATATGGAAGAAGCTTGGGGTGCTGGGTGGCTCAGTCAGTTAAGCGTCCCAACTCTTGATTTCAACTCGGGTCATGATCTCATGGTTCATGTGTTCAACCCTCACATCAGGCTTTGCACTGACAGTTGGAGCCTGCTTGGAATTCTCTCTCTGCCTCTACACCACTTGTGTGTGTGCGCGCACGCGCGCTCTCTCACACAAAATAAATAAATAAACTTAAAAATTTATATATGGAAGAAGCTCATTGCAATCTGGTATCATTGATGGGGACAGAAATCATTTTTTGGGATCGTCCAACAAAACACCCTTGTTTTTGGAATTTTGTATATATATGTTGGAGTTTTCATGGTTTGCATCTTATAAGGCAAAGTAGAATTCTGTCTATATCCTACTTAACATTTCTGTATTATTAGGGTATTTTACACTTAAGACAGCTCTTGAAACAGATGCATTCCATTAAAATGTATTTTAATGCAGAATTACATTAACTGAACCCTTTAGGCCCACAAAAGAGAGGTTTCCTTGTAAAATTATAAAACTATAAGTCAGTCGTTGTTCTATCTGAATGTAATAAAATGATAGTCGTAGCAATATAGAGGCTTCTGGTTTTCAAAGCATGAATGTGGTGGGCGGGGGGGCGCCTGGAGCATGTGACTCTTGATTGTAGGGTTGTGAGTTCAAATCCCACATTGGGAGTAGAGTTTACTTAAAAAAAAAAAGTATGAAGGAAAAAAGTTTTTTGCTGCTTTATTTTATTAAAAGTTATCCTAAAACAAAAAATACAGGTTACAAACTCCCATCTTTGATGAAACTAGCATTTTTTTAACCTTTAATCTAAATTGCAATATGATGACTGACTGCATGCCTATGACCAGGGCTGCCAGTCCAGATTAGACCAGATTATAAAACCTTATGTTCAGGAAGATAAATTGATAAACTTGATGTGAATATAAATATATTAAAGTGTTTAAAGAACTGATCACAGGGGTGCCTGGGTGGCTCAGTTGGTTGAGCATCTGACTCTTGATTTCGGCTCATGATCTCACAGTTCGTGGTTTCGAGCCCCACATGACTGCATGGAGTCCCACTGACTGCATGGAGCTTGCTTAGACTGCTGTTTGCCTTAATAAACTTGTGGATCTAGTTGACTGTATTAGGGGTCCCTGGGTGGCTTAGTGGGTTAAGCGTCCAACTCTTGGTTTCGGTTCAGGTCATGATCTCACAGTTTATGAGTTCAGGCCCCACATTAGGCTCTGTGCTGATGGTGCTAAACCTGCGTGGGTTTCTCTCTCCCTCCCCAACTCATGCACTTTCTTGCTCACTCGCTCGCTCGCTCTCTCAAAAAAATAAACTTAACAAAATAAATTGCTTTAGTTGACTGTCTTAACTGTACAAAATCAAAATCTAAGGAAAAGAGAGCATCCCTGCATTTGAATCATGTTTAGTCAACACATAGCAAAATATACTTGCAGTACTGTGTGTTTAATATAGACAGTAGATGGGCTTACTGAAATCTTTATGGAAGCCCAATAAGCAGCACATTTCCTTGCCATATTCTGAACAAATTAAGAAATAAAGCCATGAAGTAGCAGGAGGGGGCTGAACTAGCATTTTATTACCCTTAAAAGGTTAAGTTGAAGAATACAGCTTAGAACAAGAACCAAATGGATCTGGTTATAATTGCACCCCAAAATTAAATAGGCTTACCCACTTAGTCGTAAGATTTGTTTGTGGAGTAGTAGCAGAAGGCATGCTCCCTCAGGGCAGCTCACTTCTGTGAGGAAAAGAGTGGAACTCAATGGACATACGCAGTTTATTCTTCCCCAAGTTTACTGATCAGAAAAGTCTTTCAACTTTCAGCAGAAAGAAACTAGGAGCCTAATTGAGCTCCTTTCTCAATAATGAAAACATCAGAAATGTGGATTCATTCCAACCTAACATTAAGTTCGTTTGGTCTGAACTCTTGAAATTTGTTTTTTTTCTCTTTGATGCTCAGTTTTGCCATAATCTATATATATATATATATACACACACACACACACACACACACATATATATATATATATCCATTATACATTCATTTTTATTTGGTGTAAAATTAGGGAAGCTTTTCATATTTAAAGAAAATTTTTATGTAATTCCCACAATTAAAAATATATATAATCCAAATATAAAGAAGTTACAGATAATTTGTACTTGTAGTAAATGAATCCCGAAACTACTTCTGAATGTTATTGTCAGAGGTCTGTCTTCTTAAAGAGTTAAATATATAGTAAATTAGAGTATTCAGATTTACATCCTGTTTTTAACCTCTACTAGATTTTGCAAAAAGTTCATTAGTTCTTACTTGAGTGTTTACTATGGGTGAAGTCTTGTATAGCTGCACCAGAAGTTAGTATATTCATTTCTATATAGGAGCTATGATCAATTAGAAATGGATATGACCAGTGTAGAAGTCGTACAGAGCAGCACATAGAGGTAGCATAAGAAAGTATTTAGTGTTAAAGAAAATTTAAAGAAAGGAGAACACCTTCAGTTTTTGAAGGGAGATAGACCAGGAGGTGAAGTGCCATCTTAGGAATGTCTTTTTCTCTAAATATTTAGTCTTGATTGGATCTTAGAATTTAGAATATCAGTATTACAGTAACTTTTACTCTCATTACAAAATAAGTAAAGCATGTCCATTACAGAAAATTTAAGAAATTAAGAGAAGTATAAAGGATACAAAAGTCATCCATAATACTACTCAGATAATCACACCCTCATATTTTTGTTTTATTCTTCCAAGTTGTTTTTCTTGAAATAAAATTGAGATCACACTTAATGTATACTATCTTAAAGTATGTACTGTTCCTTTTGTTTAACATGATAGCATGTAGAGCATAAACATAAGTCTTCAGAAGGATTTTAGCCAATTGGTCTAAGATGAACACTATTTTATATGTCTTTTTTTATAGTCTCTGATTATGTCCTTAAGTAAGCTTTTTAGAATTTGATTTCTTGGGGCATTTTTAAATCTACAAGGATTACTTTATTTAATACTATTGTTAAAGGAGCTATATATTTATTGGGTAATGGTGTTTATTTGCATTTATTGAATAAATCTTTCCCTATATTTCTTTACTGGCTTTGAGTATACTCAGACTAATTAGAGAATTTGTGGTTCTTTGTTTTACTAAAATACTTAAATCTCTTTTATTTTGTGTTTATCATTTGAAATTTAGTGTATATCCATGTTTTATTCTTACTCCTGAACACTTCTGATACTTAATTTGGAGATATACACTTACAAGGTCATTTTTTTAAATGTCATTTCTTTTTGGAAGGTAGCCTTCCCTGCAGTTTAATTTCTGTGTTTTTCAGGGTTACTTTGAAAGTTGCAACATACACAGAAACAGAATAGCAGGCTTTGAAGTAAAAGCCTATGCTAACCCCACAGTGGTTCGATGTGAAATTCATCATGGGCAGACTGGAGGAATATATGTGCATGAAAAAGGAAGAGGACAATTCATAGAGAATAAAATCTATGCAAACAACTTTGCAGGTGTATGGATTACCTCAAATAGTGACCCAACAATAAGGTATTTATATGGAATTCTGAATGGAAATTACTTTGTCACATTGTTTTGTGTTGTAAGAAAAGTCAGGATACTTAACTTTAACTCTCAGTGTTTTTCCTAGACACCTGACTGCTGTAAAATAGATTTCCCTAGTAAATGTCTATGCATCTGAATGAGCATAACTGTTGCTTTTATTTTAGGGTGTTCTGTTTGTTGTTTAGTGATCTAAGCCATGCATAATATTATTTTATGAACAATTGCAAATGCTGTGATTTTTATTTTAAATTCATCAAACTGCATTACAAATGAGTACATGGGGCCATGAACTTCTCTTGGAACCTGAATGACCTTGTCTTCTCTCTTTTTGTCTGAGAGTCCGCAGATAGCATAATTCAGGAAAGTAATTACCTCAAAGATTCTTGGAGCGAGAGTCCAAGAATAACAAAAAGTGAAAACTTCAAGCCATCACTTTCTTTAATAGTTCGTACCACTCTCTCTGGCCACAGTAAGGAAGGAAACAGATTCACCCTGAAAGGCATTGGCTAAGACTGTAGCACAGAGCTATAATCATGTGATCAGTGATAATGAGTTATTTTTAATTGCCAAGTTTTATTTTCCACTGGCTTTATGAAAATAGATTATGGGGTTTCCATCTTGTTAATATTCAGCAAATGTTTCCAGGTCAACTAAAAAACAGTTCTTCTCAATGTGTTAGCTATTTTGAGGGGGAGTTTTTAAGAATGTTATTTTGGGGGGGTCCCTGGGTGGCTCAGTCAGTTAATAAGCGTCAAGCTCTTGCTTTCATCTCAGGTCATGATCTCAGGGTTCATGGGCTCGAACCCTACATCAGCTTTACACTGTCAGATTGGGATTTTCTCTCTTCCACTCTCTCTGCTCCTCCCCTGCTCATGTGTACTCACGCTCTCAAATATTTTGGGGGAAAAAAGAATTTTATTTTGTCTCAGATACTAGGCGGCTCTTAAAAACTTTAGGTCTTAGAAAGAACTACAAGGGAATTTAGAAATCATCTAATCTGAATCCCTCATTTTACAGATTAGGAAACTGAGGCCCATAGAAGATAAATAAAATTTTAAGGTCACCTGATTATGCATGGCCTTACAATTGGTTATGTAAAACAAGTAAGCTTGTAGATGTTTGAGTAGTTGTTTATTTTTTATTATTTCTTATAGGGGGAATTCTATATTTAATGGAAATCAAGGGGGAGTTTACATCTTTGGTGATGGACGAGGCCTTATTGAAGGAAATGACATTTATGGTAAGCATGTGGTTTTGCTCTGTACGGTTTTGGAGCTTGGCCTTTCTTCTTGACATTAACACAGTGGACCTCTTTGAAACCATCCAAGTAGGATAATTTATCCAATTTCTTTAAACTCTCAGTAAAGATTTTTTTGTGATATCTATTTACTTAATAGTTATTATTCACTTAACATTTACTTAATAGTTATTATTCACTTAACATTTACTGAATATCCACTGTGTACCAATCACTATGCCAGATATCAGTGATGAAAATATAAATATGACCTTAGTCTCAGGAAGTATCTACAGTTTCCTTAGATTTCACTCCATTCACTTTGGTACTAACTATAAAAGAAAAATACTTAATCCTCATTAAACCTTTTTGGGATAGTAATTCAGCAAACCATTATTAGGTGTCTTTGTGACACTGGTATATTCCTGATAATACTTACATAAAGCTTACTCAATTTTAGGCATTATTCTGAACACCTTACCTGAATTAAGTCATATAATATTCACATCAACCCTATGAAGTAGACACTATTAAATATCTCCACTTATTGATCAGGAAACAGAGGTATGCTGAGGATAAATATCTTACAGTCACACAGGACGGTAGAATTCCTGGGATTGAAATTTTGGCAGCCTGGCTTCCGAGTCTCTACTCTTAACCATTATACCCATACTGCCTACAGTTTTTCTTTTTATACTCCTAGTTCCCTTAGTTTTGTTTTTTAATGTTCATGGACCATAAATATCTTTCTGAATATGACATACTTCACAGACTCATGCTTTTCCTAAAATTGTAAAAAATTTACTATGTAATGTAAAACTCTTACTGTGTTCCACTAGGCTCCTTATGTTGACATTGTAACTTTTATTTTTAAATAGGCAATGCACTAGCAGGAATTCAGATTAGGACAAACAGTTGTCCAATTGTTCGACATAACAAAATTCATGATGGCCAGCATGGTGGGATTTATGTGGTAAGTTAATGAATATAGTTGTAGAATGCCATGCATTAAAACCAAGGGAGAAGGGGTAGGCCACATTTAACTTGTAGAGTATGAATTTATGACTGTCTTTAATATTTATACAATAAGACTCTTGTTCTCTCTGCCAGTATATGAATAACTTACTCTTATAGTGTGTGTAGTGTTCTGTAAAATTCAATCAGCTGAATGAATTTAGGCATAGAAGATGTATCCTTTTATTAATTTTTTAAAGTTTATTTAAGAAATCTTTGTCCCCCCAGCGTGGGGCTCATGACCCTAAAAATCAAGAGTTGCACACTCTTCTGACTGAGCCAGCCAGGTGCCCCTAGACTTGAATATTTTTTGAAAAGCCGTTTTCTTACTTGAATTTATGTTGAAACATAATTTAGCATCTTACAAAATTGTAAAATCATGTATTAGTCCTAGGTCTTCTGTTACCATGTATCTGAAACTGTTACAACTTATTCAAGTGAGAAAATGTAGGAAATTTTAGAAAGGTCCTTGTGTAATGTTAGGTGTGACTCTAATTTTTATTTTCAGTTCTAAAAACGTCCATATCTTAAATCTTCTACTCAAAATAAAAATTTTAGTAACCCTAAGACCTTATTTTGAATGATTTCATCAGTAATAAATTTGAAGTAACTATTAACTTAATGAGAGATAAGTTTTTTTGCTGAAGAAAATTGAATGCTACTACTATTTCTATAATAGATATAAAAGTACAAAACCACATAAAGAACAGTATGTAAACTTCTGGAGCTTAAATTCATGTAGAGGTTACATAAAAACAAGGTTATCATTACCTCTTTATCCAGATTAAAAAATAAAAATTGAGATTTTGTTATAACTGTCTTTAAAGGGAATATAAACTACTTATTCTAGAACACACATATATATAATGTTTCTAAAAGATATGTTTTGTGATTTATTTATTGTAATAAATTTTATTTAGCATGAGAAAGGACAAGGCGTAATAGAAGAGAATGAAGTTTATAGTAATACTCTGGCTGGGGTCTGGGTGACAACTGGCAGCACTCCAGTACTGAGAAGAAACAGGATACATAGTGGGAAGCAGGTAAAATTATTTTGGACTCTTGTATGGGAAATACATTGTTTGGTAAATACTTTCTTGTCATTTGAAAACAGTATTTTTTAATTTTAGGTTGGTGTTTATTTTTATGACAATGGACATGGAGTGCTAGAGGACAATGATATCTATAATCATATGTATTCAGGGGTTCAGATAAGGTAAACGTTTTCACATTTGGCTTTCTTTCGGGAAGAAGTTGGGTGGGAGTTTGTGGGGTATGTGGAACTTTCCTTGTTATTTAATGGTCAATCTTTATTCCTCCATATATATATTCACTCTCTTATCACATGCTTGGCTTAAATTGTCAGAATATAACTTTTCTTGAACCAGCTGAATATAGCAGCCAGTGGCACATACGCACCTGCCATAAGTGCACATTTCCACTCTTCTGACCTCCACTGTAGCAGTCGTATTTGCCAGTGTACTCTATCATGCTTGGAAAGTGGAAGGCTGTATAAAAACACTTATGAGCCATACCTGGCATGTTGTAGGTGCTCAGTAGATGGGAACTTCTGTTTTTACATTAGTTCTGTAAAATTAATAGTTTTTTTATACCCCTCTTTCCTGTATTTTAACAGTTTTAGAAACTGTAATAGTATTTATAATTCAGCCCTTCATTTTATATATGAGGGGAGTATGCAGTAATAGTCATTTAATCAAACTTCCTCAGTTTAGTTTGTATGAGGAGACTGTACAGTCATAATCTATAGCTAAGTGTATTCTATAGGAAATAGAATTAAGCAAAATTAAATCAGTGTCTTTACCAATAAACTTTCTCAGAGCATCTTGGAAGGATTCCATTGTTATATTTATTCTTACTGTGACTAATATGAATTTTTCCACTATTAACCTCATATAACACGGATAAGGGATAGAAGCAATTTATTTTATTTTTTAATGTTATTTATTTTTGAGAGAGAGAGGGACAAGAGTGTGAGCAAGGAAGGGCAGAGAGGGACACACAGAATCCAAAGGAGGGTCCAGGCTCCAAGCTATCAGCACAGAGCCCAACGCGGGGCTTCAACTCATGAACCCCAAGATCGTGACCTGCCTTGAAGTCAGATGCTTAACTGACTGAGCCACCCAGGTGCCCCAGGAGTAGAAGCAATTTAAATGGCATTATTTTCTATTGTATCCATAGGACTGGAAGCAACCCCAAAATTAGACGCAACAAGATCTGGGGAGGACAGAATGGTGGAATTCTTGTTTATAATTCTGGTATGTTGAATCATCTTTTTCTTAGCTAATTGCCTTTAGAAATATACTTTCCAAATAACGTAACTTACATTTTTACACTTGTAGGTCTAGGCTGTATAGAAGACAATGAAATATTCGACAATGCAATGGCTGGAGTCTGGATTAAGACAGATAGTAATCCTACACTAAGAAGAAATAAAATCCATGATGGAAGAGATGGTGGCATCTGTATATTTAATGGGGGTCGAGGTATTGTTGTTAATTTTGCATTAGTAAAAAATCCAGTTTTTCATTATTCTTCCGTATCTTTAAAGATCGGTGATATTACCAATTAATATGTTATAAATGAGTGAATCTCAGCCTTTTTCCTTATCAGGTCTTGAGATGGTTTAGATTAGTGCCTAGAGGTAAAGGAGACAAATGTTTACACAATTTTTCTTTTCCTTTTGTAGCCATCTTGAGTATGCCAGTTGTTAGGCTTTTTTAAGGTAGAATTTGTTTACATCCTCTCTCTGGACTTACTGTTTAGAATAGTGATATGATTATAATAAACATCAAAGTCCAGTTACAGAACTAGGTGAGAAATTGGGTCTGTAAATATATGAAAATGTCTGTAGTAAAAACGTATTGCTTTGTAACTGTTTACAACTGTATTTGTTGGAGAGTGGAATTAATGAAGCCAACAGATGTGCCTGGTTTTGTATACTTTATAAAGGTTAACTCATTTTGCATTGAGGCAAAAGTTCCACAGTCCCTGCCCCTTGCAAATGCATGTTGTTCATAAAGAGAGACTAGGGGAGAATGTCAAATGCAAATTTATCACCATTCCTGAAATGTCAGTAACCCAGCACTGTACATACCTTACAGAGAAGGTTAGTTAGTTCTATTTCTACAACATACCAATCAACAAAATTTACTACAGCCAAGTAGTGATGATTCCATTAATGACATGGACTCTGAAGGAGCTTAGAATCTAATAATAAAGTAACATATCTGATAGGAGTATTTACAAGATATAATGAGGAAACACAATACAGTGGATGGCTTTATTTGTAAGGTGTTGAGAAAAGGTTCATGTAGTAAAGTCACTCTTGAGCTGTGTCTTGAAAAATGAGTATTCATTGGTAAATGGGGTGGGGAGGTCATTTCAGGTACAGAAAGCATACTTATTTCAGTTTCATTTGTTCTGTACATATTAATTGAACACTTCTGTACTAACTACGTGATAGATGCTAAAGATACAACGATAAATAAAACAGTACTACATCCAGAAAGTTTATAGTCTAATGGCACATTAAAACAAAAGTCTAAAGGAAACAAAGTGGTTTACTAAGGAAAAGAGGTACCAAAAGTTGAGCCTAGAAAAGAGGCAGGGCCCAAATCCTAAGAGACTTTGTATATGGAATTCAGACTAGATCTTAGCGAAAGCAGAGTACACAAAGGGACTTAGTAGTCTTTTTCCAGGGGAAAAGCAATTTAAGGTCAAGACTGAAATACCACAGATGGGTCAAATGTCTACAGAAATAAAAACTGTTTCACGTCTTCAGGGAGCAAAGAAACACTAGTACACAACGAATAATTCACTATACATAAGGTTTTATAGGAGTAATATAGCTAATACTTAGTGCTGTATACTTTTACATATATTAATTCCCATTATAACCCTATATGGTAGGTACTGTTATTCCCGTATTACAGATCAGAACATTGAGACAAAGAGTAGGTAAGTAATTTGCCTATTCAGAGCTAGGAGGAGGTGAAATCAATGTTTGAAGGCCAGAAATCTGATTCCTCAGCTCACTATTGATCATTATGTTATACTCCCAGAAGAGAGAATAATAAATTTGATGGAGAGAAACTAAAAATCTTCCAGAAGACGTGACATTAGGAAGAAAGAGGGTAGGACATTACAGGGTGAGGAAATAATACAAACCAAAAGCATTAGAGATAAAAATGTATAGCATATTCAGAGCATAGGTAATGTAGGAAGACCGCAGAATAGGTTGGGGGAATATTTTGAAAAGCTTTAAATGGCAACTTATTTTCACAATAAAATTTTAAAATTAATTTTTAGACAGGTATGTGATAGAGTTGTAGGAAACTGGGAAACAGGGAAAGAACAGCAAGAGAGAGACTGAAGTAAAGAAAATTGATCAAATAAATGATTATAATAATGGCCAGAAATAATCAAGGCTTGAATGAAAACACGGAGGGTACTGCAAAGGCTGCAAAAAACGTTTAAAAGGAATTTGAATTCAGTATTTTTAGTGAGAACTATGTGCCAGCCACTGGGGATGCGATGGTGAACTGCACAGTTCCTGCTACCATGGAATTTCCAGATTCATTAGGATGCTTTACATGCCATTTTTAGTTAAATCTTACCTTACATTCCTCTGAATTACTAATAAACTTTCCTTACAGCTGAAAAATTAGTCCTGTGCATTTATACAGTGCAATTAATAAGAAACTAAAAGAATCCCTAAATACCACCAAAATGCCTAGTAACACTTACTATGTGCATTAGCCTTAATCCGAGGAAATATTTTATTATAGGTCTCCTTGAAGAAAATGATATTTTCAGGAATGCTCAAGCAGGTGTTCTCATCAGCACTAATAGTCATCCAGTCTTAAGGAAAAACAGAATATTTGATGGATTTGCTGCAGGTTTGTGTTTTCTTTTGTTAACCTGTGACTTGTTTTCTATAAAGTCTTTGATTTTGTCTATTCTCTTTTGCTTAATAACTAAAGGTGTAAATTGTGTTGCAAAGTGGCTGAATGCCTATCAACTGACAATTGCTTATGAGAGCACCCAATCCAAGTTCTGGATTCTTCTCTAAACCAAACTTTTAAGAAATATCTCTCTTGGTGTTTGGTAGTTAATTATGAAACATTAAGGGACAGAATGCAGGCTTGTACTACCACCCTTTGGAGTACAGACAAATTTAAACCTTCTGGCCTCACAAAGTACTCTGCATATATTTCAACTTTTTGCCAACAAAGAGGATGATTACTTTCATCCCAAATAGCCATCCAGCTCCTTTTTTCTTCATACATACAGCTAATGGCTACCTGAACATACTTCTGGGCATTTATCCTCTTCTACTTAGTTTGTAAAGAAAGTAGTAAGTTACGACCAACTGTCACATTCCTTCCTTTAGCAAGGACAGTAGACTATTAACAGTGGAAATGCTTTTCTCAAGGACTCAAACATTTCATCTTATTCTTGAGATGTTAAGAGTTAATACACTTTTTATGTAAAAGAACTAGTTTATATTTGCTATATTGCAGGTTTCTTTTAAGAAACTCTATGTGATGATGTATCTGTAAATTTTACTTCAGGTATTGAAATTACAAATCATGCAACTGCAACACTAGAAGGCAATCAGATTTTTAACAACCGGTTTGGAGGCTTATTTTTAGCATCTGGTGTTAATGTGACAATGAAAGGTATGTTGGAGTCTGCTCTACCTATAAATACAGAAAATATGCCATGAAAAAATAATGGTTATCAGAAGCCATTGTTATTTGATTCCTCTGTCGATCTACCAAGTTAACTGCAACTCAAGAACTACTTTAAGTTTCAGCTTGTTCTGAATAGTTGGGATATCTTACACAAGGAAAATCCTTTAAGCTGTTTTACTCAATTGGTTAGCCTTCGTTAAAGGTCTTAAGTGATTCTTCTATTAATATTTTTATCTTAAGTCTTTTTATCTGTATTTTTGTCTTTTTCCTCTAGAATTTTACTAATTTTTCTTTCATTACAGATAACAAAATAATGAACAATCAAGACGCCATAGAAAAGGCTGTTAGTAGAGGCCAATGTTTATATAAAATATCAAGTTACACCAGCTATCCCATGCATGATTTCTACAGGTACAGTTCTAAATTACTTGAGTCTTGGGAAGGGGGAGATCGTGATTTTCTTTTACTCTGTGTGGTGTGTGTGATTTTTCTAAACTAGCAAGACCTAACATTTTTAGATTTTTCTTAAGGCAGAGGAAATTGGGTATTTGCCAGTGGAAAGAATATAACTGAGAACTTTGTATTTGTCCACATTGAGTTCTGTGATCAGTCTACTTGAGGATTCGTGTTGGGGACCATAAATATGAAAAAATAATACCCGAAGTTTACTTTCCAGCACTAGAAAGGTGGAACACAATGCTTACATTGTTTGCCTAGGAGTTTCAAGTAAAGCTGTCCTTAAGTGTTCATATACCCTAGTCACTGAGTGGTTTTTTACTCTATTCTCCCCCAAGTTGATTCAGTACAGACTTTGATAGGTTAAATTGCAATTCAGAGGTTTTTCTCAGAAGACACAGGAGATTCACTTACTCTGTTGAAGTCTTTTGCAGAATTAATCTGGGGTGGGGCCACAAAATTTTTGGTTTTGGTCCTCTTTTCTTGTAAGCCAGAGGTCATAGGATAAGATACTGTATTTTGAGGAAATATCATGTTCAAGAAAAATAATCTAAGCTTTTGCTTTTTAGATGTCACACTTGTAACACCACAGATCGAAATGCCATATGTGTGAACTGCATTAAGAAGTGCCATCAGGGACATGATGTAGAATTTATTAGACATGATAGGTATGTAGCACACTTGCTTGCTCTGTTACCCACTTATTTTCCCCCTCACTTTCCTAATTTTTGGGTTTTCATTTTGCTTTAGGTTTTTCTGTGACTGTGGTGCTGGAACACTGTCTAATCCTTGTACATTAGCTGGTGAGCCTACACATGATACAGATACACTATATGACTCTGCTCCACCTATAGAATCTAATACATTGCAGCACAACTGAATTCCTTCCCTAAAGAAAAAGTCCTGCCATTCTAACATCATAACTTAAAACTTTTTTTTTTGGAAGAAGATTTAAAATATTTGCCCATGCTACAGGAAGAGACTGTATTAAAAGTGGATACACGAGGTCAGTTGACACTATGAAGCTCAAGCTACCAAAAAGAAAGTGGCAATATATTGACTCAGGATCTCAAAGCTGGGTGTTTTAGCATTACTGTGTAAAGACTTTTGAAGGGACAGAAGTGAAGAAATAAGCTGCAATTTTGTACAGATACCAACTTCTGAAAAAAAGCTGGTGTTTTTACAACTAGCATTGAATGCAGTCCAATTTGCAGTAGTACTCTTCAATAGACAAGCAGCTTTGTTGCTGCCTTTATGGACATGGGTACCAATTGCTTTTGTAATATGGTAAAAATGTGAGCTAGCACTTCTGCGTTTCTTTTGACTTTTTTTTTAACATGTATTCAGATTGAGAAATATGATTTTAATGCTTTAATCTCATGTAGTTTGTTTTTAATTTCAAGCAAATCTTCTTGTACTTGAATGTGCCCTGTTTTGTTAGCACACCTAGACTTGCTGTAACTGTACTCATGTCCCAGTATGTACGTTCTTTCTATGAAAGAGAAAACACTAATCTTAAATTATATCCAGCAATGTTTCTGGTATCCTTTAAGAAAAGTTAAGACTATTATTTCCTTCCCTTCCCTGTGCAGCATTCAAAATCACCCCTAGAAAAAGTGAGTGTTTTAATGAGACTTCCTAGGAAGGGATGCACTGTAAAACAAAAGTATTCTTGTAACTCAGTTTTGTGAAAGGTAAAAACTACTATGTTTTAAAGTACACTTTAGAAAGTCTCTTCAAAACAGTCCTGTATTTGAACTCTGTTCATAGTTTTTTTTTGAACAGTTTAGACAAACTGCTGGAAATTAAAAACAATTTCCTGCATTAAGCTGAGACAAGTATATATACAGCCCTATACAGTTTCATAGCTTCCCCCCCCATTTATGTGTATTGGTGACAGTGGGTATAAACAGCCTGAAAGTGTATGCATGTACCATAACATCTAGACTTAATATATTGTGGAGTATTCAATAACCATTATGTAGAAGGTAGATAAGAATTAAAAGGGTTTAATTTCCTAGAAAGAAAATGGAAAAATGGTCATTTTTAAAAAATAAAGTTTATTAGATCATAATGTTGTCTGAATTTACCACCTTTGTCAAAAAGTCAACTCAAATCTTCCAATGTAGTCTATAATTCCTTAATCAAAGTCAGCAACTTAGGGACAGCTTCAGGATCTATAGTCGACCTTTCACTAGCCAGGCAAACCTCCCTTAAAATTAAAAAAAAAAAAAAAATTAGTTCACATCAACCATCCCCCTTTATGGTTTTAATAATAAGGTCAGCTGCATGGCAAAATTATATTACCGAAATAGTCGCAGTGATTGAGTCATCTTCTCAAATTCTCTTGCTTTTCTATGTCCCTTTTGAATGATCTCCTCTGGAAGATTAGCAAGCTTTGCCGCATTAAAGCCATAGCTTTTAGGACAAGCTCCCTGAATGAATTTATATAGGAAAGTAATAGTCTCCTGGCTGGGATCCTCACATTCATTTTCTACCATGCATGCCTAAGAAAAAAGGAAAATATTTTATGTTATATTCATGTGCTAGTAACGGAAGTACCTGACTCGATTCCCTCAAAAAATCTGACCTTTTGCATAAGCAATTTACACATACCATGTGTCCCAGGCGCACTGCAACATTTTGAGAATAATCTTCTACTAATGAATGGTAATGGGTAGAAAACAATGTACGACACTTTATGTTCTCAGCAAGTTCTTTAACAACTGCATTTGCTATTGCTGTTCCATCAAATGTTGCAGTACCTCTTCCTGTGGAGGTAAAATATGCGTAAATTATGTATCTGCCTAATACCAAAAAGGATACTCCTTACAGTGGAAAAGAAAAAAAACAAACTGGAACAGTGCATCCAAATAATAGGCCCTATAGATCTCGAGGCAGCCCTGGGATTGGGGTGCATTTCTTTAAAGCATACTATACTGTTCAGGTACCACTGACAATCAGAATGTCCTATTGGTTTCTTATTAAATATTCTCCTCCCCAAATTGTAACAACTATATTTTAATAGGATTAAGAAATCTAGAACCTTGGTAATAATTGAGGAGAACACTTTTTCACATTATCTCTTACCTCCAACTATGATCTGTGGAACAAAGGTGAGTGCATTCAAACTTCTTTAAAGAATTGTCCTGTCAACCATCTTCAAGAAAAATAATTCTTTGTACTAAAGTTTTAAAAATAGCCTTCAAAAGGAAATTGTAATGTCTTACCTAATTCATCCACAAGCACCAGAGAATGTGCTGTTGCATGCGTAAGTATACTGGCTGTTTCACTCAGTTCAACAAAAAATGTACTTTCACCTAAAAAACACACAGAAGGAGATCTTTAAGAATCCTAAAACGGTACATTCATCTTTAAGGTTCATAGTCTTTGAATCCATCATGAGCTACCCAGGTTAAATCTTACTAAAGATTATGCCATTCTTGAAACAGAATGATTTCAAATGAAAGCATTCCACAAGAAAAATCAAACAGCATATTTAAATGACTCATGCAAATTTCAAGGCATATGTATCATTTAAAAGACAGAAATGAATTGTCAAATAATAAAGCCTTAGGTGGAAAAGAAAACTCACCTGACATTATTCTGTCTGAGGCACCAAGCCTAGTAAATACTCTATCAATTGGTGTGAGCCTACACACTTCAGCAGGTACATAACAACCGGTCTGGGCCATTACAGCTAATAGGCCAGCCTGTGAATGAAGGAGAAGGTCTTTTCTAATTGGTATTAAAAAAGAACATAAGAAAGAACAGAGATAGACAGATACAGATCTATATATATCCAGAAGACAGTAAGCCAACTTTCATAAGAACAATTATGTAGGAGTCAGGTGCTCTTAGAAGGCAAAAAGGGTTAGGGCCTAACTGGCCTGAAAACCTCAGCCTGTGAGATCTGAACCCACTGCATTAGGGATTCTTAACCCTGGCTAGCTACACAGTAGGATCAACTGGGAGCTCTTTAAAATTGCTGATGCCTAGAACCAATTCCAGACCAAATCAATTTGGGAGGATGGAACCGTCCCGTACTTTGTCAAGCTCACCCATTTTCATTTTTTAAGATCACGTGCAGAGCTTGACCGAAAAACAAAAAATGGGGTTCAAAACCAATGCACCAGATAGAATTGTACTGTCCCTTGCTAGTTAGCAAATACGATGAACTTAAGTATAAGATTATACAAGAAGGCAGGGAGGTCAGCAAACATCTTCCGTCAAGGGCCCAATGGTCTCAGTCACATTTTTTATTATTTTTTACAACCCTTTAAAAAATGTAAATCAGGTTTAGCTCAATGGCTGGCCAACCCCTCATAGATTATCTTCCCTAAAAGCAGTTTCCAACAGTTACTCGAGGTCCTATATTCTTTCCTATCTGAACAAGTCAGTCATGGTTTTTATAAGGATTCCCACAAATGAGTCTAATTGAAGGACAAACCTGCAGCATTTTCATTATGAATACACCTGCCTTCAGAGGAAATGAATCTCATCAAGTTTATAAAGACATCATAACTTGAAATCTCCCTTGCCTTTTTATTCTTTTTCTGGCCTTTTAAAATATATGCTCCCTGTACATCAGGCAGACATCTGATGAGGTGAATAGAATTGTTTTATAATACAAAGTGTTTTTCCTTTGCTTCCTAGCATGCTAGTGACTGAACTCATGTGCTATCTGGAAAAGGGCCTAAATATGTAATATATTCCTAAAGCATACAAATAACTTTGTTACAAACCCTTAAAGGTTTACCTGTCTCATGAGTGTCGACTTGCCCCCCATATTAGGTCCAGTAACAAGCACACAATAAGCTTTGCCACTTTCCTCCTCCTCTTCCTCACAGCCTATTAGAATGTCATTAGGAATAAAGTCATCTCCAAAAAAAGTCTTCGTAATGCAGGGATGCCGTGATCCCCTAAGGTCCAAGAAAGGGGGTGTGTCTTCATCTGGAAACAGAATTACTGGACGGCACATAGGGCCATCACTTCCTCGACTGTAGTTAGCCAGGCACAGTAAGACATCTGTTAGAGAGGGTAAAAGTGAGGCTTCATCATTTTTGAGATCTGATAAGCACAAAGACCCAACTAATTAATATAAAAAGCCTGCTTCAGAATCTGGGTCTCCCTCTCTGCCCCTCCCCAGCTCACACCCTGGGTCTCTCAAAAATAAACGTTAAGAAAATTTTGTTTTCAACCAAACAATAACACTTTTTCAGTGGAGGGTGGTATGTTCTACTTGCTTTTTAAGCATTTGTAATGAAATGACAACTCTCATTTTTGGCCCCAAATCCCTCCCCCAACCACCTCAAGAAGATTTAGTCCTCTAACATCCAGATCAGAGCTACAACAGAGAAATGCTATCCTGGACCTCTTTACTTGATCTAATAATGGCGCTAACACTTCTTTGAAGCAAAATGTTTTCACAATAGGCATACTGGGCACACTGATATAAAACAATCTTTTTTTTTTTTTTTTTTTTTTAAGTTTTTCTAAATGTTTATTTTTGAGAGAGAGAGAGGGAGACACAGAATCCGAAGCAGGCTCCAGGCCCTGAGAGGTCAGCACAGAGCCTGACACAAGGCTCGAACCCATGAACCATGAGATCATGACCTGAGCCAAAGTTGGATGTTTAACTGAATGAGCCACCGATGCGCCCCGGATCTAAAACAATCTTAAGAGGAAAATAAAGTCACCAATTTTGAACACCTGCACTGAGGGAAGATTTTTAAATTACCCACTAAACTATTTAAAGCTGTATTGGTCTAAGGACTAAATGTGGCACAGGGGCACCTGGGTGGCTCAGTCGGTTTGAGTATCCAATTCTTGATTTTGGCTCAGGTCACGATCCCAGGGTGGTGGGATCCAGCCCCTGAACATGGAGTCTGCTTGGGATTCTCTCTCTCTCCTCCTTTGCCCCTCTCTACCACTAGCACACACTCTCTCCCTAAAATTAAATTAAAAAACGTGGCACAAAAAGAAGGATGCCATCTAACTCTGAACAGCCGTGTTCAGATCAAACTGGTTCTGTTACCAATTTGGGTAAACTATGGTTACTGTGTTTTTAAAACACGGGAAAAAATGGGGCGCCGGGGTGGCTCAGTCATTTGAGCGTCCGACTTCAGCTCAGGTTATGATCTCACAGCTTGGGAGTTCGAGCCCCTCATTGGGCTCTGTGCTGACAGCTCAGAGTCTGGAGCCTCCTTCCGATTCTGGGTCTCCCTCTCTCTGCCCTTCTCCCACTCATGATCTCTCGCTCAAATAAAACATTAAAAATTAAAAAAAAAAAAAAACCTCATAGGGGAAAAAAATCTAAACTGTGAAACAGCAAAGGCTCCAAATAAATTGGCCTTATTAAGCTGAAAAGGTTACCAAATTATAAATATATAAATCAGGGCTCTGAGAAATCAACTGCAGTTGAAAGTGTGTTAATTTGGGCTAAGAGAAAAAAGATTAAAATCTTGAAATACGAATGTAAAGAGATGCACTGAAAACAGAAAAAGGATGCAAAAGTTAAAGTAGTGATGGGCTGGTTTTTTTAAGCTTCAATTTTTTGTTAAATTAAAACAGTATCAAATACTAAAACACTCCACTGGAAAGGAAATTTGATCTAAAACACACTGCCTCATTAAAAGTACTAAAAATATTTTTATTTTTTGTTCAATTATTCAAGACTGAATAAAGCTAAAAAGTCTTACCCAAGATTGCGATGCACTCAACAGCAGACTGCCAGTCCTTGTAATTTTTATCAAAGTTATAGAAGAGTCGCCGCATGCAGTCCTTCAATGATACATCCCTCCGCTCTTCAGCATTTATCAGATTAGCCAACTTCTTCTCAATAGTTTTGGTCCAGTATCGTTTACAGCCCTTCTTGGTGGATTTCAATTCATATTCTTCTGGCAAGTTACGAGTGATGAAATTCTCTGGAATTTCCAACTGGTAACGGTTCCTACCGATCCCCCAGTAAACAATGGTCCTGCAGCCAATTCGACTGCGCTGTTTCTCCAAGTATTCCAAGAGGCTCTGTTCATTTTCTCTTATGTCAGCAAGAGCCTGGTCATAATCAGGGTCAAATCCTGCTTTGGGAGTAATTAGTCCAGTCCTTCGAGCCTTTTCATGGTCAAAGGCTGTATCCCATCGGTTCAGTTCTACAGTAAGATCAGGGAAACGGCCCTCAGGATTCTTTGTCTGCAGAGTAATGACCTGCTTAAGGATTTTAGACTTAAAGCTGTCAACGACTTCTTCCATAAGCTCTATAATTTTACATATTACTTTGAATCCTTCTAGAGCAGAAAGAAAATCAATAATCTTTTTTTTGCTGTATGTAGTTTCTTCATACATTATAGCCCTGCTATCTGGGTGGTTCTGGCTCTTCAGGGGAGACCCAACGTTATGAATTTTACTCAGCAGCCTCTCAAGGTCTGGAATCTTCTTTAGAAGGTCTACAACATCAGAGATTTTGTCAGGCACAGCCATGAGGTCTTCTATAGCATCTAGACGATCATTGATAGCATATGGGCTACAGAGTGGGGCACAAAGCCATTGCTTTAGGAGCCGCTTACCGAAGGGAGTATGGCAAGTATCAATCTTTTCGAGCAGGGTCCCTTCAGTAGAACCATTTGTTCCATTCAGGAAAATCTCCAAGTTGCTTAATGTCACAGCATCTAGCACCATCCGTTGACTGGCTTTTGCAAAACCAGCACCAGATCTTGTAGCACTAACCCTGTCAGAATCCAAGGGAATGTATTCTTCAAAATTAGCCATTGATAAGAGCTCTTGATCAATAAGGCATTTTTTGAGGTAGAAGACACAACCACCTAGAGCTGAGAGGGCCAATTCACTCTTTTCTCCTGGTGTTAACCCAAGAGAATCAGACTCTGAGGTCATACCTTTAAGCACCTGGGGTAACATCACCCCACTATCCTCATTTAACTTTTCCTTAAAATATCCTTCTTCAAGGAGAGTTCTCAAAGTTTTGGCTGCATCCCAAAACTGGGAGCCTGGTATCAGACCTTCCTGAAGAGAGGAGGATAATGAACCCTTCAGAATCATCTTCGTTTCTGTTGAGAGATTTCCTTTCTCAAACAAGACTTGTACTGGAGGATAGTGTGCCACTAGAGTCCTAAATCTAGAACAGTGGCGATCATCTGAAAACTGACCTATGAAAAACTTTCCCAGTGAGGTATCAACAAAGCATACTCCATACACTCGAGTGTGGCCAGAGGAATCCTCCTCTTTTTCTTTGAGGCTAAGAAGATACTTACTGTAGTTCTCAGAGGGGTCACCTTCCAGTACACTGTAGGTCTGTGTACCCTTGGTAATGACTCTACAAATCTCCCTCCTCACCACTCTGTCATGCTTAGATATATGTGCCATCTTCCGGCATCGAGCCTCCATCATTTCCGGGGTCTCAGTCTGTTCCACTCGTGCTACTTTATAGCCCTTCTGAACCAGAGAATCAGAGTATCGGCCAAACGCAATTTCAGGGAAACCAGAATGGGCCCAGTTGCCTTTCATGAATACCAGCCCGAGTTCACTGACTCCAATAAGAGCATCCATGTGGTACAGCTCATAAAACTTCCCCACCTTATAAAAAATAACAAGATCAAAGTTCTGAGACTTAATCTGCCACCACTTCCTCATCCCAGGAGTACAGGAATTAAGGAAATCCTCTGGCACATAGAGGGTGGATGCATCAAAATCAGCGTGATCAGGTCGCCTCCTATGGAGATCTCGTCTCTTTTCCTCCTTAAGCCACTCTAAAGTTTCATGATACCAGAAAGTGGGGCGACTACCATCATCACAACCTCCACCAGTGTGGGCTTGAGATTCAGAATTTTGAGGGGCAGAGAAAGTACTCAGAGTACTCTTGGTTTCCGATGAAATGCCAGCTGATCGTTTGGTGGCCAAGGGCATTTCCTTCCTTGAACTTTTCCTTTTGAGAGCGCCATTTCCAGACACCATTTTCTTCCGCTTTGAAGCAACTTTGACTGGGCTGTCCAGGCCTTCACTGTCACTATCCCCCACTCCACTGCTTATTTCATCACTGCTTCCTTCCTCCTTAGCATCTGGCTTGAATTCCACATCAGAGCCACCAATGTCACTCTCGGAGTCTGATATGACCCTTCGTTTTTTTATTTGGCGGCTACTTCGCCTAGATCCTTGCACCTTAGGTGGCACTTCCTCTTCACTTTCAATTTCATTATCTTCACTCTTATCTGATGAGTAAGTTGCACCTGCCTGGCAGGCAAGGAAAAAGTTATTTAAATACAAAGCAAAATCTGGGAGAATTACAGTACTGCTGTGAAGTATTTCTCAATACTTCCTGTGTTAAGAACCCATGTCCAAAAATGAGAAATTATCTTCTCAAAGAATATCAATTTTAGTAGTATCACATTACAGCACTAAGTGTTATTCGACCATGACAGTTCTCTCCTATACAATAGTGATGAAGCATGACCGTACATCACAAATGCCCATAGGTGATGCCCTCAGGAACAGTCAGCTGTGGAAATAAACAACTTTAAGTCTCTGTTATCTTTCTTCCAGGCTCACCTCTCCTCTTACAGATGGACATACTATGAAGTTTCCCACTTTCTAAATTCTTTAGTGTAAGAAAGCAGTAAGCAATCTCTACTGGTTCTAGTCCTTGCCCTTCCACAAACCAGTTGTATCTTCTTGGGCAAGGCACATTTCACTTACCATGCGTCTCCCACACACGCAAAGTCACAGGTGGCTAAATGATTTCTGTATTACCATCCAGTTCTAAACCTTTGATGAATGTTATGATCCCTGGTCTCAACCTCAAAAATAAGGTTAAAAACACTTTTTCTCTCATCTCTCTTATACTACTCATTAGATTAACTTGTTTATTCCCTATCTGTAATAGAACAAAACACAGAAATCTCTTAAGCACACAGCTCACTGATTTGTTAAATCAGAATAATGACCATGTTTGTTTTAAATGAACCAATCATCTGTTCCTTAACAATTTAATTCATTCAAATAGTGACCATTAACATTTGAAACCCAGATTGTATTTCAAGGTTATTTAACCTCTATTCTTATCCATATAAAGTACAAAAAAAAAAAAGTATTGAGCACATAAAACCAGATAATTACCAGGGCCTGACCACACCCTCCTACAGAGGCTTACCACCAGACACCATGACCAATTTTGTAACCATGTCCTTCCTGTCCTGAGCTCAAGTAGTTACCAAAACTGGTACTACCTCTTACACGATGTGTCTTCCACCAGGCTTGAAGCTGGAAAACTTAAGCAAAATGGCTGAGAGTCTAATCTAACTTAATCTACAGTCCTGCGGAAATACAGACGTATGTGCAGGAATATTAAAGTATATATATGCAAATAACATATAAATAAGAGAATATCGCTTTTAATACCCACCCCCCCTTTCCTCACTCTCCCAATAGAAATGACAACTGACTGTTTAACAATGTCCCACCTCCATCTCTTCTTCTTCCTCTGGTTCTGAGGGCTCATCACACACTGCCAATGCAAGCCTCTCAATCTTGTCTTTATTCAAGGCTTCATCTGCACGTTGCATTGCTCTGAGTATTTCAGACTTTGAACTATAAAAATGACCTCCTTTTTGTGCTTCCTTCGATTTTGAACCTAAAAAATTTATATTTAGATTTAATTTGTATTTCTTATTAAGCAAATCTTATTCTTATAAATAAATTAAAAAAAAGAACTATTTGCTTGGTAATGGACTTAACCTACAATACCTGTCCTAATGATAAGAATCTAGTTTTTAATTTAATGTCCCATTACTTCTGATTGATAATAGACCAGTAAAGCCTACAAGGAAAGAATTATCAGGGAAAAACTACCAGTGAAACTTAAATTACTTATTTGACCTCCCTGAAGTTGCCCTGTTGGGTCACCCAGGACCACTTCCTCTCTCTCCTAATTTCTTGGGAAGTGGCCCTAAATAGATAAGGCACACCTCTTCAGGTGAGGCAGGAGATGTAAAAGGGGTTTGAGACTGCTTTTCTTTAAAATTACTTCAGGAAGGCAAAAACTACACCATCAGCTAAATAGAGCTATGATACTAAGTTTATCCCTAAGGTAGGTAGTTAACCCTAACATTTTGGAAGGGTACCCCAGTTCAGATTCTGAATGGCTTTTTGTTTGTTTGTTTTAAAGTTAAATCAAACTGTCTGGTTTTCAAGTAAAACTCTTTCTTTACGCCTTTCATTTAAAACAGCTATAATTTTAAATGATACTATCCACTGAGCAAAGGATTAGATGCAGAAGATCACAAATCTAATGGCACAAACTAGGAATGTCTGTTTTCTTCTAACCAAATATAATTAGAAAACAAACCTGCATTTGTCGAAATTTAACAGATACAAACACAGCATTATTTCCTTCTTTCTACTGAATACAAAAATAACAGTACATGCTAAACTGCCATGGAATTTGCAACTTTAATGGGCTGCCTAAAATAAAGGTACCATTTCCCATTTTTCTAAAGAGCTGCACCAACACTACAAAATTACAATAATCAAAATCCATTGGAGGGTGGCTCCTAACTTCTTCTAGTGCCTGTCTGCAGCTGCACTCATCCCTCAGCTATCTAATGGTTATCACTCCCTGAAAAACCCTGATGCAAACTACAATTTGGAATCCTAAAACCAAAAAAAAAAAAAAAAAAGAAAGAAAAGAAAAATAATTAGAAACCTACTTTTCCTCATCCATGCTATTGCAACAATTTGGAAATTTAAAGGGCCAAGAGCCGTATGCACAGGGTGCCTTTACAAAATAATGACAACATAAATGTAAAATTTTTGAGATTTTTCAAGTTGTATTGCCAAAGCTTTGTTTAGAATCTCCAAATCAGTCCTAGGAAAAGATCTTATTTGTCATCTAGTTCAACTCGTTCACTTTATATATGAGTGAACAGTATCTGAGTCACTTTGTTGGCCAAGATTATACAGCAATTTAGTGCAGAAGAATGCACCAAATTTCCAGATTCTCTTTCTGTCCTGCAACTCAGATTTCCGAGCACACTAAACTTTCTTCAGTATGCCCTCCTCACCCTGCAGGTTGAGCGGTGCTAGGACCAAAAGGCAGGATTCCCAGAGATTCCTGGGAAATTGACTCTTATTCTCACTCCAAAACACTTGGGTTCAACAACATCCTAGCCTGGAGAGTCTGGGGATAATAGATAAGGATTTATCCATCATCAAGTGTATGTACAAGCACTGAATCCTGCAAACATGATGTGCATGCGCTATATAATTCAAGAACCTCAAAGGGTGCACTTGGCCCAAGTGAGGCCACACAGGTGGGGCTACTGCTGTCGAGGACCATAAAAAAGCTGGGCCTGGAAAAAGAAAGTTATCGTTCCAGAAATCTGATGTAAAACTCAGCTCAGATGTAATCATAGGTGGGTACTTTGAAGGCCAGGTAAACAAGCATCTCCATCTGTCGTAGAGAATGTCACTGATTTATATGCTATGTATCCTGACTGCATTGCCTTTCTCGTGGACCCCTGAAGATGTCAATTTACCTTTTTCATACCTGACTTTGTTATCTCAGTCCAAATGAGATCCAGTCATGAAAACATTTTTCCTTTAAAGGCATGATACTGCCGTAAGTCAACCAAAAAGAGAAATAAAAATTCCACTCCATGTAACAAACCTGCTGAAGACCAGCTACAGCATCTTCTATTTTCCCATCCTGGAAGCATTCCCTGCCACTCCTGCAATTTATTGGCATAACATACACTAATTTCACTCTATAGGAGATGCAGACACTTGTGTTCACATGCATGCGTGCTTGCTCTCTTGCACACTCTCTCACAAACATTCTGCAGAGCAGACTCCCTTACCTGTATATGGCTTTAATAGCCTTCTGCTAACCCAGCCCCTTGTTGGGCTGTCATCAAAAAACTGTACATGAACTCGGACAGACTTCCCTTTCTCGCGGATGAATGTTCCATCAAAAGGGTGGTTATAAACCAGGCAAGGCCACCAGGGGTAACCCTCCATCTTGGCCCAAACCAAATCACCTGGTGAGAAGTCACAAGAACTGTTGCCAAAAGGAAATATATAACTTTGTTAATATTTGGTTAAGTTGCATTCAAGGCAATTACCTACAAATAAAAGCAATTCCAAGGAAGGCATCATTAACATTCCTATGAAGTCTTCTGGCATTAATATTATTGAATCATAAAAATTCTAGAATTAATGATTTTTAAAAATCAGATGTTGAGTCATTTTTAAAAATATAAGCAGATATCACAGTGCTTGTTAAACTGTTAAGGAAAACACAAATATAATGAATTCTGGTATTAAGGTGAGAAACTTTCTCAGAATCATTCAAAGTTTAAAACTATGGCAGAATTCTGGTAGAATACTGATGGTAAGAACAAGGCACAGACTCATTGTACATGCTCTCCAAATTGTAATGCATCACACCTGCATACCACAATATAGTATGTATCAGGAACAGGACCTGGCCCACAGTATTAATAAAATACCAAACAAACTATGTAATTTGCTAATGATATTAAATATTACCTCATTAGACTTTGCTTGGAATCAGACTCCAGTAAAGCTTCTACGTATTCCAAACATTCAAAAAGCTAGCTAGCACACTACTATCCTTCACCCCTAAAAATATAGTTTTATGGAAAATGTCAGCAAAGTGCCTAATGTGCCTGAAGTAATGAGTACATATGCCTGTAGAATCAAAACCAGAAATTCAATCTTAACAAAATCTGATTTGGTCCTGAAGATTTCCTGAGAAAGGGAAAGGAGGAGAGGGTAAGGAAGAGAAGAATCTAGCTTAAAAGGCTATAGCAGATGCACACGTGAAACTAACATAACACTGTACGGTGACTAATTAGAATTAAAATGAAAACTTAATATAAAAATAAAAATTAAAGGACTACAGCAGAGTCCCTCAGTGACGAAGAGGCCACAACAGCTGATGAATTCTGCTCAAGTACTATATACCAAGATTTTCTTAACTTGCTTAGAAGATTTCACTGAATAACTGCAAAAGTAAAATAAGTATTACGAACAGAACATTTTAGAATAGCTTCCGCTACGGGGCGTCTGGGTGGCTCAGTCGGTTAAGCAGCCGACTTCAGCTCAGGTCATGATCTCACAGTTCGTGGGCTCGAGCCCCGTGTCGGGCTGTGTGCCAACAGCTCAGAGCCTGGAGCCTGCTTCCGATTCTGTGTCTTCCTCTCTCTCTCTCTTCTGCCCCTCCCCTGCTCATGATCTGTCTCTCTGTCTCTCAAAAATAAATAAATGTGGGGAAAAAAAATCAATAGAATAGCTTCCACTAGTCAACTGGGGCCACTTTATTCAGGCCCAGTCACGAAATTATTCATTCCTTTCTTCACAGATGTGAATATGGAAACCCCTAGGCCAGACAATTAGAAGGGAAACAAAAACAACAGCATGACTTCAGCCGGGACTTTTCTCAGGGGCCTTTACAGTATGTGCATTCTTAAATCTATAGCAACTTACACAAGCACCAATCTATAAATATTGCCATCAAGCTCACCACATAGGTCATCTTCAAACAGGAAGCTGTGACTGTACAATTTCAAAGTTCTACTTTAAGTGCTTCTTGGTTACTAACATCCATTAAAGGGAGACAAAGACCCTCACAGCTGTGCAGAATGGTTTATTTACAAACCTTCCTACTGTCAAGCAGCCTTTCCCTTAACTCCAACCAGGCAGCCACTAACCACAAAGCCTATCACAAGGTATCAGAAAACCACAAGCCTTCTTTGTACCAAAGTACCTGGATTCCACTTTTGCTGCAAAAGGAGGGAAACAACTTTTGTCTTTGTAAAGGCACTATCAGTTCCGAGTCTGAACCCTGGCAGTGATTTTTAGAAGATGGGCCAAAGCGCAAACGCACTGTTATTTCAATAACATGTCTCCCCTCACAAAGTATACTTCCGGTTGTATAGTCTTGAGACATCAGGCTTCAAATTGTACAGATTTTTCTGAAAAGGGGACCAGCAGGGATACCTGTCAAGCCTGGCTGCCCTTCTCAAAGGCACCTTTAAAGATGGAAAACTCCTTAAAACTTCCCTTAAAAATGGAAACTCAGGTAAGGTTTTGGTGTGTTTGCAGCAAAGCCTAAATCCCATCACTGGCTAGTTTGAGGCAGTTCCTCCCTTATGTAATGAAGTTATTCAATGTATGTAGATGAGCCCTGAGCCTGACCCTATGAAATGAGGTTTACAAAGTGTTCTTGGTTTGGGTCCCCTGGCTGGCTGTCCATGGAACATGAAACTCTTGACCTGGAGGTTGTGAGTTGGAGCTTCACACTGAGTATGGAGATTACTTAAAAAAATAAAAAATCTTAAAAAAAAAAAAAAAGTGTTCTTGGTTTGTAAAATTAAAGACAACTATTTTTCTTGTCTGTGTGAACGGAGTTATGCAGGGTAAAGACTAAGGGCTGAACTGGACACCAGCTGTTTCATTACATCTGTGTCTTATAAAAGTTACAAATTCTCAAGAATGGAGTTAGTGCATAAGAGACTGACACACCTGCACACATTGGTAGTACATTTTTTTAAAGTGTATTTATTTATTTTAAGACAGAGAGCACAAGCAGGGAGAAGGGCAGAGAGAGAGAGAGAATCCAGAGCAAGCTCCACATTGTTAGCACAGAGCCCGACATGGGGCTCTATCCCACAAACGAGATCATGACCTGAGCCAAAATCAAGAGTCGGACACTTAACCAACTGAGCCACCCAAGGCGCCCCATCTTGATAGTACATTTGAAGTTCAAGGGAACCAGATGCCTTAAATCCAGTAGATTTCTGTTTTGCCTGTATAAGGCAACAGAGCACTTGCAGGAATCTCAGTTGTCTATGGGCTCCCAGAAAAACTGCCATGACTAGATCAAAATTCTTGAGCAAAAAATGAGATGGCCATAACTGCCTCCTTAAAGTTCCTTTCTATCCTCAATTAAGAGTAACTCGAGTTTCTGAGACCCAAAAGACGTGGAGAAAAATTTTAGTTTTATACCTAAACTTACTATGTAATAAACTATTACTGTTTTAACATGTTCATTATAATTTTATCCCAAAGGAAATAACTAGAACTAAGACTCAAGTTATTAACTGTCATTTATACAAATATAGTGCAAATTGTAAAACAAACTGTACAGTGGTGTTCAAAGGTCTCAAAAATCATTAGAAAAGATACTTTTCCAAGCAACGAATTTAAAAATTTAATGTCTTGGGTGCCTGGGTGGCTCAGTTAAGCATCCAACTCTTGACTTTGGTTGAGGTCATGATCTCACAGTTCATAAGACTGAGCCCCCACATCGGGCTCTGCACTGATAGCGCAGAGCCGGCTTGGGATTCTCTCTCTCCCTCTGCTCCTCTCCCCCTCATGCACACTCTCTCTCTCAAAATAAATAAATTAACTTAAAAACTGTCAGTATCTTTAAGTTTATTTTGAAAGGCAAATATCCATACTTACTGGAGAAAGAAAAGTATAAAAAGCTAATTACAATGATCAGTTTTGAAATAAATTCATCTGTAAAGTTAAAATTAACTGTTTAATTTGTTTTTCCACATCACCATACCCTAAATATAATAACCTTATACTTACAGAATCTTACACACAATCTAACTTTTCTGTTGTTAGGAATTGGCAGTACACTATAAAATGCAAAGGCTAAAAAGTTTAGTAATATGCACTGTTCCTCTAATGCTAAAAGTGACACTTTAAAAATTCTGGCCCAGGAAACTGTGGTTTCTAGCCAAAAAGAGAACTGAATTAAGCAGGTAATAAAATATACTGTTGTATACTGTGTAATAAAACTAAGTATTTTAAACATTTCAATTAAAAATTTTCCTCACTTAATGCTAATAGAGTTCTTATTTAATCTATTAATTTTGTGGGTAAACTCTCATTGTTTAAAGGCAATTTTAAAAATTTAATCTCAAAATAAACAAATAAAATAAAAATCTCTTAGCGATTGTGTAGCTTCCAAAGAATACCAAAATAAAAGGAACATATATTTTAATTCATGCAAATATTCAGGTTTTCCTACCAACACTACATACGGTCTTTTAAAATGTGGAAATATAATGCAATCTTGGGGACCACAGCTGGAATGCTATAATTTGAATACCTGCCAGTCTTTCATACACTGGTTTTTATAAGAGCCTGATAACCCTATAAAAATCACATCTACCTATTTCACTGGCTCTACTTAAAAACTTTACGCACCAGTCATGTATTAACTGTATTTTAATATTTGGCTAATTTTCTGACAATCTTAACATCTTTCCCTTTTCATATAACTGTATTAACAAGAATCGTTAGCCTTATGCAAATAAAATTTGAAAATATTGGGCCAAAATGTCACCTCACATTTAAACATTTTATTACAATGTAAAATATACTGGCTCTTCCTAAAGCCCAAGGTGAAATGCCGAAATAAATATTGGAATTATATCTTGCAATATACTTATAAATAAGATCCGAATAGGGCGCGTGGGTGGCTAAGTAGGTTGAGCGTCCAACTTCAGCTCAGGTCATGATCTCACCGCTCATGACTTCACACCCCACGTTGGGCTCTGTGCTGACAGCTCAGAGCCTGGAGCCTGTTTTGTATTCTGTGTCTCCCTCTCTCTCTGCCCCTCGTTTGTGCGCTCTCACTCTCTCTCTCTCAAAAATAAATATTAAAAAAAATTTAATCCAATTATAACTTTATATATGTTTTATTTAAAGTGTTAATATATTTAATGTAAGTAATTTCTACACTCAACATCGGACTCAAACTCACGACCCTGAGATCATGAGCTCCTAGCTTTTTCCACTGAGCCAGCAGGCACCCCAAAAATGTTAATATATCTTAAGTGTTTGATATTCTTGGGATTCTAGAGACAGTTTTTTAAAAAAAAAGGAAAAACGGACAGCTCAGAAAAATAAACGTAAAAGCCTTCAAACAACTACGATGTCCAGCTGTCTCGGTACAGCATGCAATTCTTGACCTCAGGGTCATGAGTTAGAGCATCACTTTGGGCACAGAGCTGATTTTTTAAAAAAACAGAAAAAACCTCATACAACTGAGAAATGACTCAATAAAAGCTAAACATAGATTGAAGAGATCTTTAAAACTGTACTTTAAAATCACATCGTTTTTGGTTTCTTTTTAGTCCATAATGTTGGTGTCAATTACTAATTGTGCCTCAAAATTTATACTCAACTTCTTTAGCTGTCTACTTAAAAAAATAAGCAGTACCAAAGCACTGCTAGAATTCAGGTTCTATAAATAAAAGATGTCAAACAAAAAGTTGTGCGTATAAACACTGTGCATATGCACAAAAACTTGTGCATATAACAAAAAACAGTCTGAAACCAACTTTTAGCTATCAGTGTCTGCACCTAACTCTCAAGGTGGACCATTAGAGCAGACTTCCTCTACCCTCAAATAACTATATGAAGTACTGAGAAAAGAGAAGTAACCAGAGCAATGAATTCCAAGGCCCCTACAATACCTACCTGCCTACCAGTACACCCCATATACCCTTTCCTTCTCTTTCAGCTTGGGTTAACTTTTACCCATCACGTACGCACTAGGATCTAGGGTGACCATATAAACTATCATCCAAACTGTTGTTTACTATTTTCTAAACAGCATTAGAGAAGAAACCTAAAGGAAGTTAAAAGAAACCAAGTTCTTTGTGGCCCAACTTAATTCCATGCCTTAGGGCAGGGAGAAGAGTCATCAGAATGAATGTTTTCAAAAGTCCTGAGGTAATGTTAAAAAGTTGTAAAAGTCAGCTCAAAAGAGGCTCCCGCAGACCAAATTATGACAAGTTGAGCATCTTTAAATACCCATTTTAATTGTACCAATTGAAACAAGTTATGTCTGTGAAACTGAGTCCACAGGATACTTTTTAAAAGGGCTAGAATTCTTTCTCTTAAAGTAATATTATATTGATGTGATATTAGTTGGAAAAGTATATTGCTACAAATACGTTTAACTATGAAAATTCTTAGGAAAGAATCTACAACTAGTACAGATAAGGGTGCTTAAAAAAGATTTGCCAGGTCTGACCACTCCTCTCTGTGATGGGGATGTGGCACTTCAAAGAGAGACAATTATCACTGAAATGAGCTTCTAAAAAAAAAAAAAAAAAAAAAACTAGCCAACATATGTAATAATTTTAAAAAGCCAGGTTAAAGTGATCAAACTTTAAAAAGCCATACACATTACAGCTCTCTCAATTATAACCTTAATCAACTATAGAAAAAATAAAGTATAAGAAGCAGGCCCAGGTACGCCTCATAGCCATGTACTTCAAACTGATGTCATCTTGACTCCTTCCTTGCCCTTCTGTCCCATAATCTAAATCATCACCAACACCTGCCTACTCTAGCACTTTGGTCTCTCAACTCCTCTCCTAAATCCTATCCCCACTGCCACTACTCACATGCTCTCTTCATTATCAAAGTAGCCTTTTAACTGGTCTCCCACCAAACACACTTCAGCCAGAGTGAGATTTCTTTCTTTTTTTTTTTTTTTTAAGTAATCTCTACACCCAATAGGGGGCATTCATTGAACTCACAACCCAGAGATCAAGAGTCGCCTGCACTACACCAACCGAGCCAGCCATGCACCCCCTTCCCTCAATTTCCCCTATGGATTTCTTTTTTTTAATTTTTTTAACATTTATTATTTTAAAAAACATTTTGTTTTTTATTTATTTTTGAGAGACAGAGAGAGACAGCGCAAGCAGGGGAGGGTCAGAGAGAGAGGGAGACACAGAATCCAAAGACAGGCTCCAGGCTCTGAGCTGTCAGCACAGAGCCCAACGTGGGGCTCGAACCCACAAACTGTGAGATCATGACCTGAGCTGAGGTCAGACGCTTAACCGACTCAGCCACCCAGGCCCCCCGCTATGGATTTCTTAAAACCTATAAAAGCATCAGCCGTAAAGAAAAAGATTGAGAAACTTGACATTACAGTTAGTAATGTCTGTTCCAAAGGTCATAAATTGAGTGAAAAGGACAACTCAGAGTGGAAAAAGACCACATCACACACCAGTGGCAAAGAACTAGGGAAAAAAGCAAAACAGGCAAAATACTTGGAACACTTGAGCCCAAAAGGAGATGTACATGACCAACATTAAAAGATGCTCAACTTCTTAAAGCTTTCAAGTGACCCTCAGGAAGTCTAAATGTCTTTGTGGCCCATCAACCTGTTCATGACTGAATCCCTGCATGCCTCTCAAAGGCTCCTGTCTCCTTTCCTTCAACCCACAATTAGCAGGACCTTCTTCCTGAACCAGCTTCCTAACACCCCCTTACTCCCACCGTAGCCTGGCTAACTCCTGTCTGTCTCTCCTGGGTTTCACCCTGAAGAGCTGAAAGCCCACCCTGACACATGTATACCCTCTTCCCCTGACCAACGCTCAGAGCTCATACACTCTGCTCCTGCTCTAAGAATTACCCTTTTGCTTCTTCTATTCAAGGGTGTATCCAGGATCCATAATGCCTAATACTGTGCCTGGCAGAGCAGGTACATGGGCATTTGTTGAATGAAGGTAAATCTATCTACTGGAGTCTCTTTAGAAGCTTAGGATCAAATGCCCATCTTTCTCGAATACTCTGGAAACACTCCCTTTAGCAACTGGTCAAGCGTAAACAATGTCGTGTCTTTACCAGTCTGAATTCAGACCTCAAAAAAAAAAAAAAGCATGTACTTTTCAATACATAAAACACAACCATACAATAAATGCATTCTTTTAGCATGGATGCAGGAATAATCAACTCATGTTCAAATAAATATTATAACACATCTTGCATTTCTCACAATGATGAAAAATTTATGAAAAACAATCTGTTATGGAAGATTCCCGTCAGGGGAAGAAATGTTTTTCCTCTATCCTTCTGAGTTCTTGGCCGAGACCCCCAGTAATGAAAGATTAACGAAAGAAAACCAAACTGAAGTTTATTAACATGTATACCTCCTGTATACATTGGAGATACTAAGGAAAACAATTAAATCCACAGACAGCCCAAGTCACCACCTTAAATACCATCTGCAACTAGAGACAAAAGAAAGATGGAGGAGGAGTGGCAAGAGGGACAAGGTATGGAAGGACTACCAGGGAAAGAACAGCCAGGGAGGGTTATGATTGTTATGCAGATTTAAGTCAGAACCATCTCCATTAGAAAGATTTTATCCACATTTAGTTTTCCTCTTCCTGGTTCAAAGCAGGAGACATCCTTACACGTGGAGGTTTCCTTTATAAAACGTAAACTTCCCTTACAGAGAGTAAGGTACCCTTTTCAGAGCTGCTCCAGTGTCTGCAGTTTCTCAAAAAGAAAGCTCAAGGGGCGCCTGGGTGGCTCAGTCAGTTGAGCTTTACTGAGGCTCTTGATTTCCGCTCAGGTTATGATTGGGCTCAGCGCAGCTTGGGATTCTCTCTGCCCCGTCCCCGCTCGAACACTCGCTCTTTCTCTCTCAATACACATAAAGGGAAAAAAAATTAGCCCCAAATAATCGTTAAGCCATAGGCATACCCTACTACTCTTCACACAACTATATAAACTACCTTAAAGAGTCGAAGGTAACACTATTAATTATAGTTACATTTAGACTTTTGAAAATCTGTAGGACACCTAAAACTCAAGACATTTGGATTACTCAGAACCACTAACCAACACTACAATCTTGAATGAGTTCTTTTTTCTAAACCGCTATTTCTTAGTCCTTTCAAACGGCTACCATTACATTTGTGCCTAATACAATACCTGGGATACAGCAAATATGAGCTTTTCAAAATGTCGCCCGCTTCTCCGACAAAAGGCCAACCAAGCGGTGGAACAGCACCGAACTGCTCGGAGAGCGAGGACACCTCCCGGCCGGCTTCCCCACAATCGTGGCGGTATATCCCAGTCCAGGGCAAGCTCAAGGCCTTTCCAGTCTCACTACCAACTGCGAAGAAACTACGGTGCCCCATCCTCCCATGGAATCGTCAACAAAAGAGACACTTTATCGTATCATCTTTCTCAACTCCACACAATACTTCCACGTGTGTCCAAATTAATACGGCTTCTAAATTCTTCATTTGTTTTGGTGCATGTTCGGCCCACCTATGGGATGACCCAGCCGGATCTCAATACTTTCTGCTCCCCCCCACCTGCCCCGCCCCACCCCGCCCCGCCCCTGCAATCCTCACTCGGACCAATCAGACCCCACGGTCTGCGGCGCGGTACACCCCCAACGCATACAGCTGAGGCCCACCCCCACTCCCACCTCCCCAAGAGCTCACGCACGCAGGCCAAGGGCCCATCGCCCCACAGTCTAGGCGTCCTAGGCTCAAATTCAAAGTGTATTCCCCGAACGTCTAATGGCCCCCATTTCACTATCCCAGCTCTGAAGGAGGAGCCTCCTTCTCGAATCCACTCACTGCCGCGCCCCTACAGCCTCTGGGCTGCAAGCGTTCATCCTCCCCGCAGGCATTCCTCTTTCCCGCCACCCCTCCCCCGCCGCAGGCAAGCACACCCCCTCCCCCGCCCTGGGTGCGCACCCCGCAAAGAGCTTGCAAAGCTCCTTTCTCTTCCCGCCCCACCCCCAAAGCTCCCACCTCCCTTTTCTTCTCCTTGCCCCGAGCAGTTTGCACTCCCTCTCTAACCCGGCCTCCCAGCTGGCGGAACGCATACCTTCCTCGGAAGTCTGCGCGTCTCCTCCCCCCACCCTTTCTTCCTGCAGCCTATTTCCTGCTGCCCTGTTTACAATCTACGCCCCCTAACGCCAAGGCTACAAACCCAACCCCTGCACGGTTTCAAGCCAAGAATGCAGCCCCCCTTCCTCCAAGCCCAAGGCCTGGCTACGCACCCCCCAATCCTCCAAAGCGAGCCTCCCTTCCCCAGGCTCCCTACGCCCCGCTGCTGTGCCCCCGCCCTCGACACCCCCTACCACCACCGTGCTACCTGGCGGGGACCGCGGGCGCGGCCGACTTCCGCAGCCCTCCGTTGATGTTTCTCGCCCCGGGCGGCGACGCAGAGCCCGCCAGGGGCCCAGGCCCAGGCTCGGCCTCTTTCCAGGCCGCATCCCCACCGGGAGAAGAGGAGGCCCGGGTGGCAGCGGCGGCACCGCCGCCTCCACCTGAGGCCTTGACCGAGGCCTTGTTAGCATTATTCAGCGCTGGAGACTTGGGGAAGAAGCTGTACAGCGTGCTCTGTCGCGACATAGCGACGGCCGACAAGGCCCAACCGCTCTGTCGGACGGAGCGCCTACAGGCTCGGAATAAACCGCGCGGCGACTGCTGGCGGGAAATCTGGGGGGAGGCGCGCTGCGCAGGAGGAACGCTGGCCCCAGCGGCCAATCGGCAGGCGCCGGGGCGGGCGCGGGAGGCGTCGCGGCCGGGGCGCGACCTGCCCCGCCCCCTCGGGGCGCTGGGCGACGTGAGGATGGGAGGGGCCCGCAGGCAGCGCGGGGCCCCAGGCCCCAGCACCCCGGGACAAAAACGGCGAGAGGCCTGCTGCGCTCGCTCCGTAGGGCGGGCTGGGGCTGGTCGAGGCAGGAATGCCCGGGCCGGAAGCCGAGGGCAGCCTCGGAACCGCCGCTTCGGAAAAACCAACCCTCTGTAGAATGGTGGCTGCGGGACGGCGAGCTGGGGGACCCGCACCGCGTGGGCATTAGTGACCGGGGTGCAGAGGGGCTAACCCAAGGGCCGGGCAAAGCGGCCCTTGCGGAGAACGCCTTCCCGCGCCTGCCTGAAAAATTCCGTGGTTAGAGCGCTTCCGCCAGGGACCCGGGGGGAAAAAAAGGATTCAGTCTGCAGTGAATCCTGTTTATCTTGAATTCTCAAAACGTTGCACTTAGTAGGCACTTGATACACTGCTAAGCGGCAGGCACTTTATGTGTTTATAAAAACCTGCCAGCTGCACAGAGCTTTCCAATTTTTTTACATAGATTAGTTTAACCCACTCAACTGATGGAAGTACTTCAGGTCCACAGTTGCTTATCTGAACCTTTTGGACCAAGTGTGTCTCAGAATGCAGTGTTTTTCAGTTTTGGAAAGTGATGTGGAAACCTTGAAAGTTCAGAGTAAAAGGTCACAAGAGAATTTTTGAGAAATCTTTGGTGTAAAAAGGTGGTTTTATTAACTCACAGGGACAGGACCATGGGCAGAAAGAGCTGCACTGGGGTTGTGAGGAGCAATTGATTACACACCTTCAAATTGGGAGGGGGTTAGGGATAGCTTCAGTCTCTAAGGAATTTTGGACACAAGATTTCCAGGACCTTCAGGGAGCTAGCTGTTGTTAGGAGAAGGTCATTTATTACTGTCTAATAAAACCTTAGTAATGAGACCCTTCAGAGGTATATGGCCACATGCTTGGAGGATGATTGCTAACATGTATCTTGGAGGGTAGAGATAAAAGAAGTTTCCAAAGGAATATTTATATATTAAAGGAGACCTACAGGATCCTGGAGGTCAGGATAATGTGAAGCTAAGATTGCCTTTTGCCCTTAGCAAGTATTAACATGGAGACAGTTGAGTTTCTAGAGGAAGGTCACTCTGCCTGTCTCAAGGACTTGTCAATGGGATAGAAGTTGTAAGGAAACTTAACTTTTTCTTTTGTCCTTGTTCTGCACATCAGAAAGGTAACAGGGTGTGACAAAAATTCCCATTCTCCGAATCCAGAGAAGGAATAGGAAGACTGACAGTTCTTTGGCCTTAATCCCAAATTGTGAATAAGTAACTGGAATCTAGAATCCTGGAAAACAACCCCAATCAGCAACAGCTATGCTTTGGTACAAACCTATAGAGGATCACCTCTCCGCTTTGTTTAGGATGGCTGTGCTCTACCACAAGTTCTCCTTCACTACACACAATGTTTCAGATATTTTTGAGGATGCTCTCTTCCCTCCATGGGTATAATATGTGACACCCCCAGAGATTCTGGGGCAACACCCTGAAATCAATATTTCTGCAGCAAAACCTGTTCAATTCACAGGAATTGGGGGATAAATATAGACCCTCAATGGCCTCAAGTAAACTCGGGTCAAAATTTGCTACCAAATGAGTTTGCCACAAAACTTGATTTTCAGAGATACTTACATTTCCGAGTTGAAGGCAAGGGATTGTTGACCTGTATTATATCTCTACGCTATGGCTGTAAAGACTGAGGTACACATGGTGCAAGTAAGGTGCCCAAAATCAAACAGCTAGAAGTGATGGAGTAGGGATTTTAATCCTGGAAAGCTGTTTCTGAAGTTTTATGTTATCATTATTTTTTAATGTTTATTTCTTTTTGAGAGACAGAGAGCAAGTGCATGCGTGTGCAGGAGCAGAAGAGGGGCAGAGAGAGAGAGGGAGACAGAGGATCCCAAGAGGGCTCTGCGCTGAAAGCAGAGAGCCCGATGTGGTACTCAAACTCACAAACCGTGAGATATGACCTGAGCCGAAGGACGCTTAACCAACTGAGCCACCAGGAGCCCCTGGAGTCTTGTATTATTAAGAGAAATGTCATACTGCTTTCAATTTAACATAATTTTATTTCACTTAATCCTCACAACAACCTTGGATTAGGTTGAATTGTATGAAATTGCCAATATTGAATTCCTTTTAGGAATGAACCCGTTATGGTTCAGAGGTTAAGTGCCAGTGCTTTTAGATAGATCAGGAGCTGGGCTCCATCTCAGCCTACCAGCCGGGTAACTGAGCAATTTTACTTCACTGAACTTGTTTCTTCATAGTTCTTGAGGACAATACTAACTTCGGGCCAAATTTTGGAGGCTGCAGTTAGATGTCTCCCACATCTAACTTTTCATTAAGAGTTTAAAAAGAAGTCACACCACACATCTTAGAATTCTCAAACACACAGTTTTATAGTAGGTGAGATCACTCAGCCATCTCCAGAAGGCACCATTATAAATTTTTGTAATTATAAATGAAGAACATCCAAATAAGAACAGACAGAACAAGGTATTTATTCAGCGCTTGCTACCACAAGAGCGTCAGCTACCATCACCTGCAGAGATTCAAGGGCAGGCTAAGTAGTAGGAAAGCTTCATAGTGAACAAAGGGAAGGCTTCAGGTGTGTTCTGATCGGAAATAGCTGGCCTGGAGAAACTAGACATGGGCTAACTAGAAGTAGAGCATCCTTTGTGGCTGACGTGGGAAGATATTTAGCTTTCTCTGATTGGTCCTGAGTTGGAAGAGGGAACAAACCAACAAAAACAAAAACAAAATAGAGAACCTGACCAGTCATTCACCAAGTCCTGACAGTTCCGGGCCAATTGCTGCAGAAATCTTTGGTTCCTGCAGAGGTTGTGATTTGGCTTCAATCTACAGCAACCAGCTCAGGAAGTCAACCATACCTGCAGCAACCAGTCCAGGGAGCCAAACAACATCCCCTGTAGCCTTTGAATCTCTGCAACACGCAGATGGTGGTGGCTGTGACTCCCTTGCTGTAGCAAACTGAATAAATAGCCTTTGCTTGTGCTCATTTGGATGGTCCTAACTATTTCACATGTTGGACAAGAGCCGTCCAGGCCAAAGGAACAGCTCCTCAGTGAAGAGCAAACACCCAGAGTTGGGGTGTAGCCAGGAGGCCTGATTAGCTAGAGAAGAATAAGCTGCAAGGAGCAGCAGGACATGAGGTTGAGGATGAAAGGCTAGAGCAGATTATTTGAGCCCTTATGGGACTTTTGACATTGAGAGTGAGCTGGGGAGTCACTGCAGATTTTGAGCATAAAAGTGACCTGATGTGACATAGACTGCAATGTTGATAATAGAGTGCAGTGTAAAAAACAGTAACCTAAAGCTCTATTGTTCTCGACAGAAGAAAGTATGGAAATAGGGAGAGTGTGGTCTGCATAAAGTCTAGGGAAAAAAGAGCCAGAAGAGCAAGAGAAATTAGCGGTATTCATATGTAAAAGTCTGGATGTATTTACTCATGTATTACTCATCAGTGGGGGAGGGTGAAATATCCCCCAAGACTTAATCATGTGTGCTCTGTACCTGTGCTCCCTAGGCTCCTGCAACACTTCCTCCAACTGAATTCTTACTCTGTGCCAGGCTACTGACGTTGGCACAAGGGATACAGTCATGGGCCAGAAGGGAATGTCCAGAGGAGGAAGACTACTGAGAAAACAAGCCCGGTCCCAGCGGTCCCATCGCTTTTGATAGGCATTAGGCTACTACCATGGTTCCCAAACTGGGCAGCAAGGCATCCCAGAGAATAAGACCAAATTCATAGGGGCACCAGGGGTATTTTAAATTTTCAAGGGAAATTCAGTAACATCTCTTGGACACCATGCAAAACTACTAACTTCAGGTAGTTTACAGTTTCGACATTAAATCATGTCACATTGCTTTTGACAATATTATTGGGGAGGAAAAACATTTTCTCTACCCTCTTAGGTTCACTTCTTGGAAGTCTGTGAATTTAACTGACAAAATGCAGATTAACAAGAGAAAAGAGATGAAATGTTTATTTTTGCATGCTGTGCAAATACATGTGGGAGTACTCAGTGATAAGTAACTCAAAGGAGTGGTTAGAATTTTGGGCTTATATGTCTAGTTTACTGGGGGAGAAGAGAGGAGGAAGAAAAGGCTTCTATAAGGAAGAACAAATTGTGTTGGGTTTTTTTGTTGTTGTTTTTGTTTTTGTTTTTTAGAAAAGACACATAGGGGGCACCTGGCTGGCTCAGTCAGTAGAGCATGCGACTCTTGATCTCAGGGTTATAAGTTCCAGCCCTACACTGGGAGTAGAGATTACTTAAAAATAAAATCTTAAAAAAAGAAAAAACAGAAAGGGACGCCTGGGTGGCTCATTCGGTTAAGCGTCCTACTCTTGATCTTGGCTCAGGTCGTGATCTCACAGTTGGTGGGATCAAGCCCCCAGTCAGACTCTGCACTGAGGCTCAGAGTCTGCTTGATGTTCTCTCTTTCCTCTCTGCCCCTCCCTTGCTCTCACACTCTCTTTCTCTCAAAATAAATTTAAAAAAAAAAGAGGAAAGACAAATGAGTTTTTACAAAAACAAACAGAAGAGGAGAAAGTGTGTGATAATTGTTTAGGCAGGTATGAGTGTTCATTTCCATGGCCATGAAACTCCCCAGGACAAAGGATTTATGACCGCTTCATTTCTCAGAACTTTCTGCTTTTAGTCAGATAAAGGAAAACTCCAAGAAGGCTTCTTTCTGCATCTGTTACATCTCAAATGTCTTCAGCTTAAAATATTTACACAGGGACACCTGGATGGCTCAGTTAGCTGAGCAGCCAGCTCTTGATTTTGGCTCAGGTCTTGATCTCACAGTTTGTGAGTTGGAGGCCCTCGCTGGGTTCTGGGCTAACAGCACAGAGACTGCTTGGGATTCTCTGTCTCTCTGCCTCTCCCCTGCTCTCTCTCTTTCAAAATAAATAAATAAACTTAAAATATTTGTACCAATTCTTGGGTTTTGAATGGATCCCCACACATCATATCTTTGTGAAACTGAGTTTTCAGTGTTTTCTGTGATAAAAAGCAAGTACCATATGTTATGAAAAGAACCAGCAGGCCCAAAATGGCATTACTTGGGCCAGGCCAAGTCACCAAACCAGGGATTATTACCTAACCTTCTCCAGAAATTAAGTTTCAACCTATCAATGAAGAGTTTTCTTATTTTTTTAAGTATTATTTTTATTTGAGAAATCTCTACACCCAGCTGGGGCTCAAACTCATGACCCTGAGACCAGGGGTCAGACTGAGCCAGCCAGGTGTCCTGGGAGTTTTCTAATAAGCACTATAAGCACTAATGAGATAATCTGTCACATGGGCCCTCTCTATCCCTTCCCCCAATCTGCCACCCCCCCAAAGAAAGAAGAGATAATCTGCACAATAAGACCCACTGCCCTTCCCCCTAAGGAAAGGTGGTCTTGCCTGAAGCAATCCTTTCTTTCTCTGGTAACTTTCTTGCCCCACCCTCCTTCCTACAAACACCTTCCATTCTGTACAATTCCTCAGAGCACCCCTCACCCCACCAGAAAGGGTGCTGCCCATTTCACGAATCATTTAATAAGGCCAGTAGATTTTCAAATTTACTTGTTTGAATTTTTTTTAATTTTAAAAAATTTTATTTTATTTTTCAGTAAACCCTACGTGCGCAATGTGGGGCTTGAACTCACAACCTGAGATCAAGAATCATATGCTCAGGCATCAGAATTGGGAAAGAAGAAGTCAAACTTTCACTTTTCGCAGATGACATGATACTCTACATGGAAAACCCGATCGACTCCACCAGAAGCCTACTAGAACTGATCCATGAATTCAGCAAAGTCGCAGGGT
>CM053576.1:62758719-62878297 GCA_028646485.1 Cryptoprocta ferox | reverse complement strand
ATGGAAACTAACCTGACAATAAACTATAAAGTTAAAAAAAAAATAAAATAAAATAAAATGGAGGCTAAAAAAAAAAAAGAAAGAAAAAGAAAAAAAAAAAAAAAGAATCATATGCTCTACCAACCAAGCCAGCCAGGTGTCTCTGAACCTTGTTTTTTTAACACATGAGAAAAATCAATGTGGAATGAGGGTGATGGTGTCCAAATCTGATCCCAAAGCTTGAAAAGTTGTGCAGTGCCCAACCAGCACACATTCCATTACTAGGTACAGGTTATCTAAAAATGAAATACAATTTTTTAAAATATAGACGTTTAGTATTATTTATATGTTATTTATTTTCAAATAGCTATGACATTGTTAGGACCTAAATGGTTATTAAGGTGTATGAACATAAAACTTAATAAACGGAACTGTTAAGTATTTCTTTTGGATGGGGGGGGGCATTGAAGAAAGTACTGAGATATTAAGAGCACCAGAGGTTTAGGACCTAGTGGTTCAGGACTCTGGACTCAAACCACAACCAAGCTCCGGACTCAAACTTGATGTTTTAAATTCCAACTAAGCCACTTACTAACTGCATGACTTTGTTGGGTAAGCCATTTAATCTTTCTGTGCCTCAGTTTCTTCACCTATTAAATGGGAATGATGATAAGAGGACCTACTTCATGGGGTGTGATAAGGATTGAGTAATAGGACACTGAAAAGCCCTCAGCCCAGAGCCTGCCACACTGTGAGCACTAGAGAAACGAGACAGTTATATACAGAAAGCTCTGAAGATTTTCCAGAAGAATGCGATGCTCTGTGTGCCCTCTGCCCATCCAAGGAACAGGCTGACTCAACAATCCTTGCCTTTGTCTCAGGCTTTGGGAGATAAAGTCAAGTCCTAGCCCAATCAGCCTGTGGTCACCAGAGACTTGCCTATAGTCTGACGAAGTCAGGGTTTTTTGGCCAGTGGCAAGGAAGGAGACACAACAGGAGCCGTGGGGCATCTCATCCAACAAAGAAGAACCTACAGTTGTTATGTGGGGGAGGGTGGACGTTAGACGTGTACCTGCACCGGTGTCTGGATGGGCTCAAAGCAAAGTCAAAATCTAGGCTGCAAAATGGACCCAAGGCCGCATTTCCTTGGAAACTACTAAATTCAGATAGATGTAGAATAGTGTGCCCCCAAATCCTTTATCTAATGCTGTCCACCTGGGTTGTAAATTGAAGTTGCTTCTCTGTGTAAAAGTGAATTAGACACTCCAGGCAAGAGTGGGATGTTTCCTTCCTGCTGATACAATTTCAAAGAGCAGAGTTTCCGCATGTAGAGAAGAAGATCTCTCAATGAGAAAGTGAGCCCTAGTCTTCACGGTCCTGTGTGGCGGCTTGGCCTTGGCAGAAATAGTGTTTCCTCTTTAACTTTGTAGCTGGCTTTGTCTTTGTTATTCCTGCCCCATGAATACCAGGGCACATTTTTAACTTCTCATTTCTTGCTAATTTTTACTTTCTCAGTCCCCAGAAATAAGGAGGGGAGGAACTTTGTGGCAGCCAGATAGGAGACAGGAGCTATAGCCTGCCTTCCAGGCAGGAAGGGGACAGAAATCAAAGGCACCTGCATACTCCTCAAAGTGCCCAAGGTGTGCTAGAGGCACTGATGGACAGAGCCTAGACCACTGGGAGAAAGAGCTGCAGCCTCGGGGCATGTTCCCCCTCCACCCCCACACCCCACCACCCCTAGCGAGCTGGAACAGTGGCTTGGCAGAGGATGGCTAGCTCAGGCCTTACCCTGGCTCCCAGAGCCATCTGGGTGGATGGTTTTTCTAATCATTAGAGAGGCCCTTTCATGTTTCATATGGTCTCAGCCTCTGATCTCCAAAGTCTGGCCTCAGTATCCCTTCCAAGAATCCTCTGTCTCCACTGCTCACTGTTTGATCCTGGGGACCCCACGTACAAGTCGTGGCAGTTTGAGTAAATTGCTTGCACTTGAACCTTGGTCTCCCCATCTGATCAGTGGGGCTTGACTAATCCCTACCTCATAGGATTTTTGGGAAAATGGAATGAGACAAAGTGAAGGTGACTACTGAGCACATAATGTGTGCCCTGTAAATATCAGTCCCTTCCCTCCCGAATGCTGTCTCAGCCCTGGCAATGCTCTCGCCCTCTTCCCTTCGCTGCTTCTAATCCAAAAAGACTTTGTCATCTCAACTGAAGTCCCTAGCCTCCTCCGAACAGGCTGTCCCCAGACCAAGACAGCTTCAGTTTCAAAGAATGCCTTCTGCAGGTGGAAGATACCAAGCAGTGGTTTGAGAGCCATGGCCCCAACAGCTGTGGCATGCATGTGACCCATGTGACATGCCTCACATTGTCCTTTGCCATTTCATGGTGAGCCACAGAAGGGTGGAACTGGATGATACCTGTGGGGACCCACTCAGACCTCCAGAGTTCGTATAAAGATCATTTCAGGCTGAAGACATTTGAGATTCAGCAGATATAGAAAAAAAGGCCTTCTCAGAGCTTATCTAACGAAAAGCAGAAACCAATGAGAAATGAGGAGTGCCATAAATTCCCTCTTTGGTGTGGGTCTGCTCCCAGCAGACAGACGGAGAGCAAACATGCCCTCAATCCCCTCCCCAGGGAAGCTCTATGGTTCAGAGACAGAAAAACTATTCGCCCCTGCATAAACAAACACGATCACAAACTTTCTTATCTCACATCAGTTCTTCTAAAAACCCATTTGTCTTTCCTAAAGAGATTTATTTGCTCTTCCCAGGAGAGCCTTTTCTCCCCTTCCCTTTTCCCTACTAAATTAGATATATAAGCCCCAGAGTCTAACAACCCCTTTGAGTTACTCACTGAGCACTCCCACTTGTGTGTGTGTGTGACACACGCAGAAATAAACTCTGTTCTCTTGCTAGTCTGTCTTTTGTCAGTTTAATTGCAGGCTCCATTCACTTAACGGGAGATGATAGAGGGAAAGTTTTCCCTCCTGATGAAGAGTCTCTCCTTGACCAAATTTAGACAGGCTCCTCTGAACTCCCTTCTCAACCAGGCCCTGATGTTCAGACTTCCTGTTCATCTCTGCATTGTCCAGTTTGAGCAAGACTCCTGCTGAGTCACTTTAGTGAAAATCCCCCACTGTTGGTCGGGCCACCTTGAATATCTTTTCACTCTGGCCTACCTTTAGCGAAAATCCTGCTAGGTCAACTTAGCAAAAAATTACCCTATTGTGGAGGCCCCTTCCAAGTAAACAGACTTGAGCAATAAACTGTAGAAAAGACCCATCAAAGGACCTACCTCAAAATATCCACAGGCCCTAACTGACCAATGGGCTACTTACAATTAGGCACAGTTACCAAAAAAGGGAAAATTCCATAGGCTGCCATACCTCCTCTCCCTCCCTCCTTAAAAGCAGCCCCTCCCGGCTGTCTCCTGGCAGACAGTTTCACCTCCGTTATCCTGCCCTCTCCCCACTGCGTATTCAATAATCCAACTCTTTTGTTCTGCCTCAGGTGAATTCTTTCACCTCCTGCACCACCGGCTGCCACCTAATCATTGCCCCACATTTGGGGGCCCCATCTGATCAAGAGACACCCCATTTATTTATTTTTTTAATGTTTATTTTTGAGAGAGTGAGAAAGCGGAAGAGTGCAGGGGAGAGGCAGAGAGAGGGGGAGACAAAGGATCCAAAGCAGGCTCCAGGCTCTAAGCTGAGAGCCGAGAGCCCGACGCGGGACTCAAACTCATGAGCTACAAGATCATGACCTGAGCCAAAGTTGGACACTTAACTGACTGAGCCACGCAGGTGCCCCAGGAGACACCACATCTACCTCTTGGTAATTTTCTATCCACTGACCACCCCTTGGTCCTTGGCAATAAATCCTCACTTTTCCTTATTGCGTTCAGAGCAGAGCAGGGTGTCTCTTCCCCACCACAAAACCCTACTGTAATAGTCCTTCTTGAATAAAGTCCCCTTACCACCTTTAATAAGTGTCATGAATGATACTTTCTTCAACACCCCCCACCCACCCAAAGCCCTTTTCATTTGGGCCAACCCCCTCATTGTATATAAGGAGAAACTGAGAAGTGAAGCAACTAAGCAAGAGAGCGAGTGAGAGTTTGGATTCTGGGGCCCAGACTTACCCCTAACCAGCCATGTGACCTCAGACAGCTTACTTGTCTGTGTTTAAAACAAGAGGCACATCTATAACGTGGGCACATAATAATACCCATCTCATTGGGTTGTTGTGAGAGTCAAGTGCGTTAAAACTGTCCAGCGGGGCAAGCACTATATAATAGTTGTTTCTTTTAAGGTGTTTGCTTGAGGACAATCAGTTAATGATGAGAACTGAAATGAACACACTTTCCCTTCCCCCTGTCAAACAATATAAGGACCAAACAAAAATAATCCAGCTGCTTGATCCAGGAAATACCTGCTACTAAAAGATAAGATTGTAAACTAAGCAATTGACTTATCAAGACTGATGGAGACAGGCCCGGTCCCAGGACCCAGAGAGGGGTTCCCACAGGACTAGCCAAGAGGGTCCCTGGCTTCTTGAAAGATGGAAATTAGATGTGAGCCAGGTGCAGGTGGTGAAAGCAGAGTTTATTGAAGATATACGTATACATACATATATATACATATATGGAGAGAGAGACAGACAGACAGACAGACGGACAGAGCTTCCTGGAGATTCAGAAAGGAAAAGAGCATGAGTCCCATCTTTGCTTGGGGTCTGGGGTTTTTATTAGCAATTGTAGCACATATTGTGCATGTGTCCTCTCAGGCATTCAGGAACTGGTCAGAACAAGGATGGGGCCAGGTGTCTTTTGTAAGTCATTCATTCCCTGAAGTCAGGGGTCTTGGCATCAAGGTGTCTGGTGCCAGTGGTCTTGGAGAATGTTCATGACCACCCCACCGGGTCACTCCTTAGATGCTATCTATTGTGTTGGAAGACTGAAGACTCCAGAGATGGCATCGCCTCAGGGTCCCTTACAAGGAGATCATACGCTATTCGCATTACAAGGTTCATGTGGAGTGGGGCAAGGTCCTAGCAAGAACCATGTGCAGGTCCTAGCAAGAATGGAAGCCAGAAAAGGAGCAAAGGAAAAAATGGCTTTTTTAATGGGGTCCCTTCAGTTTCCCTGTCTCACCAAGACTTATTCACGAAGATTCTTTCAAGACCCTTGCCTTTAGGACCCACCACTTCTTTAAGTCCTTAACACTGTCTCCCCAACCACTTTCCTCCTTGCAAGACCCAACCTCACAAGACTTCTTTCCGGAGTTCTAAAGCCATATATCCCACGGCTTAGTTGTCTCAGAGGCATCTCACACTTAACAAATTCAAAGCTGAGCTCTTGTTTTCTCCTCCCAGCCTGTCCTCTGTCTCTTCTCCATCTTAGTAAGCAGCACGTCTCTGCCAGCTGTCACGCCAGAAACCTGGATCCTTCCTCTCACTCAATGTCCACATCCAAAGCCTCAGCAACTTCTGCCAGCTCCACCTCCAAATACAGCACAAAACTGTTCTCTCCCTTCTCTCCACTACTGGTGTCCCATCCTCCTAACCAGTCTCCTTGCTTATCGCCCTAACATTCATCCATTCCCCCTGCAACAGCCAGAGTGACTTTTTTCTTAGAGTGATCTTTTTTTTTAGTGTTTATTTATTTTTGAGAGAGAGAGAGAGAGAGCAGGGGAGGGACAGAGAGAGAGGGAGACACAGAATCCAAAGCAGGCTCCAGGCTTTCAGCACAGAGCCCGATGTAGGGCTCAAACCCACAAACTGTGATATCATGACTTGAGCCGAAGTCAGACACTTAACCGACTGAGCCACCCAGGTGCCCCTAGAGTGATCTTTTATTTTTTAATTTTATTTAAAGTTTATTTATTTATTTTTGAGAGAGGAAGAGGAAGAGAGAGAGAGAGCAAAAGCAGGGGAGAGGCAAAGAGAGAGAGGGAGAGAGAATCCAAAGCAGGCTCTGCACTGTAAGCACAGAGCCTGATGAGGGGCTTGAATTTACAAACCATGAGATCATGACCCAAGCCAAAGTCAGACACGTAACTGACTGAGCCACCCAGGCACCCCTAGAGTGACCTTTTAAAAGCACAAATCATGTCCAGCTGGACCCCTCCCCAAACACACACACACACACACACACACACACACAAATCTTGAGCATCCTCAGCACTTACTGCTTGACCCTCATCTGGGTCCTTTCAAGACGGACTTTCTTTGTGCCATAGATACTGCTGTTCCCCAATCAGACTAGAGGTGCCAGAGAACCAGGGCCTAGCAATAGGAGGGGCACACTGTCTGCTCAGGTCATGCCTAATGACCAAATGCTTCCAGGCCATCCCTCCTGTGGCCATTTTGGTACCTGATGCATGACATCTCTGCCTTCAGCCCTTCTTGCATGCTGCTGCTTCTGCCTACATTGCCTGCCTTCCTCCACTTGGTCATCCTTCCTTCTTTTTTTCATATAATTTTAAAAAAATGTTTACCTATTTTGAGAGAGAGAGAGAGAGAGAGAGAGAATCCCAAGCAGTCTCCATGTTGTCAGGACAGATCCCATAACCCTGGGATCATGCCCTGGCATCATGACCCAACCCAAAATCAAGAGCCGACGCTTAACTGACTGAGCCACCAGGTGACCCTCATCCTTCCTTGTTCTTCAGGGAGCTGCCGTGACGCTCCAGGCAGGGCTGGGTAGCACTCTGAACTCCCACCATAGCCGACTGACCTGTCATGGTCTCTTTCTCCCACTAGACTGTTCAGGCCCAGAAGGTCTGTGTTCCCAACTGTGTGCCTGAGACACCCTTGGTACTGCATATATGTTTGATGATGGAAACGAGAGGCATGCTTTCACACTCTAGTACCCTAGCAAGACGCACAGCTTAACAAAGGACTGTTTGCAGGGTGCCTGGGTGGCTCAGTCAGTTAAGCATCAACTTCGGCTCAGGTTGTGACCTCATGGTTTGTGAGTTCAGGCCCCATATCAGGCTCTTTGCTGTCAGCACAGAGCCTGCTTCAAATCTTCTGTCTCCCTCTCTCTCTCTGACCCTCCTCACCCCTCTCTCAAAAATAAATAAACGTTCGAAAAAAGTAAAGGACTATTTGAAATTGTCTAGGTAGGAGTAAGAGAAATCAATGATGGATGATAATGAAGCGTGCTGGGGTAGGCAGTGGTAGTGAAGGGACCAGGAGATGCCACCTCAAAATATGTCACTTTGTCATAAGGATTATTTTGAGCTGAAGATAGTTGAGAATCATCAGATCTGAGAACAGTTCTCTGCCCTCGCCTTAATCCACCTAAATTAAGCAGGACATATATCTCTAGCAAATGTGTCCCTCTCTCCTGGATCAGGAAGAGGAGAGTAATTCTTATCATTAGAAACAGAATCAGCATCAAGATGAATCTGCCTAAACAAAACTTAGTAAAATAATTCGTATCTTCAAGTAGTTTCTCCCATATACTTCTTATTCACTGCCCTACATTTTACCATCCCTTCAAACCCAAACCCTCTTTCCTTTGTTAAGGAAAGTTTCTGAGTCCAACCACTTCTTTGAATTTCACTTATTTTCTGTGAACGGCCAGTGCATGCAAATATTAATAAAAATTGTGTGCCTTTTCTCCTGTGAATCTGCCTTTTGCAAGCCCTCAGTACTTAACCTAAGAAAGGTTTTCCCTCAAGACACTATCGCCTAGGCCTAAAATGGCAGGGAAGAGAGCCCTTACCAGAACTGGGGGGAAACCTGCAGCTGTAGGTAAGAGTGTCCATAACGCTGTGGCCTCAGGCGGAGGAACACAGCCATTGCCAACCCTCAGGCCCTCAGGCCAGTGGTGGGGAGGGTGGGGAGAACTCTCTTGCCCCGTTATCTCTTGCTAGTGACCCTCCCCTCCTGGCTGATCCAAATCTGAAGCCGGAGGGCAAGGGAGGCTGATGAAGCAGTCAGCCTACTGGCACAGAGTAGGGTGGAAGCTGGTGGAGACTAAATATGGGGGGAAGGATGAGAATAAATATGGAGGGATAGGAACCTGAGTGTGGGCCCTCTAAAGTTCTGTAGGGGCCCGGGCTGCACACAGAGAACAAAATGAGTCCCGACTAAGCTGCTAGTGACACCTTCAGGGCCAAATACACAAAGAGTATGAAATGTCAGTTGGGTCCCTGGGAAGACACCCTCACTACCACGCCAAGATATTCTGGCTTCTGCGATTCTCAGAGGAAAGGGCCATTAGGTGGGCTTCCTTAGGGTTTGGGGTGGAAGCCACTCTGTGTCCTGTGGGACAATTTTTGTCCAGGCTTATCTCCTCAGTAGCCCTGAGAAAGCAGGCCCCATGGGAACCATGTTTGTGACCTTCAGAACATAACATATCCAGCCACAGAGTAGGACACAGTGAAAGTCCAAAGAAGAAATGAGTCTCCAGGGAAGGATGTATGGACCCTGCACAGCACCGACCAGATGTACTAAAAAGCAGATTTACACAAAGATAGCTCCTAGAACTCCATTCTGGAAATGGACTCCAGGAGGCTGGTTTTAATAATGCGCTCCACTCGGGTACTGCCCTCAGTTAGGATTTGACTCCCCACATGCTGGAGTGAAGGGGGAGGGGCGCGTGGGGGGTTGCCAAGGGACCCGGTAGGTGGCAGGGAGGGGGGAAGGATTTTAGCAGTTCCTCCTCTGGTCCCCGAAGATTTAGGAGCTTCATGATCTGCTGTTTGCAGGTCAGCCGCCTGGGGGCGATAGAGCGGCTGGCCCAGCGCGGGGAGCGGACCTCCAGTCCTGCGGACGGGATTGGAAAAGCTCGCAGGTGGCTCCGAGCCTGGTCCACCCTCCTTCCCCACAGTCACGCCGTGTGCATTCTGCTCTTGGTAGAGGTCAGAACCCAGAATAGATGTCCGCCCCTAAAGGCGCGGGCACAACACTGGGGCTGAGCAGCTGGGGCTGCAGGGTGCTGCGAGGCCACCAGGGGTCACTCCTCGCCAGGCGCTCAAACTGGAGACCGTGGGAGGGCTTTACCCTTCTTCCTCCCAGACTGCCGCTCTCTGCGCTCGCGAGCCGCGAGCCGGGACCCCATCCACCGATTCAGCACCACACCCCTTGCCTTGGGTAGGGTAACCAGGTAAGATACTGAACGCCTGATTAAATTTGAATTTCAGATAAACAACAAATACTTTTTGAGTTAAGTACACACAACAGTTTTTTGCTAAAGCTGGCAACATAGTTTGGAGTCAGACCCCTGCATTCAGATACCAACCCCACCATTCACTGAGTGACAGGAGCAACGCTCTTCACTTTTCTGAGCCTCAGTTTCCTTATGTTTAAAATGGGCAACGATATTGATTCATGGAGTACTGTGAAGTCTGTTGTTTCAGCTAAGGGTTCAGCACACCTTAGCCTGTTTGCATTTCTCAAAAGCTATTGGTTCTTGACTTTAGAGATGTAATATCTTCTAGCTAAAAGCTGATCAGAACAGGAGACTTGCAAGAGACCAAAGACAGCAGGAGGGGCAAGAGGCAGGGGGCAGGAGGCTGAACTGGTTGCCCAGGGTGAGAACTGAAATCGTCCACACCCACCAGGTTTACCTTAAACATTAATAGGACTTTACTCTTCCACTGACTTTACTATTACAGGAAATTCTTGCCAAAGATGACAAAAGTTGCAAATATTTTTATTGTTCATTCCACGAACTTCCTGCAAGACTCATTTAAATCCCCCCTACCCTTGTCACTTGGCCATGCATGGAGACGTTTTTGGTTTTCACTACTGTAAGGGAAAGGGCTACTAGCATCTAGTGGATACAGGCCAGGGATTCTGTTAATATCGTATAATGCACATGATAGCCGCAGAGAAGTATTTAGCCCAAAATGTCAAGAGTGTCAAGGTTAAGAAACTCTGATTTAGGAGGTGCACCTGGGTGGCTCAGTCGGTTAAGACTCTGACTTCAGCTTAGGTCATGATATAACGTTTGTGGGTTCGAGCCCTGCGTTGGGCTCTGTGCAGACTGTTAGCTCAGAGCCTGGAGCCTGCTTCAGATTCTGTGTCTCTTTCTCTCTCTGCTCCTCCCTTCTTCACTCTCTGTCTCTCAAAATGTAAAAAAAAAAAAAAAATTTTTTTTAAAGTATTAAAAAAAAAAAGAAACTCTGATTTAGGGGCGCCTGGGTGACTCAGCTAGTTAGGCATCCAACGTGGGCCCAGGTCATGATTTCACCGTTTGTGAGTTCCAGCCGTACTTCTGGTTGTCTGTAGTCAGGCTCTCTGTCCTCAGCACTGTCCCCACTTCAGATTCTCTGTCCTCCAGTCTATCTCTGCCCCTCCCCCACTCTCATGGGCAATCAAGCACACATGCTCTCTCTCTTTCTCTCCCTCAAAAATAAACATTAAAAAAAAGTTCTTTAAGAAACTCTGGTTTAAATGAACATCAAGCTGTTCAACTCTTCAATAGGGAACATCAAAAGACAGTTTACTATCCAAGACTCCTCAAAATCTTTGCCTCCAAACCCTTGCCTTTTTGTGTCCATAAATCCTGAACTCCTATAACATGACCCTCACCCAGTTCTAATCAAGTCCATGCACTGAAATATCCACCTTATTTTTTTTAAGTTTATTTCTTTATTTTGAGAGAGAGAGCATGAGCAGGGGAGGGGCAGAGAGAGAGAGGGAATTCCAAGCAGCCTCCTTGAGCTCAGAGCCTATCACAGGACTTGACCTCACCAACTTGAGATCACAACCTGAGCCAATATCAAGAGGTAGGCACTTAACTGGCTGAACAACCCAGGTGACCCCAAAATATCCACTTTAAACCAGTGTTGGCCCTTCCTCCTCTGGATGCTCCTAAGACTGATGAGATAGTGTTCTGCCTCACCATATTGAGAACAGACTTAACTTTTACTCTTTTGATGGTCATTTCAAGGAGCAGGTGTCCTAAAGACACCCACCCCCCTGCATCACCTGGCTGGAAGTTCTGTTGCTCAGCATCCTACATTCCTGCATGGGAGGGTGTGGAGGGTGGGGATCCAGCCCCAATATCTGGGGACAAGCCCAATGCCCTCTTGCCCTTGAATGGGCACCCTCCAACATCACAGCCTCCCTCTACCCCTCAGGCTGCCCCCATGTTCAGACTGTGCAGACCCACCAAGATCCCGAGTGACATGCAGGAGACCTGGGTTCTCTCTCTCCTCTGACTCTCCAGTTAACCTGTGGGAGATCCCTGGAAGGTCTTTCTGGGCCCACGTCTTCAGATGAGGATTTGTGCACTGTTGAGATACAAACTGCAGGGCACTCTGAAGATGACAGAGGCAAGGAATGGCCCCCACCCTTCACCAAGTGAGTTCCAACTTCCTGGCCTGGCTCATTTAAAAATAACTGAAAGAGAAAAGGAAGGAAGAAGTAAAAAGGAAGTGCCCACCATCAGCAACAGAAGCACCCAGTTCCCGAGACCTGTTAACATTTGGTGTGTTTCCTTGTAGCCTTTTACTGATGCATATAACCTATGATCATAGCTGGTGTACAATGTCACCTTATCTTTCCCACATAGGGCCCGTAAAAGGAAACCAAAATCAAAGTCAGCAAATGCCTCAACGTTACAAACTTGAAACCTAAGGACAACCAATCACAAACAGCCAACTAGGCTTTCAGTTATAACCAATCAATAATTTCCTTACTTGGCTTCTGCCTTTTCTCTACAAAGTCTCTCCCTGATTTCCCATCTACGGAACCTCCAACTCGTTCAAGTTTGGTGCTTCCAAATTCGAATAGATTTTTGCTCAAATAAACTCTTAAAAATTTTAAATATGTCCAATTTATCTTTTAACAAGATCAATGGCTTCCAAATATTGCATCAAGCAGATATAACCTAGTGTTTACTGAAGAATTCTCCTATGACTGGATACTGCTTTCCATTTTTCACTGTTGTAAATAATACTTCAATGAACATCTTTAAACATCAAGCCCCCTTTCCCCATCCTCCAGTTATTGGTGTTTGGTCAAGTCCAGCAGCAAATAGTTAGCTTCTTGAGCACAGTGAGTAACTCATTTATATAACCTTTTTACCCCAGTACTTAGTCAAGAACTTGGCACAGAGCACTTATTCAAAACTTGTTGATTGAGTGGTGCCAGGGTGGCTCAGTTGGTGGAGCATCTGACTCTTGATTTAAGCTCAGGTCATGATCTCACGGTTCACAAGTTCGAGCCTCACATCAGGGTCTCTGCTGTCAGCATGGAGCCTGCTTTGGATACTCTGTCCCTGTCTCTCTCTCTGCCCCTCCCCAGCTTGTGTGCTTGCTTGCTTTCTCTCTTTCTCTCTCTCTCTCTCTCTCTCAAAAATAAGCATTAAAAAAAAACTTGTTGATTGAGTGGGTGGTAGGGACGAGGCTGTCCTGCAGGTCTCCAACCTTCCTGGTCCTTGTGTGACTTTTGCCTCCATTTGGCTGCCACAAGCCATATGATCCCCTTCCCATGAGGCTTTGGTTTGATTCACATCGCCTCCCCAGGTTGTCTTATCATTTATCCAGATCACTGGTGCTTGATTCTGGCTGGACCCCAAAGTCTTCTGGGGAGCTTTAAGGAAAGCAGGCTCTGGATTTGTCTCCAGAGAGTCTGATATAATTGCTCTGGGGGTGGGGTCCAGGTAGGGTACTTTTTTTTTTTTTAAACGTTTCTATTTTTTTTTAATTTTTTTAAATGTTTATTTATTTTTGAGGGAGACACAGAGTGTGAGTGGGGGAGAGTCAGAGAGAGAGAGACACACACACACACACACACAGAATCCGAAGCAGGCTCCAGGCTCTGAGCTGTCAGCACAGAGCCTGATGTGGGGCTTGAACCCATGAACTGCGAGATCATGACCTGAGCTGAAGGTGGCCACTTAACCGACTGAGCCACCCAGACACCCCAGTAGGGTACTTTTTAAAAAGCTCCGTAAGTGATTATAAGAGCAGCCACAATTGAGAACTCTTGAATTAAATGGCCCTTGAGGTCCCTTCCAGCTTTCATGATCTGTGAGCTTTGACTGGGTCAGGTAAATGAAGTAGAGACTATCATATTGCTCTAGGAAAATAGAGTATATTAATAATTATTTCTAGGCATAGACAGTTAAATTGTGAGATCTCAAGAGAAAAAGTTCATAATCCTTCTCCATCCTCTGGAAATACCTTGGCTCTCTAACACCCTCTCCAACTCATGGCCCTTCAAAGACTGCAGGCTAACCCAGCCTCTGATTATTTCCATTTCACAGGTGGAGAAGCTGAGAATAGGAATGGTCCTGAATGATGTGGAGAACAAAGGCAAAAGAAATTTAGAAAAAAAAATTTAAACATCCTTGCAACTTACAGCCCACTCACAAGTACTTGAGACAGGCAGAGGGAACTTCCTCAAGGACCTGAGCTGCCTCAATGTTAATACTATGCTAGAAGCAAGAGGCAGCCATAGCTTGACATTAGCCCAATCTCTAGGATCCTATAAAAATCCCTTTAGAAACTTCAATGATATATGTTAGCAATCATCCTCCAAGCATATATGGCCCACTGATAGACATTTGAAGGGTCTCATGACTGAGGTTTTACTAGAGAGTAGTAAGAGACTTTTTCCTAACAACAGCTAGCCCCTCAAGGTCCTGGACACCTTGCTTCCAAAATTCCTTAGAGACTTACACCATCCCTAACCCCCTCCCAACTTCAAAATGTGTGATCTGTCGTTCCTCACAAGCCCAGTGCAGCTCTTTCTGCTCATGGGTCCTGTCCCTCTGCTTTAATAAAGCCACCTTTTTACACCTTAAGACATCTCAAGAATTCTTTCCTGACTGTTTGCTCCTGAATCCCAATATCATACATCATGGAAGACAGTCGGGAGTCCAGCTGCTGGCGGGATCTGTAGGGGGAGCCCTGTGTGTCTGTGTGTGTGTGTGAGTTTATTGATTGCCAGAGAGACAGAGCGTGAGCTGGGGAGGGGCAGAGAGAGAGGGAAAGAGAGAATCCTAAGCAGGCTCCACGTGGTCAGCACACACGACGCTGGGCTACAACTGATGAAACTGCGAGATTATGACCTGAGCCAAAACCAAGAGTTGGACGCTTAACTGACCGAGCCACCCAGGCGCCCCAAGGGAGCCTTGTGTTTTTAACAACTCTGCTTTGGTGCCTTGGTGTACGGAATATTTTAAGCTGAAGGAATTTGAGAAACAGCAGTTGCAAGAGGGACTGCCTGACCTTGCCCTCACATAAAACCCTCATTGAGAGGTACCCCTCCCTCTACCAGGAAGAGAGGAACATTCCTGTCTCCAAAGATGGAGGGCCGGCCCACAGGAATCTGAACAAACAGGCAAAGTTTCCCCCAGCTTACTGCCCACTGCCCTATCACATTTCCCCAGGACTTTCCACTCGTCACCAAATCTAGCATAAAAATGCTCTGGTCTAAGTGTTTCTTCAGGCCTTCATTTCCTTCTGAAGGCTCTACTGTCATGGAAAACTTATATTAATTTATGCTTTCCTCTTGTTGACCTGCCTGCGGTTGCAGAGCCCCAGCAGAGAACCTAGAAGAGTTGATGGCCCTCCTTCCCTACCATTCTACCACAATGACTTTGATTCTTGAAGGTTTTTCTGATGTTATTAATGGCAGAAATCCCTGAGAGGGGTCTCACCCTCTCACTGTGGTCTTCCAGAGCCCTGGGCCGGTAGTGGTGAAGACAAGACAGTGGCAGGGATTAGGAGGCAGTTAGTGGAGGGCAGAAATGGGGGAGCAGCCGCTGAGAAGGCAGCAGGAGGGGAGTGGGCTAAGGCGGAAGGCCATGCCAGTCAGCCTTCCTGTCAGTGGAGGGCCAGAGACATTCAAGTCAAACAGCGAATGATGTTTTCTAACAGTTCATTCCCTGATTCAGTAGTGAAATATTGCCTGGATGTATATGAATTGCCTTCAGGGGAGTGTGAGACACCCCGGAAGAGATTAAAGTGACTTCCCAGAGAATCCCATAACTTAATGATAGCTCGATAAGGAATGAAGAAAAGAAAACACTGCCATATAGGAGAAAGTAATTATTTCCTCCTGCTCGTCAGCAGATTCGGAGCACTGGAGCAGCTAGGAATACAGCCTGCAGGATGATAGAAAATTACTGTGGGCTCCAGTCTGGGGCTTCTTCCTGATCCGTGGAGTTTGAGAAATTGAGAGAAGAGAGGGCAGCACCCCTGTGGCTGGAGGCCAGACTTGCTCCTTCCCTAACTCAGGATGAAATGCAAATCTCCTCTCTGCAGAAAGGGCCCTATATTCTTTCTGAAACGACCCTGGAAACAGAAGATTGAAATGAAGCACGTCATTTGGACCATCAATTCTCCTTTCTTACATTAAAACATTAGCCGAGGGGCACCTGGGTGGCTCTTGATTTGGGCTCAGGTCATGATCTCTTGGTTCCTGAGATCGAGCCCCATGTTGGGCTCTGTGCTGAGCATGGAGCCAGTTTGAGATTCTCTCCCTCTCCTCTCTCTCTCTCTCTTTCTCTGTCCTCCCCCACTCACATGTGTACTCTCTCTCTCCCTCTCTCAAAATAAATAAGTAAACTTAAAACACACATTAGCCAAAGTTTCAAATTTTTAACTATAACAGACTGAACAGCCTCACATTTAATTTCAGATGCAGTTACATATGTGACCACCTCTGAAAAGTAAGGTGTTTGCTTCCTGTTTCATAAAGGAAATGAAATGGATTAAATGAGAATTACTTCTCCGATGGAAATAGAACACTACTTGCTCATTGCAAAGATCATTTTTATGTCTTCTAAGTAGTGGGGAATGCTAGCTGAAACTAAACCCATAGACGTCTCAACAGCTTTATTTGCTCACTCTATTTTGGGCTCCATTATTGAAGCAATCTCTGTTGGCAGACATGGTTTTACCAATAATTTTTTGAAGCAGTTAAATTTTTTTCTTCTCCTTAATGCAATAGAACTGAATACATCCCTCTCTCAGGATACTCTGGAGCCGAGGCACAGGTGGGTGGGCAAAAGGGAGATAATCATGTTCCCAAATGGATTTTGTATTGATTCAAAATGTATAATAAAAGAGGGGCGCCTGGGTGGCTTAGTCGGTTGAATGTTGGGGACTCTTGGTTTCAGCTCAGGTGGTGATCTTACAGGTCGTGGGTTCAAGCCCCTAGTTGGGCTCCATGCTGACAGTGTGGAGCCTGCTTGGGATTCTCTCTCTTTCTCTCTCTCTGCCCCTCCCCTGCTCGTGCTCATGCTCTTTCTCTCTCTCAAAATAAATAAATAACCATTTTTTAAAAAAATGTATAAAAGATTCACTGATTACTCCTCACCCACAGGTTTCTAGAAAGATTTGGGACTTGAGGGACAGAGAAAGCTTCCCAATGGCCCTGCTCTTATTCCTGTAATCCCACTGGTGTCCTCTCTGAATGAAGGCACGGTATCTCACAGGGTGTGGAACTGTATCCTGAGGACTTATTAAGGATCTGGGCCAGCGTGGGTGATTTTGAGGAGTGTTCAGAGAAGCAGGGCTTCATTCTGAATGAGACAGTGTCAGAAAGTGGAGGGAAATTCTATCCCTGGGAATCTTCATATCTCTGATCTAGAAGACCAGAGGAACGGAGTGGAGACTAATGCCATAACTGGTAAATCACAGAAACCACTTGTATTAGACACATTGGAGAGATGTTTGGTCATCCTTGTGGTCTGGCCAATGTTCGGTCTGTGTTCCGACATGATTACAGGATGAACAGCTTTGTTTGCGGTCACGTTTTGGCTTGGCTCACAGCGTGGTCTGGCCTGATGTTGATGTTCTGTGAGAGTATTTCTATTCAGCAACAGAACACCACAGCCTACCTCCGGGTGCCAGACCAGCTGCTGGCTCTCAGGATCTGCTGTTCCCTTTCTCACTGTACTGTCATTAATAATCGGATATTGATAGTGTTCAGGTTCTTTTCTCAGTTTAGAGAACCAAAGGGATGGGTCCTAAAATAGGTAAGCATTGGCAAGCCCATGCACTTAATCCATAAGAAGGTAATGGAGACATTAGGGAAGGGGGCAAACAGCCCATGTGCCTTAAATGGCTCCAGTCATGACATCATAGTATAACCACTGGTGGACATGACTGTGGCTTTGAATTATTAAGGAAAGGCGGAGTACCTAAAAAAATATATATTAAAAGAAATCTTGGGGCACCTAGGTGGCTCAGTTTGTTAAGCATCTGACTCTTGATCTCAGACTAGGTCATGATCTTACATGAGTTCAAACCCTGCATCAAGCTCAGCTCTGACAGTGCAGGGCCTGCTTGGGATTCTCTCTCTCCCTCTCTCTGCCCCTTCCCTGCTTGTGCTCTCTCTCTCTCTCTCAAAATAAATAAACTTTAAAAAAAATTAAAAAAAAATAAAAGAAATTTCTACACCCAGTGTGGGCTCAAACTCACAACCTCGAGATCAAGAGTTGCATGTTCTTCCAACTCAGCCGGCCAGGTGCTCTAAGGCTGAGTTCTTTTCAAGATGGTAGTGACAAAGCAATCCATTTTAGAACTATGATTGTAAAAATTATTAAAGTATTTAGGAGAAAAGTATTCAGTATTGGAATAGACATAGCACCCCCCCCCAGCTTTGAGCTTTCCCATTCCAGTGGGAAAGGTCTGAAAACCTTCTGGGGGAGCCCTGGTAGATCAGCAACACTGGGACCTTTCTTTGCACACCACCCCTGATCCTATGAGGGAAGCAATTCCCACAGTTGCAGAGCCCCTGACGGATCCAGGCAGATCAAGCCCCTGCCTGTGGGGAGATGACAGGCTGATGGAAAGGCACAGGCCTTGCTTGCTTGTGGTGGGGCCCATAACTGTGGGCCTTCAGCCTCATTGGTGTGGGACACAGAAGACAGAGCTCTGCTCAGCCTTTCACTACCAGCTAAATCATACGGCTCACAAAGCTGATTTCTACAAAATGTCATCACGAGAGGAACAGTCCAGGGGAAGCAGCAAAGAATAGCTGTACATTGAACTTCCAGGAGGGCCCTGGCAATGTGATAAGCTGGCTATTAAAAGGCTTAAAATCCCAAGATACGTTCTGGAAAGAAAAGTCCGTAGTTCAGTGATTGTGGAATGTTAGCACAAGTGTGGAGAGAAGCAGAAAAATGGAAGTTAAGTAAAACTAGTACAAATAATAGCTTCCTATGTGCCAGGTACTGTTCTGTTTTCCACATGTTATTACAGTTCTCACAACAATCCCATGAAATATATATTACCATTTTCTACATGTTTACAGAAGAGAACATTAAGGCATAAGGAGGTCAACAAACTTTCCCAAGTTCTAGTGAGACTTGGAGCTAGGATTTGAGTTGGGTTTCAGAGTCTTGTTCTAACTGTCTCCCTTACACTAGAACCACCTCTTGATAAATCATGAGCAGTGCTGTGGATTCTGACCAGGGGGCACCTGTGAGTCCATGGGTTCCTCAGACAGAAGTGGAGTCTGCAAGCGGATGCTAAGATTTTTGTGAACAAGCAAAAGAATTAGAATCGTCCAAGCAATTTTAAACAAGAACAATGTTGGAAAGCCCACACCACCTGATTTCTAACTTTACCATAAGTTATAGTAGTCAAGACAGTGTGGCATCAGAAAAAGGAGATACAGATAGATCAGTGGAACAGAAAAGAGTCCAGGAAGAGATCCACATACATAGGGTCACTTGATTTTCAACAATGATACAAAGGTAATTCAATGGAGGAAGTGTAAGCTTTTCAAGGAATAGTGCAGTAACAACTAGATATCCATATGCAAAAAAGTGAACCTCAATCCATGCTTTGTGCCTATAAAAAATGGGCTTGAAAAGATCATAGACGTAAATGTTAAACTCCTAGGAGGAAGAATTATGGCCTTGGGTTACACTGAGATTTCTGAGATATGATGTAAAAAGCAAAATCTATAAAGGAAAAAAATTAAGAACCTAGACTTTATCAAAATGAAGTATTTCTTTTATTCAAGTGATATTGTTAAAAAAGTGAAAAGACAAGCCACAAACTGGGAGAGAATGTTTGCAAAATGTACATCTGATAAAGGAATCTAGAATATACAAAGAGCTCACAAAGCTCAATGAAAAAACGATCTAACTTTTAAAAGTGGGTATAAGTGGCACCTGGGTGGCTCAGTCGGTAAAGTGTCTGACTTCAGCTCAGGTCAGGATCTCATGGTCTGTGAGTTTGAACCCCACATCGGGCTCTGTGCTGACAGCTCAGAGCCTGGAGCCTGCTTCAGATTCTGTGTCTCCCTCTCTCTCTGCCTCTCCCCTGTTAGCACTCTGTGTGCCTCTCTCTCAAAAATAAATAAACATTAAAAGTTTTTAAAAAATATTTAAAAGTGGGTATAATATTTGAATAAACTTCCCCCAAACCAATATATAGATGGCAAAAAAGCACATGCAAAAACGTTCAACATTATTAGTCATTAGCGACATGCAAATTTAAACCACACTGAGATCCACTACACACCTATTAGAATGGCTAAAATCAAAAACCCAACAAACCCAAGTTTGAGTGAGGATACAAAGCAACTAGCATGCTTGTACATTGCTGATAGGAATGCAAAATGATACAGCCTTTTCAGAAAAAGTTTGGCAGTTTTGTATAAACATTTTATCATACAACTGAGAAAACATATACCCAGCTTTTTACTCAAGAGAAATGAAATTCTGTTTATAGCAGTTTTATTCATAATTGCCAAAAACTAGAAATCCAAATGCCCTTCAGGTAGAACATAAATAAATAAAAGGTGATGTATCCATACAACAAAATGCTATTCGGCAACGAAAAGGAATGAACTCTTGATGTGTGGAAAAGCATGGATGAATCTTAATTGCCTTATGCTAAGTGAAAGAAGCCAGACTCACAGGGACATACTGTATGTTTCCATTTATACGGCATTTGGGAAAAGGCAAAACTATAGGGACAGAAAACATATCAACAGTTGCCAGGGACTGGGTTGGGGGTAAAGGTTGACCACAAAGGGGACACAGAGAATTTTTTTTGTGGCTGAAGGAACTGTCCTATATTTTGACTACAATGAATGACTATAGTCAACGCTCACAATACTAAACGGTAAAAAGGGTGAATTGTACTGTATGTAAATTATACCTTAATTTTAAAAAGGAAGACGAAAAGGAGGTTGCAACAGCTTGTGGGTATAGGGGAGCAAAATTTGCAACTCCAAAATGGGTCTTTTTGGCATACAAATTATGTTGGGCTGATTATTTTTAAGAAACAGAAGACTTAAGTTTTTCTTTTTGCCTGTCCCCCACCTGCCTAAAAGATTTAGATGGAGGACCTGCTCCAGGAAGGGAACTAGCACACAGATAACTACAGTATATGAACTAGGGTGGTAGACAGGGAGGAACCTAGCAAAGTCTCTTTGTTACAGTTCCTCTCCGTGTCCCACCATTTCTGGATGGCACAGCAAATATTCGTTTGCCAAATGCTTTCACCTTCTGTGAATTATCTTCCTTCCCTTTGAAGTCTGAGACCCACCCCACCCCCTTCTCCTTAGCTCTGGATGGCAGATATGCCTCACTTGCCTGACTGCCTTTGGGCCTCATATCCTTAGGGAGCCCTGGTATGTATGTAATTAAATTTGATTTTTTCCTGTTCATCTGTCTCATGTCAATTTACTTCTTAGACCAGCCAAAAGAATCCTGAAAAGTGGATGAAAATTTTATTCTCCAATATGGGGTACTGAGCAGAGTTGTAAATTTAAAAAAAAATTTTTTTTAAATGTTTATTCATTTTCAAGAGAGAGACAGAACATGAGCGGGGGAGGGGTAGAGACAGTGAAGGAGACACAGAATCTGAAACAGGCTCTAGGCTCTGAGCTGTCAGCACAGAGCCTGACACGGGGCTCAAACTCGGGAACAGTGAGATCATGACCTGAGCCCAAGTTGGATGCTTAACCGACCGAGCCACCTAGGTGCCCCCAGAGTTGTAAATTCTACAAGAGATCTTTCAAGAATATGGCTGGCATTCTTAGAAGCTCCGTTCAGGCCAAAGAAACCTTCCAAATTCCAGACCCTTTTCTGTCTGCCAATTGGTAGCTTGTGTTAAAAAAAATTTTTTTTTAAGTTTATTTATTTATTTTGAGAGAGAGAGGCCAGAGAGAATCCCAAGGAGGCTCTGCACTGTCAGCACAGAGCCTGACGCAGGTCTCGATCTCACAAACCGTGAGATCATAGCCTGAGTCAAAATCAAGAGTCTGAAACTTAATCAACTGAGCCACCCAGGTGCCCCACCAACTGGTAGCTTGAAACCTAAGGGTGGTTGGATTCCCTCTGGGCTCTGGTCCACATGGGGAAAGTGCTAAGGGCAACAGAGTACAAGACTGAGTCCAGCTCACAGAGCGAGCAGCCAGGCCAGCTGATCCTCCTGTCTCCCAGCACTTCTCCAACCCATTCTTCTGGTTCCTTTGGGTGACACCTTTTTCCAAGTGGCCTGAGGAACTGCCAGTCGTGATGGTATTTATCGTTCCCACTTTCACCCCAGGAACAGATGTATGAGCCACAGTGATGTAGCCAACTACTACTTTCTGCAGGCCACCGTGATTCATTCAGGGAGGGCACATGATCCAGGCAAGGCCAAACAGCATCTTCCTGGAGACTGCTAGATAGATGTTGGGAGAGAGAATTTCTCTCTTCTTGGAGGTTGCAAAATTGGGGATACTTAGAACCAAGACTACTGGTGGTCACCTGGCCTGGAGAGGGGAATCAATAGAGCAGAGAGGTGAGACCGGGGCCCCGGTAACATGCTCTGAGCCCCTGGATCCAGTCATGCAGGAAGCAAGAACCACCCCTGAGCTTTCCAATTACCGAACCATTAAATCCTCTTTCCTCTTGACTACTTTCACTCTACCTGAGAGTCTTCACTGACACACAGATAAATACTGCCCTGTGGTCATGCGCTTCTGAGAGTTTCGTTCAAATGAGTTCAGCCAACAGTAACAGACACCTGCTTTGTGCCAGACTCTGGGGACACAGGGCCCATGAAGACACGGTTCTTGCCCTGGAGGATGTCAGTTTCAGGTAGGAGACAGACAGGTCAGCATATGGTAGGGGTCAGATAAGGTTAGCTAATGTGAGATGCTATTAGAACCCAGAAGCCCAGCACTTACCCAGCCTGGGGCTTCACCAGGGAGTCTTGGAGATGACTGCCAAGCTGAGTGTTTAAGCATCACCCAGGTGGAAAGGGCAGAGGAGGGGTCTTTTGAGCAGAGGCATGAGCAGAGATCTGGTGGGGTGGAACAGCATGATGTAAGCAGAGAAACACAAACCTTTGGGTTTTCCTAGAGGAGTGTCCAGCAAAACTCTCTGTGTTGATGGAAATGTTCTATCTCTGTGCTGTCCATTATATAAGCGCTAGCTATTAAGCACTTGAAATGTGGATAGTGCAACTGGGAAGCTAAATATTTTACTTTATTTCAGTTTAATTAAAATTTAAAGAGCTGCATGCAGTGTGTGGCTCCCACACCGGACAGCACAGCAGCTCTAGGCAGTGATGTCAGGCGGGAGTGGGAAGAGACAAAGCCGGCTACCACAGCTCAGTGAAGGGTTTTGGACTTTAATGTGTAGGCAATAGGAAGTCTTTGGAGGCTTGCAAACTGAAAAGCGACTTGGGTCATGGCACTTGACTGGTGGCTGGGGTGGAGCAGAGGAAGACTGGGGTTAGGAAGGCATAGCTGTAGCTTGAGGGAGAAGTGATGAGGGTTTGAAACAAGGCAAATGCAAACGGGCTGGTGAGAAGGGCACTGATTCCGGGAGCTTTTATAAGACAGAATCAGCAGGACCACTTGTCTCTTGGTTTTAAAGGGTGGAACTGCATCTCCTTCTTGGGAAGTTTTACACAAAAGACAGATTCTTGGGTGGTAGGCCTTGGACAGGGTGCTGCCCCCAGACAGAGGAACTGGAGGTTGGGAGAGGATCCTGCAGCAGCAGCCGGATTCCCAGTTTCCCCTTTCCTGCAAGGCAGGCTCTGTCAAGGTCGAAGACGCAGGTTGAAGAGACATCTTGCCTGGCTGTTGTTTCTTCTTAAGAAGGATCATGGCAGCTTTGAAAACTACTGAGTCAGTTTGTAAATATTGACACCAATTTCCACAGCACCAATTGCAGGAGTGGGAAGGCTCCCAAAAAGACAGAGAGGCAGTTTAAATCCTCTGGTAATTAAAATAACACCTGAATAATGCAGTAAAGTCAATGTATCATTGAGAATCAGAGACTGCCTGCTCATGGGGCCTCCTTGGGTAGAGGGGGTGGGGAGCAGACTTCCTTTAGCTCCAAGACAGGGCTGTGGTCTAGATTTCAGGGAGGGAATAAGGACCCCAAGCCTGGGATTTTTTTTTCTCTAAGTAATTAAAGAGATTATCCTCTCTCTGAGATGTGTTGTCAAGATTCTGTCTAATCCTGGTTTCCCATGACTTGTTCATTCACTCATCAAATATTTATTGAGCAACTGCTATATGATGTGCCCAACCCTCTTACAGAAGCTGGGACCATTGGGACCAATACCACAGACCTTGCCTTGAAGGAGCTTTGAGTTTCGTTAGACAGTCATATGGTGAATAGCATTCCCTGAGACCCACTATGTCTCGGGCACTCTGCTGGGTGCATTATTTATATGAACTTAATCTTTCTAAAACCCTGAGGTACGAACTGTCATGATCCCAATGTACAGATGAGGAACTAAGACAGAGAGGCCTTCAGTAACTTACCCAAGAATCCAGAACACACTCACTTAAACACTTAACCTTAAATCCTGGAATAGCAAACTTCCTCTATTGAGAGACTGTATATACCAATGGACAATGGCCAGGCCACATATAAACACAGGACTTTTACCCATAATCCTCCCAGGAAACCAACCTGTGATCAGCAGTAACCAGCCCAGGAATCCAGCTTGCTCTCTAGAAGTCAGACAACTACCTCTAGCAACCAGAAAAGGAAGCTAAATAATAACTCTGGTAACTACTACCCCAGAACAGGCAGGATTTGATTAATAACTAACAGCTTCCCTGCTTCCAACTTAAGACCCTCCAGGAAAAGCCTAATACAGGCCCCTAACTAGCCTCATTGGTTGTCCTGCTTCTAGTAGCTCATCTTCAGCCTCCCATGCCAATGGCCTCCAATCTGAGTACATTGAACCCTTCCCTTTTCCATCATAAACCTTCTTACTGCTCTGCCTGCCTTTGTGCTGCCAATAACAAGTGATGGCGGCTGGCTGCCTTGTTCATTTCCGCACTGTAAAGGGCCAGCTAGAAAGTATTTTCGGTTTTCTGGGCTATACAGTCCCTGCACCAACTACTCAATTCTGCTGTTAGTGTGCAAAGGCAGCCACAGATAGTAAGAATGGGCTTAAAATAATTAATTCTGTGTTCCAGAAAAACCTTTATTTATAAGAACAACTTGTGAGTTGGATTCAGTCCATAGGCTTTAGTTTGCTGAACCTGGTTTTAAGGTATGCTGCCCCTTTCGTAAGAAGGTCACTACAACCAGGGCACCTGGGTGGTTCAGTCGGTTAAGTGTCTGACTCTTGATTTCAGCTCAGGTCATGATCTTGAGGTCATGGGATGGAACCTCGAGTAAGATCTGCACTGACAGTGCAGAGCCTGCTGGGGATTCTCTCTCTCCCTCTCTCTCTGCCCCTCCCTTGCACTCTCTCTGTCTTTCTCTCTCAATCAAAATAAATAAACATTTTTAAAAAAGTGTCACTACAACCTCAAGGCTTCTGGAAAACGTACTGACACTTTTCTAAAGCACTTTCCCATTTAATTAATTATTTTAAGTAGAATCCAAGCCCAAAGTGAGGCCTGAACTCACGACCCTGAGATCAAGATTTGCATGCTTTACTGACTGAGCCAGCCAGGCATCCCTAAAGCCCTTTTCTATCTAAAATGTGCTCTGAGGGGCACGTGGGTGGCTCAGTCAGTTGAGCTTCCGACTTTGGCTCAGGTCATGAGCTCCCAGTCCACGAGTTCCAGCCTTGCATGAGGCTTTGTGCTGACAGCTCAGAGCCTGGAGCCTGCTTCGGATTCTGCGCCTCCCTCTCTCTCTGCCCCTCCACTCTTGCATGCTGTCTCTCTCTCAAAAATATACAAACATTTAAAAAGTTTAAAAATAAATAAAATAAAATGTGTTCTGGGACCCACACTAACAAGCAATTCTCAGGAGGCCAGCTGGGTATCCTAAAATTCATCTCAATTCTGATACTGTCTAACTGGAGACAGCGTCAGATTCCGCAGGCTGAGGGTTTGGTCCTACAAGACCACTCTCCACCACTCCCCTCACACTTCAGGTGCAGTTGCAAGTTTAGGTTGTTGCCTGTGCTTCTGATCCACTGGATATAGATTGGAGATTCTGACAAGCCCTCCTTAGCCTTGAGACACCAGTCTAATCAGCTGTATATCAGAGGTTCTCCAAACTCCCTGCCCAGGTTTGATTAATTTGCTAGTTAGGTTCACAGAACTTAGAGAAACACTTTACTCACTAGATTACCAGTTTATTATGAAAAGAAAAACTCAGGAACAGCCAGATGGAAGAGAAGAAAAGGGTGTGGCACCTCCCTGTTATTCAATGGGCCATTCTCCCCAAATCCCCACAGGTTCACCAACCCAGAAATTCTCTGAACCCCAAACTATTGAGATTTTTATGGAAGCTTCCTTACTTAGGCATGATCAATCACCAACTCCATTTTCAGCCCCTCCCCTTCTCGAGAGAATGGCGGGTGGGATCGAGGCTGGAAATTCCAAGTTTCTAATCATGGCTTGGTGTTTCTATTCAGGAGCCCGCCTTGCATCACCTCATTAAGACATAATTCACCCCCGTCACCCAAGAAATCATAAGTGTTTCAGGAGCTCAGTGTTAGGAATCAGGAGCAGAGACTAATATATATTTTCTATTATTTCACACTGTTTATTACTTAATTTGGTCCTGCCAGATTATGAGTTCTTTGATGTTAAAGACTGTGTTTTATTCTTTTCTCTGTTCTCTGCAAAGCGTACCTTGCACCATGCTGTGTATACAGATTCTGAATAGATGTTTGTTATAATGAGTTGAGTTGACTTAAATTGCCACAATGATTTGCTACCTCTGGGAGTTTAACAGTTGTTATTCCCATTGAACAGAAGATAAAACAGAGGCACAGAGTTAGGTGACTGTTTATCTAGAGGTTTTTGCAGAGCAAGAATTTGGACCCTATCTTTGAGCCACTGTGCTGCTGGGGCAAGACAGACCAGTCCCCTACTGGGCTCATTCAAGAGCCCCGCAGGGGCAAGCTGATCTTCCTTTGTCCTATTTGGTTGAATATGTGATCTTATAATTGTCTAAACATTATACGTATCTCCCTTCATCCTGCCCCGCCCTTTACTCTTAAGTGAAAGCTGGAGGCAAGGAGTCATTTATAGAAGCCAAGATGTCTAGGCAACGGAGCTGATCCCTCTAAGCCGCAGAGAGTTTACAGAGTTTGTATCTTCCTGCAGTGTGGTGGCTGGTGTTCATCTTCTCCACCTGAGAACCCCAAGCCCAAGGAGAATTTTGCCCTTTGTACTAAAACAAGGGCTGTGGCTACAGACCCCAGGGGCTGGGCTTTGCGGCAAGTCCAGATGCCTCGTGACACCCAAGCAGATGTGGGGCATGGCGAATGACCTGGACTTCTTCGAGGTGGTGGTTGTTTTCTTTTTTCTTAAATAGAAGTTTCTGTCTCCCCCTCAACAGTTAGGCTGTCATCTGTCACTCTGGGAACCTGAAGGAAGGCTCCTATCTGAAGTAACATTCCTCTCCCCTTGTAATTTGTTATCTCTTTTCTCCTTTGGGCTTGGAAACCTGTTAACCAAACTTGGTTAAAACCTGGCAAGGGAGAAAAAACTTTTCCTATACTAACTTAGGTCCAGTAGTCAGGGGTCTGCAAATTAACTGAGAGCAGTCAGATTAACAGGAGATAAGAAAACAAATTTTATTCCCATGCGTGTGGGAACATTCAGATGAACAGGTTCACTGAACAGCTAGAAACAGGGGTTTATATACCAACTTAACAGGGGAAAGGACATCTATGGAAGGAACAAATGGGGCCTTTTTTAGGGAAGATAAATGGACTTTTAGGGAAACAAATGGAAGGTAGGACTGTTTGCAATAGTGTTTGTTTATGCAATTTATCATCCAGTATGAGTGACTTGTCATCTTCTTGGGGGGAGGGGCTTATGGCAACTTCACTCTCCCAAGGTTCTGTCTTTAGGTCAGATAAGGGACATGCAAAAGGGCTTCTTTCCGCATCTGCTGCATCTCAGATGCCTTCGGTTTAAAATAATCTCCCCTCACCCAACTCTATGGAGCCCAGTGAGTCCCCACAAAGGGAAAAGGAGCTGTGAGTGAGGATGAAAGAGATGAATGAGCTTCAGTGACACTTTGGTGATACTACAAAGTCATGAAAAAAAAGTTTTGGGCTGCCTGCGTGGCTCAGTTTGTTAGGCGCCCGACTCTTGATTTCAGCTCAGGTCACAATACCATGGTTTGTTAGTTTGAGCCCCACATGGGGCTTTGCACTGGCAGCACAGGGCCTGCTTGGGATTCTCTCTCTCTCTCTCTCTCTCTTTCTCTCTCTCTGCCCCCTCCGTTGTTCACAGTCTCTCTCTCTCAAAATAAATAAATAAAACAAAAAGAAAAGAGAGAAAATATATTATAAAAAAGTTTTGATTCTTAGCTGTCCTGGTTGCCAGGTCGCTGAGGAATAGATAGGGAAGGTGTCTGCACAGAGATCATTTCCAGAGGCCAATCCTTTGAGTCCAGTTGTTTAGAACTAGAATAGGTCTCCCATCACCTCCAAGAGGACTTGAAAGATTGGCAGTGCTGTGACCTCTGAGGGGTCCTGGGAGGGTTAAGTCCTAAAATTACACCATTAGGACTTCATTCCTTAGGTTGAAGTTTCCCCCTGTCCTCCAGGCAGTAACAGGTGAGTGTTCTCACTCTCAAAATGCTAAGGGTAAAATGACACAAAATCATAAAGATAAAAACTGTATACAAGGGTATCCGGGGAAAATAAGTCCCCTCCCATCTCTATGCTGCATCCCTGTCCCAAGAGTGACTAGTTTCTAAGTGTGTATGTGTCGTCTTTATTTTTACCCAAATGATGAAACACCACACACATTGTTCTGCACCTTACTTCCATTTTCACTTCAAACAATACACATTTGAAAACAGTTCATATCAGTACTTAAAAAAATGTTCTTGTTATGGATATAATGGTATTTCATTGCATGGAAGTGGCAGTATTTATTTAACCAGCCTCCTGGTGATGTTGTTCCTCTTGTGGTTGCAAATGGTATTAAAATGACTAGCCTGGCACGGAAGTTGTTGCCCACATGTATAAAACACACCAGTAAGAATAGATTCTAAGAAGTAAAATTGCTGGCTAAAGAGTATGAGAACTCTTTCTGTTGAAAAATGGAGTGTCAGGTATGCGGCTGAGGTGGGCAGATGAGAGCGCTGTTTGAATACAGCCTCATGAGAATTTATCTTCTGCTTGGTGGAAACAGCCTACACAAACTTCCCTTTACAAGACAGTTTGGATTACCACACAATAGGCTTTCAAAAAAATGTGTGGAATTCATTGAAACAGAACAGTGCCAGAGGAATCTTAAGTGCTTTGGAAGGGAAAGAGGGGCGGATTTGCAATCTTCAGCCCCAGCTCCAGCCTGACTGCAAGCTCCAGCCCCCCAAGGCTCTCACTTGTTCCACCTGTGCCTCCAGCCTTTCATTAAAAAAAAAAAAAAAAAAAAAATATATATATATATATATATATATATACACACACACACACATATAATTTAAGTAATCTCTGCACCCAATGTGGGGCTCAGACTCAGGTCATGAGTTTCATGTTCCTCCAAATGAACCAGCCAGGCACTCCTGGCCTCTCATTTCCTCCATTGTCTCCTCTCCTGGTTTCACTTCCTTCCCCTCCCTGATGAGCCCCTACTTGTCAACTACTATTTCAACTATTTGTCAATGCCTTCAACTCTAATCACTTTTTCCTTCTATGGTGCCTGTTTTAAACCCCCTGAACTTTGTACCCTCTCCCTGTTTCTTCCTCCAGGTTACAGAGCAATGCTGGAAAAACCTCAGGGTTGGGGAGACTACAGATCTGAGGTTGTCAGGTTCAGCTGGGTGCATGGCATGGCCTGACAACCCTTCCCCCTGTTTCTCTCCAGCTCCTTCTTCATGGCTCTCCTTCTCGTGTCTCTGTGTCCACTGCGCAGGCCATGCCTACTCCTCCATCTGGGCTCGGGGTCTTCCTCCTTCTCATTTCCCCAGGGTTCCCTTTCCTGTATATCTTCAACTATTTCCTCTTCGCTTATTCTTTCTTCACAGTTTACAAACTTGGCACCTAGTAGATGCTCAATAAATCTTGCTGAGATCAGATTTATTCAGATATAATTCATACATACAGGCACATTTAATACTTTCATACAATATGCTCTATTGTCTCCAACTTCTTTCACTTAACATACTGTTTCTGAGATGTATCCATGCTGTTTCATGTATTAACATTTTGTTCCTTTTTATTTTATTTTATTTTATTTTATTTTTTAAATGTTTATTTTTTATTTTTTAAAACTGTTTCCCTTATTCATTTATTTTTGAGAGAGACAAAGAGAGAGAGCAGGGGATGGGCAGAGAGAGAAGGAGAAAGAGAATCCCAACCAGGCTCTGCACTGTCAGAGGAGATCATGACCAAGCCAAAAACAAGAGTTGAACACTTAACTGACTGAGCCACCCAGGTGTCCCTAAAATGTTTATTTTTGAGAGAGAGAGAGAGACAGAGAGAGAACACTCACAAGCAGGGGAGGGGCAACGAGAGAGGACAGAGGATCCGGAGTGGGCTCTGTACTGACAACTGATGTAGGGTTCAAACTCATGAACTGTGATATCATGACCTGAGCCAAAGTCAGGCACTTAACCAAGTGAGCAACCCAGGAGCCCCCATTTTGTTCCTTTTTTTAAAAAAATATTTTTTTTATTGAAGTATAATTGACACACAATGTCACATTAGTTTCAGGTGTATTTTGTTCCTTTTTAATGTTAATTGTATGGATATACCATAGTCTGTTTATCCATTGATTTGTTAAAGGACAGTTGGGTTATTTCCAGGTTTTGGCTCATGGAAGTATGGTAGCTGTAAACATTTGGCCACAAATCTTTTTATGGGTAAACAGTTTCGTTTATCTTTGATAAATGCCTAGGAGTAGAATTGCTGTATCACAGAGTAGGTGTATATTTAACATTATAAGAAACTTCCAAACTGTCTTCCACAGTGGTTTATGTCATTTTACATTCCCATGAGGAGTTATGAGAAATTCTAGTTGCTCTACATCTTTGCTAACACTTGTTATTGTCAGCCTTTTAAGTTTTAGTCATTCTAGTGGCTAAAGTGATATATATCATTGTGGTTTTAATTCATCTTTCTCTGATGACTAATGGTACTGTATATCTTTTAGTGTGCTTATTGGCCATCTGTATATCTTTCCTTGTGAAGTGTCTGTTCAAGTCTTTTCATTATTTCTCATTGTGCTGGCTCCCTCCCTCCCTCCTTTCTTCCCTTCCTTCCTTCCTTCCTTCCTTCCATAGGCTCCGCACCTAGTGCAGAGCCCAATGTGGGGTTTAAACATGACCCTGAGATCAACACTTGGGATGAGAGCAAGAGTCGGATGCTTAACCAACTAAGCCACCCAGGCACCTTATCTTATTGTGTTTCTTTGAATTGATGTATGAATTCTTTATATAATCTGGGATACAGGTCTTTCATCAGAATGTGAGTTACAAATATAGAGTAGGATATAGACATAACCTAGTCCATGGCTTGCTTTTTCAATTTCTTAATGATATCTTTTGATGAACAGAAGTTTTAACTGTGATGAAGTCCAATTTTTCAATTTTTATGGTTACTGTTGAGTCATGCCTAAGAAATTTTTATGTAGTCCAAGAGCATGCAGATTTTCTTGTATGCTTTCTTCTAGACACTTTATAGTTTAAGCTTCTCCCTGTAGGCCCATAAACTGTCTCAAATTAATTTTTATGTCTGATGGTAAGTTACTTTCCCTCCTATATATTTACCCAATTGTTATAGTGCAATTTGTTGAAAAAGTTTCCTTTCCTTTTGAATTGCTTTGGGTCCTCTGTCAAAAATCAATTATCTGCATCCCATTTTGAAGTTTAATTGTTTTTTTAAAGTTTATTTATTTATTTTGAGACAGAGTGAGACAGCACAAGTGGGGGAGGGGAGGAGAGAGAGGGTGAGAGAGAGAATCCCAAGCAGGCTTTGCACTGCCAGTGCAGAGCCTGATGTGAGGCTCAAACCCCAAAGCTGTGAAATCATGACCTGAGCAGAAACCAAGAGTTGGATGCTTAACCAGCTGAGTCACCCAGGTGGCCCTCTATTTGGCTTTTTAAAAATAGTTTTCATTTCAGGGGCGCGTTGCTGGCTCTGTCAGTAGAGAATACGACTCTTGATCTCAATGTTAGAAGTTTGAGCTCCACATTGAATATAAAGATTACTTAAAATCTGTAAAAAAAATAGTGTCCATTTCTCTGCTAAAATTTTCCATTTGTTTATTCATTGTATTTGCCTATTCCTTTATATCCTTGAACATATTCATAATAGCTGTTTTAAAGTCATTGGCTGTGGGGCACATGGATGGCTCAATCAGTTAAGTGTCTGACTTCGGCTCAGGTCATGATCTCACGGTTCATGGGTTCATGCCTGCATTGGGCTCTTTGCTGACGGCTCAGAGCCTGCAGCCTGCTTCGGATTCTATGTCTCCCTCTCTCTCTGCCCCTCCCCTTCTCATGCTGTTTCTCTCTGTCTCTCAAAAATGAATAAACATTAAAATTTTAAAAAAATTATTGGCTGTTTTGCTAATTATCAATTTATGGCGTTAGTGCTAAATCAAACTTTTAAGAGTTATGTGCTATGATAATGAACAAGACCCTTTAAGTATTTCTCTTTTGCAGTAACTACAATGTTCATTTTTGTCAGCAGAGGAAACTGGAGGAACTTAGTAGGAGGAAAGAGCTTCTCCCAGTTCCACTGCTTCTGTTTTTGTTTACTTGCTATTGTTTGCACGACTGCCAGCTTCATGTCCAAAGCACATAGTCCCTCAGCAAACTTGCAGGCCTGGCCCCGGTCCACCAGCTCTGTCACTATAGTACTCCTGATGTCAACAACATGAATACCAAGCCTTAGGTTGCCCTGACAGCAAGTGGGCTCCCTACATCCTGACTCCCTCTGTGCACCCATCTACTAGCCTTGGCCTACCTGTATCCCAGATGGTTGCTTCCCACAGCTCTCCTGACACAGACATCGTACAATCCAGCAATCACATTGCCCTGATGCTAAGTTGGTTCCCAATGCCTGGACTCCCTCTGCACTCCTACCCAGCAGCTCTGGCCCACCTGAGCCCTAGAGGCAAGTATTTTTCTACTTTCCCATCCAATGTAGACCAGATATGACCTAGGCGGCCCAGAGAGTTTTCCATCCTTCAGTGGATTGAAACTAGATTTGAATCTTGATCTTGGGAAGGGAACTCTGTCTCAAGTTGTTTTTTCCTTAGTCCTTCTGCCTCAGAACTAGGTTATTCCTTAGAGTACCCCCCCTTACCTGTATAGTTTCTCTACTGTTTAAGTGTATAATTCTTTACATTAAACACTCTCTGTTCTAATTACTGGTTTCTGTCTCCTGATCAGACTCTTGACTAATTTCATCGTCTCTGTCACCTGGAGGTCTATTTCTATGGACTGATTTGCCTCTGAATTATGGTTCACATTTCCTTCTTTGAACATGTAGTAATTTTTGTTGTCAGCTGAATGCTGTATATGGGAGACCAGGATAATGAAGCATTTGGAATTCATGTCATATCAAAGCATTGGAAGAAGTAGAGATGTTTGTTCTAAAGAAGATGCAGGTGGGTTGCAATGGACATCTTCGTATTGGAGAGCAACTGCTGCAGAGGTCAATGAAAGGAAAGGAAAGCAGCATAAGTATCAGCATAGATATTAGAAAGAATTCTCTGTGCATCAGAACTTTTATTCTGATTACCTGAAGATTTGGTGGTGGTGGTGAGGTAGAGGATGGGTTCCAGTTTTACCACCTACAGCAAGTCACTTATCTGTGCCTCAGTTTCCTCATCTATAAACAAAGATGATACTACCTATCTCTAAGGGTTATTGTAAGGATTATAAGAGAAAGCCCTAGGCTTCCTTGTCCTGACTGTAACCAGCACCCTGATGCTCCTACAATTATCTACGATTCTGGGTCAGTTGTGCCTTTGGGGCCTCTAGCAACCTCTCACCTGATGAAATTTGTTACCTATTCCATCCCCCCTCCTGACTTCTCCAAATGTCACTACCTGCCCAACTTCTTCAATGGCACAGAAAAAAAAAGACAAAATTTTCTCAACTTAAGCTCTTACTTACCCAACCCCTTCAATTTCATAGGTAAATTCTTCTATGGCCTCCAACTTCCTAAATCTCCTCCTTCTATACCCCCAAAATGTGCTCTGTGTACCTATCTTTGGTTGTATATATGTTATTTTAATCTTTTAAACCATCTTAAAATCAATATATGTTACATAGATTGAATGTTTGTGTCCCCCGCGCTCCCCGCCAAATTCATATGCTGAAATCCTAACCCTCAAGGTGATGGTATTAAGTGGTGATGCCTGTGAGAGATGGTTAAGCCAAAGGGTGGAGCCTGCATGAATGGGATTCATGCCTTATAACAGAGACCCCAGAGAGCTCTCTTGTCCCTTCTGCCATGTGAAGTCACAGCAAGAAGTCATCTATGAACAAGGAAGCAGACTCACACCAAATCTGTCTTGACCTTGGACTTCCCAACCTCCAGAAGAGTGAGAAGTAAATTTCTGTTACATATAAGCTACCCAGGCTATGGAATTCTATTACAGCAGCCCAAATATGTTTATGATGGAAACATTCAGGAAATGAAAAGGGTACAAGTAAGAAGTTATAGTTCTCTTCCCTCATCCATCCAGTGCGACCCAGGAGAGAACCATTTTAATTTTCTTGCATTATTTTTCCAAGAAATAGATGCACAGGCAAGTATGTGCACACATACGCACATGCCACATAATTATCTTTTTTGTTTTCATGTAATGAAACCTTGCTCTCCAGACTGTCGTATCCAGTGCTTTCTACACTTCACGTGTCTTGTACATCTTTGCAGATCAGTACATGAAGGAAGGTCTCATTCTTTTCAGCAGCTGCTTAGTGTTCCCCCATGTAGATGCACCAAGTCCTCTCTTGCTGGACATTTAGTGTGGTGTGGTGTGTTGTCTTTCCTCATAGGGCTAAGTTGTATTTTAAGTGTCCAGGACTGTGTTTTCAACCTAAGTGGGGAGGACAGGGGCAGCATTTCATTTTTGGTTGTATATCCAGCAACCAGCTCTGCCCTTGGCATGTTGTAAAAGCAGTGAACCGAATTCTATTCCATAGGATTGTTCCTACAAAGGCCTGGCCCAAGACCCTTCCCCAGGGGCACCACTAGCAAAGAGGAGTCTCCCCAAAATTAACATATTACTTAATTCTCATCTGGTTCAGCTGGCAGGTTTACACCATCAGAAGCAGGCTTCCTCTAGGTCACCATGGAAATGGGGTCTCAGAAGACCCCTCTCCTGGGGACCCCGGCCCCCCCATGGCCCATGGTCATCTGTTCCCTACTCCTTCCTTTGGGGAACCAGTGCTCAGCGGACTCTCAGGCATCACCGTGTCCTCTTGACAGTCAGTCCTGCTCCTCCCAGCATGACCTCCTCCTCCGAGGCGGCAGTTCATTTTCCCCTGAATTCAAGCCCCTGGCACAGATAAACCCCTGGGAAGCATTTACTGAAGCTCCCAGGCCTTTCTCTGCATGAATATTTAACACTTCTGCAGTAAACTAGATTGTTAAGGCAAGGAAGAGGAGTCGTCTATGCCACACTGCTACATGCTGGCAAGGATCTGCGGTGTGAAGGTGGTGGTGAGGATGGGCCTCTCCTCCCTTCCAATCCAATGCAGAAATTATGTCCCTCGCCTGAGCACCCAACCTTCCCCGGCAGTTTGAGTGGGTGGCTGCCGTCACCAGGCCAGCAGTATTTCTACTCCCTGGTCCACCTTTAGGGCGCTCCAGAAGGTCAGCTTGGATTTCTGCTTTGTCATTTTAGTCCCTGCCTCTGCTTCTTTAAAAAAAAATTTTGTTTAATGTTTATTTATTTTTGAAGGAGAGAAAGAGACAGAGCGTGAGCTGGGGAGGGGCAGACAGAGAGGGAGACACAGAATTCGAAGCAGGCTCCAGGCTCTGAGCTGTCAGCACAGAGCCTGATGTGGGGCTTGAACCCACAACCTGCAAGATCATGACCTGAGCTGAAGTCGGACACCCAACCAACTGAGCCACCCAGGCGCCCCACCCTGCCTCTGCTTCTATCCCCATCGTGAATACAAGCACCCAACTCTGAGGTCCTCTCGTCTGAGACCCAGGGAGATGAAAGAACTGCTCAAGGTCACACTTGGATAGCAGGTGTGAACACTCATGTAGGGACTCCGACTCACAGCAATGGGCCTTGTGGACTCCACTGACCTCAGGCAGAAAGGGTCTGTCAGCCTGCGTCTGCTGCTTTACTCTTCCTCCCCTGAGCCCAGGATGACGGGAACAGCTAGAACTTACATAAAACTTTCTGTGTGCCAGGTCCTGCTGGAAGTGCTTTACATATGTTCATTTACTTTATAAGTCAACACCCTATGAATTATATTGCATATTTTACATATGAAAAAACTGAGGCCTAGACAGGTTAGGCAATCAGCCCAAGGTCACACAGTGACAGAGCTGAGATTCAAGCCCAGGCTATATGGCTGCAAAGTCTAAGTTCTTAACTTTTGCACCCTCTCTCCACCCCCCTCGAGATAACAAACTCTGGTAGGCTCTATTTTAAGAGTGTATATGCAGTAGTTCATTTAATCCTCATCACACTGCTATGAAGAAGAAAATACTCTTACTGAACCCATTTTATAAGGCTCTCGAGGGCTTAGAGAGGCCAGGTAAATTGGTTGAAGGTCACTTAACTGGTAGAGTCAGGAGTGAAGGAAATCAGAATATGCCACCCCCAAATATGCCACTTTGGCATAAGGATTATTTTGAGCTGAAGGCAATTAAGAAACAACAGATGCAGAAAAAACAAAAAAGCTGTCTGCCCTCCCCCTATCTGGCTGTAAGCAGGATATTAATTTCCACTTGTAAAAGTGTCTCCCTCTTCCATACAAAGAAGAGGAGGACATCTCTTAGACTCTTAATCACCAGAGACAACTCTGGACTCTTATTCGCCCAAGGCATCAAGAGTAACCTACAGGGGCCCTGGGGAGCTCAGTTGGTTGAGTGTCCGACTTCGGCTCAGGTCATGATCTCATGGTTTGTGAGTTTGAGCCCCGCGTTGGGCTCTGTGCTGACAGCTCAGAGCCCGTAGCCTGCTTCAGATTCTGTCTCCCTCTCTCTCTCTCTCTGCCCCTTCCCTGCTTGTGCTCTGTCTCTTTCAAAAATAAATAAATAAACAACAACAAAAAAAAGGAATCTACATAACAAACCTTACTAAATTAAGATAAAAAATAACTCCTTTTCTATTGGCTTCCTCCCATATATTTACCTTCCAACAGTTTGTCACCCCTAAAAGCCTGACCCCCCTTTTTTTCTGCCATGTCACTTCTCTACAAATTTATAATTTGTTAACATGCTGTATAAACCCCAAGTTCCAACAATCCCTTTGAATTAATCGTCACTGAGCTTCACCCATGTATATATACATTCTATATGAATTAATAAACTTTTTTTTCTGGTTAAACTGTCTTTTATCAGTTTGATTTCTAGGGCTCCAACCATAGAACCTAGGAGGATAGAGAAAAGATTTTCCTTCCCTTATAGACTAAACTCAAATCTGTCAATTGCAAGGCTAGACCCCATACTGTCTCATAAAAGATGCTCAACAAATGGAGAATGGATGAATGAATGGCCCTGTATTAGTCTACTCAGGTCGTCAAAATCGAATGACTTAAACAGCGTAAGTGTTTAACGTAAGTTAATTTTTTCACAGTTCTGGAGGCTGGGAAGTCCACGGTCAATGTACTGGCTGATCCAGTTCCTGTGAGAGCTCTCTTTATAGCTTGCAGGTGGCAGCCATCTTACTGTGTCCTCACACGGTGAAGACAGAGCGCTCCAGTATTTCTTCCTCTTCTTATAAGGGAACCGGCTTTATTGGATTAGGATCCATCCTTATGACCTCATTGAATCTTAATTACCTTGTAAAGGCTTTATTTGGAAAGAGGGCACAATTCAGTACCTAGTAGGCCCTTTTCCTTTCTTCCAAAGGAAAAAGTAATAATGATAAAATAACAAGAAAACTCAGGTCAACCTTGGGCATTGAGAATGGTTGTTGGGTCCTTCCCTTGGCTGGTCATGGGAAACCAACAAAATGGAGAAAAATACCAGTTTCCATGAGTGTTGATGGTGTTGTGATTGCTGGACATAGTGAGGCCTTGGCCATGGTCACAATAGGCTTTGGGTAAGGGGAAACACAGAAGGAAGATGAGTTGCCAAAGAAAATGAAATGATCATGGACTAATAATGTACGAATGATTGTGCTATTGCCCCATCTGTCTGCACACTTTTCACATCAGGAAATCTGTCCTCAGCTCTACTTTTCCAAGTGGGGAACATGTCTCAGTCCTGAGACAGTCACCTGCACAATACAGTGAGTGTGGTGCACAGAGCCTGCCAGAATCCAGTGTCTTTGCTCTTGGCACCCAGGGCGTGCTGTAGGGCGGCTGAGATTCTCTGAAGTCAGTGTATTACTAAAACTAGTCTTACGATTATGGAATCATAATTTCCTTTAGTAGAAACAAATAATTTACCTAAAATTATACATGGGTCCTGCTGGGGGAGAAAACTGGCTACATAAGGCAGTCAGAAACATTTGCACAATAACAATCTTTTTATTTTATTAAAAAAATTTTTGAGAGAAAGAGTGTGACTGGAGGGGAGGGAGGGAAGGGGAGAGAGAAAGAGAGGGGGAGAGAGAGAGAGAGAGAGAGAGAGAGAATCCCAAGCAGGCTCTAAGCTCACTGCAGAGCCCAACACAGGGCTCAGTTCCATGACCCTGGGATCATAATCTGATCTGAAATCAAGAGTCAGGATGCTTAACTGACTGAGCCACCCAGGCACCCCCATAACCAATCTTTTTAAAAGGCACATATATTTTTAAAAGGTAATTCCTGAAGAAATAATTATTTGTAACATTTCCTGCAGAGCAGCCAGGGTTTGTTGGAATAACTTCCAGATCCAGAGGAAGCAATGGTGGATAAAACCACCAAAACAGAGTGGATACTTTGCATCCCAAATCCCAGAGCATAGGATTATTCCCAGGCACTTAGAACTCATTTCCTGGGGCACCTAGGTGACTCAGTCAATTAATCATTGTACTCTTGACTTTGGCTCAGGTCACGATCTCATAGTCAAGAGATCAAGGCCCACATAAGGCTCCGTGATGAGTGTGGAGTCTGCTTAAGATTGTCTCTCTCCTTCTTCCTCTGCCCCTCCCCCTGCTTGCATGCACTTGCTCTTAAATAAATAAATTGTTGATATTAAAAAAAAAAAAAAGAACTCATTTCCTGGCTCACTTGTGGGAACTCCCAGCATTCAGAAACCCACAGGTGAATCATAGCTGATGATTTGAAGGGTAGGGATGGGCTTCAGATGGAGAACAGAAGCTAGAGTCCAAGAGAGGCTGCAAACAGGCATAGCACCTTCACTGAACCAGGAAGAAGGAAGGGAGGAAGCCGGGAAAGTGAACCAGGAAGTGGAGCTAGACACCCTAAGAATTTTTAGTCTACCCTGGGGTGATGAATAACTCAAAAGCGGTGGTTAGAACTTGGACTTATACAACATCTTAACAAAAGGACAATAAATTTGTACTAAAGTGGCAAGACAAAGGACTTTGAGCTTCTAGGGGTGACAAATTTAGGGAAGGTAAATATATGGGGGGAACTAATGGAACATAAGGGCTAGTTAGTAAAATTTATTATGTCACTTCCTCTGGTGCCATCTCTAGACTGATAAGGGTCTAGAGTTATCTTGGTGATAAACATCTGTTCTTCCTGGAAGAGAGGGGAGGGGGATACCTTTACAAATTTATGTCCTACTTTTAGGCAAAAAGCAGGAGGACAGAGAGTTTTTCTTGTATATACTTCTAGTTTCCTTCAGCTCAAAATAATCCTTGGGTCAAAGTGGCATATTTTGGGGTGGCATATTTCTATTATCTTTCCATAGCAATGCTGGGACTAAATTGCAAATCTTCTGAGTCCCCAGTCCTATACTGTGGCCCTGTATCATTGATTTCTGGAGGCACAAATGGAATAACCACTATATGTAGACAAGTGGTTTTATCCCATGAATGAGGACCAGGAGAGAAAAGCTGCCATTCAGAAGCAAACTCTTCCCAGAGCGCAGGGAGGGATGGCAGCCCAGGGAGCCATCACTTCTCAGCAACTGTGTGGGAAGGTATGCGATAGAATAGGTCACACTGTCCAATAGAATAAACTGCAAGCTGTGTGTGATTAAAAATTTTGTAGTACACACATTTTATTTTTATTTTTTAATTTTTAATTTTTTTAACATTTATTCACTTTTGTGTGAGAGAGATAGAGTGCAAGTGGGGGAGGGGCAGAGAGAGAGAGGGAGACACAGAATCAGAAGCAGGCTCCAGGCTCCAAGCTGTCAGCACAGAACCCAACGCGGGGCTGGAACCCACGAGCGGTGAGATCATGACCTGAGCCGAAGTTGGAGGCTTAACCTACTGAGCCACTCAGATGCTCCTGTAGTACACACATTTTGAAAAGTAAAAAGATACAAGGGACTTTTTTTAAGTTTATATTTTGAGAGAGAGAGACAGAGAGAGAGACAGAGAGAGAGAGAGAGAGAGAATATCCACACAGGGAGTAGAGGGGCACAGAGAGAGAGAGGGAGAGAGAGAGAGAATCCCAAGCAGGCTCTGCACTGCCAGTGCTGAGCCTGATGCAGTGCTCAAACTCACAAACTGTGAGATCATGACCTGAGCTGTAGTCAGATGCTTAACTGAGCCACCCAGGCTCCCCAATTTTTTATAATAATAAATATATTATTTTCAATGATATATTTAGCTCAATATATCTAAAATATCATTTCAACATGTGACTGATATAAAAAAATTACTGAGGAGGGGCGCCTGGGTGGCTCAGTCGTTTAAGTGTCCAACTTCAGCTGGACACTTCCACTCAGGTCATGATCTCGCAGTCCGTGAGTTTGAGCCCTGCGTCGGGCTCTGTGGTGACAACTCAGAGCCTGGATCTTGCTTCAGATTCTGTGTCTCCCTCTCTCTCTGCCCCTCCCCTGCTCACGCTATCTCTCTCTCAAAAATAAACATTAAAAAAATTAAAAAAAATATTGAGGATATATATATATTTTGTCTAGTAAGGCTTTGAAATTTTATTGTGTATTTTACATGTGAAGCCCATCTCAACTTGAGCTAGCCACATTTCAAGGGCTCAGTAGCCACATGTGGGGAACAGCTAACATATCGGGCAGCAGAGGAAGAGCAAGAGGCCGCCATCATCTTACCCAGTAATACCAGTACCAATGCCCCGCTGTAGTGTCTGAAATTGCACCATGGGCTACTCTTATGCTGGAAGCATCCTCTTCAGAAGGCCCCACGTACCTGCAGATGTGTCATCTAGGACGGTTGAAACCTCGATCCAATAGATTATGCCATTAAGCACACCACCCACTCAGAGCTACAATGACTTGGAAGTAGAGAAAGGTCTGTTATGACTTTCTCTGCCCTACCCTCAGTTATCTAGGAAGGACTACGTCCTTAAATGAAATGCTTTCCTTTTCAATTCTCTAAGCCCAATTGGCTGCTTTGAAAGCTCCATGCTTGCGGTTCAGTAAAGTTGTCTCCTGCCCTCTTAAGGGTCTCCATTGAACAGTCTTGGATTGTTGGCCTGGGCCTCTGCAGGATTATAGTGTCCCAAATCCCACCTTCCTTTCTGGACCCTCTCCCTGCTTGCTCCCCAAACCTTATCCCATCACCAGCCTCTGAGGTCCTATTCCTGTAAGATTTTGCCATTAAATCCCTTAAATGGGGGTCCGAGCCAGTTTGAACAGCCTGAGAAAAAACTTAAGCCAGAAATCACAATTCAAGATGAAGACTAGAAAGGTACTTCTTGAAAAGGCTCAGCTGCTCCAAGCAGCCTCATTTTCTCATTCATCTCTCTCTATCCCAAATGTAGGTTATCAGAGTTGTAAGAACTTACATTGTTTCCAAGGGATACAGTAAAGCTATTTTTGTATTGAATGAGTGGAAAATGCCTCTGTAAACATTTTAATTTTTTTAAAGTTTATTTATTTAGAGAGAGAGAGAGAGCACATGTGTGTGGAGAGAGAGGGAGAGAATCCCAAGCAGGCTCTGTGCTGTCATCACAGAGTCTGACTCAGGGCTTGATGTCAGGAACCATGAGATCATGACCTGAGCCAAAACCAAGAGTAGGATGCTTAACTAACTGAGCCACCCAGGTGCCCCAGCATTTTAATTTTTCCTAAATTAGCACTTGTGTAAAACAACAACAAGAGTAACCATAAAAACAACAAAGCACAGATTTCCCAGAGCCAGTGGTTCCAAAGTTTTGGGGTAGATCAGTAAAATTGTAATATAAAAAAATAACTAAAAAGAAACAAACAAAACCTTTTGGTGACCAAAGACATGTTAAGAAAAAGATTCCAAAACTTGGAACTAAGGAAAAGGGATTATCTTTTCTTTCCTTATCTTTCCTTTTAGAACCATGCTGGCTAAATGTATAGGATGATATCCAGTTTTGTATCTAAATTAGTAAACTTTTGCAAGCATTCTTTCTCTTAGCCGCTCTAAAGACTTCACTCTCTACAATTCTCTCTTTCTTATTTTAGAGAGAGAGAGCATGCATGGGCAGAGGGAGAGAGAGAGAATCTCAATCATGGGGCTATATCCCACAACCCTGGGATCATGACCTGAGCTGAAATCAAGAGGCAGCCCTTAACCGACTGAGCTGCCCAGGTGCCTCTCCAATTCTCTTTGAACTAGCCATACCATCTTGCTGGTTGCCTCATAATGAGTTAAATATTTGATGTGGCTCACTTTTTTTCATTTGCACAAGATTAATGTTTTTAGCTTTTTGAAAATTATACTTTCTCAGTAGGATTGGCAAATTTTATTAAGTTGAGTAAAATATATACCACATGCGTAAACATTTATACAATCTACTATGTCCATAAAAGTAAAAATATTTAATAGCAAAGAGTTGGAAAGCTACAATGGGATAGGGTGTAGGACAGTATTTAAATGGGCAGTGTCAAGGTTGTTGGTTCCTTGAAAGATGGATACTGAATGCAGAAAATCCTTCAGGTACTTTTTAAAAACAGGTTTGTTGGGGTATAATTGACATACAATGAACTGAATATATTTAAAGTGTTCAAATTGGTAAGTTTCCTGCATATACCCCCCTGAAGCCATTGATTGGGTTCTATATAGCACTTTGGTATATTCAATATTTTAAGTCGAAGGAGTTTGCAAAAATGGCAACTTTCTCCCCTGAAATGGGTCATAAAACCCTTATGTGAGGAGTGCCCTCCTTATGCTGGAGTAAAGGGGCATACTTGTCTCCAAAGACAACAAGATGCCAAGAAAAATCCTAACACACAGGCCTTGTTAAGTTTCTCCCAGTTTTCCTCATTTAGCTCATTCTCTCTGACCTACTATATTCCTCCATGACTGCCCCCTTTCCATCAAGCCGCCTATAAAAATACTCAGGTCAGGGGCGCCTGGGTGGCTCAGTCATTTAAGCACCTGATGTTGACTCAGGTCATAATCTCCCTGTTTGTGAGCTTGATTTATGAACTCGAGCCCTGCATTTGCCTCTGTGCTGACAGCTCAGAGCTTGGAGCCTGCTTCGGATTCTGTGTTTCTCCCTCTCTCTCTGCCCCTCCCCTGACTGCGCTCTCGTGTGCGCTCTCTCTCTCTCTCTCTCTCTCTCTCTCTCTCTCAAATAAATAAACATTAAAATTTTTTTAAATAAAAGAAATACTCAGGTTTGTTTCTTTGGGTCTTCATTTCCTTATGAAGCCTACAGTGTCATACAAAACCTATACTAAATAAATTTGTATGCTTTTTTTTCCTATTAATCTGTCCTTGTCAGTTAAATTTTCAGACCAAGCCAGGGCCCCTATGAATATACAAGGAAAACTTTTTCCTCCCCTACATCATCATAATCAAGAAATGAACATATACATTACCCCACACATTTTATAAGCAACAGAGCTCGCAAAAGAGAGTGGTCATTTATTTTGAGGGGACCATGTAAAAAGTGGATGTTGAGACATCTGAGTGGGAAGAGAATCCAGGATTGGATTGGGCACAACAGGTCAGATAAATCTGAACATTCTTTTTATAATGAGCATCTACTGTTTATCAGGCCCTGAGGAAAATCTGGGAAGAAGGCTGTGCCTAGAGTGCATAGTGGCTCAGGACTTACCCAGCAGGAGGCCAGCCCTTGAGCCTCCTATCCACACACCTTCCTCCTCGTTCCACAGTCTGACAGGGTCAGATATGGGGTAACTGAGACCTTCTGGTATCAGTGGTGCTGGAGGATGAAAACATCTGTTGAAATTTCCCCTTTTCTAATAAAGAGGACACTTTAATCTCAGAAACAAGATGGAGACGGTATGCTTGTCCGGAAAAGCTGTCCCCAGAGCTAGTGTCCCTACTCCTGAGCAAGTTTGTTCTAATAAAAATAGAGGCAGCAGTTATTGGACACATTAATTTCCCTAACAGTTGTCTTTGATCCCAAGGCTGGGTCTTTGCCACTCTACCCAGAAGCCTTCATGCTGGTGCTGGCATGGATGCTTGAGAGACCTGGTTGTGACTGGGAAAGCCTGGTAAGAAGTGAGGAGGATGCCCAGAATCATGGAGGGCAGGATGGAGAAACCAGTGCACTTTCCTGAAACAGCTTGGGGCGGAGGGGTAGAAGGAGGGGTGGGGAACGAGGGAATGATTTCTGTGCAGTGATATTCTCAATGGAAGCTGAGCAATGCCTGAGATCTTGCTGGGTTGGTACTACCTTCCTTTGAAAGGCTAAGTGAAAAGTGTTTCAGTTGCTCTTTCCTGAGCGTATAAGGTGTTCAGAGAGAAGGCCTATTGGTACCCAGCCCTACCAAGCGTCAGCTGAGGATTACCAATGGATAAAGAGAACAGGGTGAGAACCCAAGGGCTGTGGTGCATGGTGGTGGAAGGGGAGTGTTGGACATCTTGGGGGTCAGAAGTGGGCCTGTAATGTGAGTGGAGGTGGGCAGTCCTGGAAGGCTGAAATTTCAGGGAATCCAAGTGTACTTGGTGTGAAAATTTATATTTGAAACCCTTATAAAGCCAAGAAGATGACTGTGAAGAGATCTAGAATGCCATTGTAAGGTTTTTTTTTTTGTTCTTTCCTGAGTTCCTCTTACCTGCCTAAAAGCAGAGCTTTCCCCTAAAAACCAGCTGTCTTAAACCCCCTCCTCCAGGAGTTTGCAATCAGGGAGAAGAAATCACCTAAATAGACATTGTCACAAAGCTCTCATCTCCTATCTGTTTTCTTGAGGGCCTCTTTATCTTTCCTAAAAGTCGTTTGTTTTTTTCATAAAGGTCTTTTCTCTTCATCTCTTTCCCTGTTAGGATGACATATAAGCCCCAAATTCTAACCACCTCTTTGACTCACATTTTTCTATGAATTTCCATCTTCATACATGAATACAAATGTTTTGTTCTTCCTAATCTGTCACTTGCAAGTTTAATTTACAGGGCCCCAGTGACTATACTTAAGAGGGTAGAGTAAAAGTTTATCCCCCCTGATGATTGCATGTTCTTTTAAAGATTTTTATTTTTAAAAAATATTTTATTTTATTTTTATTTTTTATTTAAAAATTTTAAAAAATGTTTTATTTATTTTTGAGAGAGAGAGAGAGAGAGAGACAGCATGAGCAGGGGAGGGTCAGAGAGAGAGGGAGACACAGAATCTGAAGACAGGTTCCAGGCTCTGAGCTGTCAGCACATAGCCTGATGCGGGGCTCGAACCCACAAACCGTGAGATCATGACCGGAGCCAAAGCTAGACGCTTAACCAACTGAGCCACACAGGCACCCCAAAAGATTTTGTTTTTAAGTAATCTCTACACCCAACATGGGGCTTGAACCCACAACCTTGAGATCATGAGTCACATGCTATATCGACTGAGCCAGCCAGGCACTCCTAGAATTCTTTTTAAAGATTTTTTAAATGTTTATTTATTTTTGAGAGAGAGAGAGAGAGAGAGAGAGACAGAGTGTGAGCAGGGGAGGGGCAGAAAGAGAGGGAGACAGAGAATCTGAAGCAGGCTCAAGGCTCTCAGCTGTCAGCACAGAGCCTGACGTGGGGCTCGAACTCATGAACTGCAAGATCATGACCTGAGCTGAAGTTGGACACTTAACCGACTGAGCCACCCAGGCGCCCCCAGAGATTAATTTTTAAAGAGAATATACCATTGCTTGGCTTTGCTACTTATTATTAATTAAGGGCTCATATTCTGTGAATTTGTGTGTTTATCTGAAGATTTGTGTAGAGATGCATATGATTTATATATAGGAGAAAATATAAGCCCAAAGTTTACCATTTTTGCCCCATGAGACATCAACCAATTTTATATATAATGCAGCAATCTTATTCTAACATTTCTTTATTAAATTGTCTATAAACACCCAGGTTAATATTTTGAGGCAACTGTAGATTCACATGCAACTGTAAGAAATAATAGAGATTCCATGTAATCTTTACTTAGTTTCTCCCAATGGTAACATCTTGCAAAACTGGAGTGCACAACCACAACCAGGATATTGACACTGATGCAGTCAAGATGCAGAACAAATCCATCAGCACAAAAAAATCCCTCATCTTGCCTTTTTATTTTTTGTCTCTTATTTAATGTGTGTGTGAGAAAGAGAGAGAGAGAGTGAATGAGCATGTGAGCAAGCAGAGGAGGGGCAGTGAGGGGGAGAGAGAGAATCCCAAGCAGTCTCCATGCTGTCAGTGTGGGGCCAACTTGGGTCTCAAACTCATGGACCATGAGATCATGACCTGAGCCGAAACTAAGAGTCACATGCTTAACTGACAGAGACAACCAGGCACCCCATCATCTTGTTTTTTTTTTTAAAGTTTATTTATTTATTTTGAGAGAGAGAGAGAGAGAGAACGAGAACAAGCCAGGGAGGGGTAGAGAGAGAGGGAGAGAGAAAGAGAATCCCAAGCAGGCTTACACTGTCAGAACGGAGCGAAAGGACTCAAACTTAAAAATCGTGAGATCATGACCTGAGCCAAAATCCAGAGCCAGATGCTTAACCAACTGAGCCACCCAGGCACCCCTATCTTGCTTTTTTTATAGCCATACCCACCACTCTCCCCTCTCTACCTTGCCTGCCCTGACCTCTAGAATGTTCTTTTAATCAGATTTACCATCTTACCTCTTCCATCATTAATCAAAAACTTGAATAAAATCTTTAGCCCATGTCCATTTTTTATCTGAATGAATCCTGTTTTTAAATCTAATGTTTTAAGAATTGCTTTGACACTGGGAAGACTCAAAGTTTTGAAGCTGGATGTTAAACACCTCTGGGGTCATTTCCTCTTCAGTGTTCCCCTTTCTCCATAGGCAGATCTAAGTCTGCCTCGTCACTGACCTGTGGGCTCCAGTTTTACTTCTTCCAAGAACTCAACTTAGCCTTACCTCGCTGGGCAGAGCAGCTCTCACACTGCCCACCATTCAACTGATGGTGCTTATCAGTTGAAACACTTGTCCTCTCTCCTCTCTTCAACACTGATAGTTCTTCTCTGACTTATCACAAACTACCTTTTATTGTATTTTTCAGCGGCTAGCTTTCTAGTGGGCTGGGTCAGAGTCTGTCCATCTCTGCTCCTTCCCAGCACCAAGGCCTTGTCTGGAGAGGGCATGACACAAAAGAATTTCTAATTTCTTTTTTAAAATAATTTTTTAAGTTTATTTATTTATTTTGAGAGAGACAGAAAGAGCACAAGCTGGGGAGGGGCAGAGAGAGAGAGAGTAAGAATCACAAGCAGGCTCTGGTAGATTCAGGGCAGAGCCCAATGTGGGGCTTAAATCCACGAAACCATGAGATCATGACCTGAGCTGAAATGAAGAGTCAGATAATAACCGACTGAGCCACCCAGGTGCCCCAAGAAACTCTAATTTCTTTTATAGAATTTCTGGAGCAGGGAGGTGGAAAAACTTTGTCAGGTGCCCAGTGCCCTCAAAATACATACAGGAGACTGCCAGCCTAGAGCTGGGATTATTCATCCTAGAAAGAGAACCAGCCTATGTACACGAGCTTCCCAACACAGAAGGAAGGTTTCCAGGTGATCACCCAGCTTGTGCCTCTTCCTTGGTGTTGCTCCCACTCACAGTCAATGGTAAGTCAAAGTCACATACTAGGTGAAGTCATTGAGGAGCAGAGAGACCATGTAGAAGCAAAGAGGGGAGAGCAGGAGGAAGGCTCCCTAAGAGGTGGCAGGGAAAGCCTTGTTCCTAACCTCCCCAGTCCAGGCCACAGGGGAGCTTTGCCACAGGATATTTCCTAGTCCCAGGATGCCTGTGAGACTGACAGCCCCACATACTCACCATTCAGAGTGGGTATCCATCACATGAGACCAAACATGTCTAATACATCTTGCCTGTTTAGAATAAAGCTATCAGTGTCTATAAGAGCTTCCCTAACCATTCCAAAAGCACAGACCTAAGATATAGAATGTTTGGGGCAGCAAGCATGACAGATTCTGGTCCAGAACCATTCCATGCCTGTTTGCAGTCCTGGCTGCTCCTGAAGAGACTCCACCTGGAATTCTGAACAGGATGGAGAGAGAGTAAATAACAGACAGAGGCAACACTCCAAAGATGGTCATGGAGTGAGGAGAGCCTTCTGCTTTGAGAGTGCATTTCTCAAGAGATGCTGCACTCAGGGCTGTTGTGAATAGAGATTGTCCTTGTATGTACAATTTCAGACTCTTGAAACTGATACGATTTGTTTTATGAGTGGAGGCTCAAACACAATTACATCTCTTTGATCTTATAGGGGAGTAAAATTTCCCACTCCTGAATGTATCTCTTTACCATGTGGAATATTTTAGGCCGATTATTTTTTTTAAGTTTATTTATTTATTTTGAGAGACAGAACACATGCAAACAAAGGAGGGGCAGAGAGAGAGACAGAATCCCAAGCAGGCTCCGAGCTGTCACTGCAGAGCCTGACGTGGGGCTGGATCTCATAAACCGTGAGATCATGACCTGAGCTAAAATCAAGATTCGGAGGCTTAACTACTGAGCCACCTAGGCACCTCTTAGGCTGATTATTTTTAAGAAATAGAAGGCTCATGAAGAAACTTTGACCTTCCCCCTAAATGCCTAAAAGAATGTAGATGGAGGACCTGCTCCAGGAAGGGAACTAGCACATAGATAACTACAGTATATGAACTAGGGTGGTAGACAGGGAGGAACCTAGCAAAGTCTCTTTGTTACAGTTCCTCTCCGTGTCCCACCATTTCTGGATGGCACAGCAAATATTCGTTTGCCAAATGCTTTCACCTTCTGTGAATTATCTTCCTTCCCTTTGAAGTCTGAGACCCACCCCACCCCCTTCTCCTTAGCTCTGGATGGCAGATATGCCTCACTTGCCTGACTGCCTTTGGGCCTCATATCCTTAGGGAGCCCTGGTATGTATGTAATTAAGTTTGATTTTTTCCTGTTAATCTGTCTCATGTCAATTTACTTCTTACACCAGCCAAAAGAATCTTGAAGGGTTGAGGAAAAATTTTCTTCCCAACAATCTCTCTGATTTTTCAAATCGATTTTCCCAGCTCTCACTTGCCCTCATTAGCAGAAAATCCATTATCCTCCTCTAGAGGCTTCTGACTCAAATTATTACAAGTGCTGCTTGGTGTTGCTGTTGAAGGCAATTCTGCACAAACTATCAGATCCTGCCTGCTGCTGCAGGCCCACACCCTGCCTCCTGAGTTGATCTCTCTGCATTACAGAATCTCCATCTTCATTGTTTTCAAATTGCACTGCTGGACCAGTGTGTCTGGGTCCAGGGGGTCTTCCAGCCTCAGTCCCCATGGACCCCGTTGACCTTCACAGAGGCCTTGGTGTCATTTGCTGCCAGCAGACCTTGGTCTGGCCGCTACATTCAGAAGCTACATCAGATAGTAGGATTTGGGGTGCCACTACCTTCCATTCCAGAATGCCCTTGGACTCCTTCTGCAGATGATCTACCACCAGCCTCTGCATAGAAAAGGAGAGGGAAGCCAGTCTTGCAGTATTACAAGAAGGGCCTACAAGTCTTACTTTTCTATAACAAAGAGTCCCTCAAGCAATTTCCAAGAACAAAAAAGACTAGTTCTAAGGTGGCCTCGATGCCTCTATACAGAGAAGAGATTGGAATCACCTTTTTAAATTAAATTTTACATTTTGAGATAGTTCCACATATAGCTATAAGAAATAATAGATCCCAGGAGAAATTCCATGTACCAATTACCCAGTGTCCCCCAACAGTAACATCTTTTTTTTAATGTTTATTTATTTTGAGAGAGTGTGTGTGCCTGCCCACAAAGGGGGCAGGGGCAGAGAGAGAGGGAGAGAGAGAATCCCAAGAAGGCTCCTCACTGTCAGCACAAAGCCTGATGTGGGCCTCAATCCTATCTTGTAATACTAGAGCACAACATCACAAACAGGATATTGACACTGATACAGTCAAGAAGAAAATCATTCCACCACCACAAGGATCCCTCTTGTCTTTTTACAGCTACATTCATACCCACCCATATGCTTGTCTTCCCACAACCACTAATCTCTTCTCTGTATTAGTTTCTCATTTTAAGAATGTCATATAAATGATGTTAGGATTGGCTTTTTTGCTTTTCTCATTTTTTAAAGTTTATTTTTGAGAGAGAGGGAGAGAGTAAGGGTATGAGTGCAAGTGGGGGAAGGGCAGAGGAGGGGAGGGGAAGGTTCAGCTCTGTCAGCCCAGAGCCCAACTTGGAGCTCAAACTCACAAATGGTGAGATCGTGACCTGAGCCAAAATCAAGAGTCAGATGCTTAAGAGACTTTCCAGAGTGGCTTTTTTCAATGAGCATAATCCCCATAATTCATTGAAGGTGCTGTGTGTATCCATTTACCTTGCTGTGTGTATCAATAGTTTGTTCCTTTTTCTCACAGAGTATTATTCCATGATGTGGATATACCAGTTTATTTAACCATTCACATCTTAAAGGTCATCTAAATTCTTTACAGTTTTTGCCTACTACAAATAAAGCTACTATAAAAATAGTACAGGTTTTTCTGTGAACGTAAGTTTCCATTTCTTTGAAATAAATGCCCAAGAGAGCAAATGTTGGATTATATGGTTACTGCATATTTAATTTTATAAGAAACTGCCAAACTGTTTTACCAGAGTGATGATACCATTTTACGCTCCTTCCAGGAACATATCAGTGATCTGTTTTCCCTACATTTTCTCCAGTATTTGATGCTATTTTTTTTATATTGGCTATTCTGATAGGTGAGCATGCTATCTCCCTGTGGCTTTAAGTTGCACATCCCTACTGACTAACGGTGAACTTCTTTTCATGTGTGTATTTCCACTCTCTTTGGGGAGATGTCCCTTCATGCTTTTTTTGCACTTCCTAATTGGATTGTGTATTTTTTTAAAACTGAGTTTTTACATATTCTAGATACCAAGTCCTTTGTTGGACACGTGGTTTGCAAATATTTTCTCTCTGTAACTTGTCTTTCCATCCTAACAAGTTCTTTCACAGAGAAAACCTTTTTCATTTTGATGAAGCCTAATGTATCAATTTTTTCTTCTATGAATCATGCTTTGGGTGTCAAGTCTAAGAATTCTGCCTGGCCCTAGATCCAAGTTTTATAGTTTTACTTTTTTAAGAGAAAGAACGCAAGTGTGGGAGAAGGGTAGAGGGAGAGAGAGAGGGAATGGCGAGCAAGCTCCACACTCAGTGCAGAGCTTGATGCAGGGCTTGATCCTACGACCCTGAGATCACGACCTGAGCTGAAATCAAGAGTCAGATGCTCAACTCACTGAGCCACCCAGGCACCACTATACTTTTTTTTTAAACTGAAGTCCTTGACCCTGTGGAGGCCAAGGACAGACTGCCCCAAAATGTACCACTTAGGCATATTGGTTATTTTAAATTAAAGTTACTTAAGAAAAAGCCAGTGTGAGAAGAATGCTCTGGCCCCCACCCCACCTGGTTTCCAGAAAGCAGAAATGAAATCTACCACCTGAAAGATACCCTCTCTGTACCAGGAGTGGAGAGATGTCCTTAACGTGAGACAGGAAGAATCCAGAGCCAAGAAGGCTATGCAAACAAACCAGGTTACTTTTTACCAATTTACTATCTCAGCACAAATTCTGTTTGAAATTCCTTACTAATTGAAGCTCCTAAACATAAGTTCTCTTTGTCCTGTCAGTTCCTCACAGACATGTTTCATTGTCTAAAACATGTAAAAGCTGTCTGCCTTGGTCATTTTTACAGGTCTCAATTTTATTATTGGGTCTCCATGCCCAGGTAATTAGACTGTTTTTTTTTCTCCTGTTAATCTGACTCCTGTCAATTTAATTCTTAGACCTGCTAGAAAATTCTTGAAGGGTAGAGGAAAACGTTTCCTCCCCACCACTCCATTTTGAACTAAAAACTTGTCTCCCAAGCCCCGATGTTAACATGATTAAACTAGAAGTCCCCTTCTAGTGCCTGTACTCTGTGACCTAATTCTTTGCCCAGGAAATAATAACCCTGTCACCTCAGTGCCAGCTCCTCTCCTGCTTGACTCAGGTAGCCCTGCTGGTGGCAAATGGCATGGCTGTGAGCTCTAATGCTGCATCTTGTAGTATTTTTGGATCCCCTAATACCCAGCTGATGTAAAGATCTAGTGAATGCACAGTGTATGACAGACGTGGGAAGGGAGCGCTGCTCAGGAGAACAGAGCTTTAGAGGATCAGGGGTGGTGAATGGGGCCTGGCCTCTGGGAGCCATTTTACAATTCGGGATTTACAGTGAGAATACCTCAGTTCTCAAGTTACTCCTTCCAGGTCCCTGTGTGTGTGTGTGTGTGTGTGTGTGTGTATGAGATTCCAGGCAGTTTCCTGAGCCAAGAGGAGTAATGCAAACCAGGAAAGTGCCAGCAATGTACTCCACAGATACTAAACTAATGAATGAGCAGAGGGGAAGGGGAGCCAAGAAGGGGTTTCCTGGATTTCTGGCACCCAAATCATCCCCAATGGTCCCTGCAATTTTTTTTTCTGGATTCCCTATGCTATACATTGAATTATGTCCTCCCCCCAACTCATATGCTGAAACCCTAACCCCCAATGTGACTGTATTTGGAGACAGGGCCTTTCGGAGGTGATTAAGATTAAATAATTTTGAGGCTCTGATCTGATAGAGCTGGTGGTCTTAGAAGAGGAAGAGAGATCACTTCTTGCCCACACACTGAGAAAAAGCCATGTGAGGGTACAGCAAGTAGGTGGCTGTCTGAAGCCAAGAAGAGAGCTCTCACTGGGAATGGAAGTGGCTATCCCCTTGAGCTAGGACTTCCGGCCCCCAGAACTGGGAGAAAACAAACTCCTGTTCTTGAAGACACCCAGTCCATGGTATTTTGTAATGGCAGCCCGAGCTGCCTCAGACAGATTTTGGTACACAGAGTGGGGTGCTGCTGTAACAAATACCTAAAAATGTGGAAGCAGCTTTGGAACAGGGGAATGAGTTTTGAGATGCATGTGAGAAAAGCCTAGGTTGTTGTGAAGGGACTATTGGTAGCAATATGGGTGTTAAAGTCTGTGCCTGGCCTGCTCTCTGCGAACGTCTGCCTGCCTTGGCCGCAACTCTCAGAGCTGCCTGAACACAGGGCTCAAGCTGCCAACGGGCCTGGCCAATGCCATTAACCCATGATTTCCTGTGCACAAGGGTGGTGTCAGGATAGAAGGGCTGGGAAGCCTTTCCTGGAAGTAGACATTCCCAGTACCCCCACCCCCACCAGCCTTGCAAGACAGTCCTACTTCCATCCACCCCATGGTTCGCGAACCTCACTCTCTTACTTCATAGTTTTTACACCTGTGTTCTACCTTCCACGTAACTCTTAAGTACATTTATTTTATTTATTTAAAAAAAATTTTTAATGTTTATTTATTTTTGAGAGAGAGACAGAGAGACAGAGCATGAGCAAGGGAGGGGCAGAGAGAGAGAGGGAGACACAGAATCCGAAGCAGGCTCCAGGCTCTTCGCTGTCAGCACAGAGCCTGACGCGGGGCTCAAACTCACAAAACCGTGAGATCACGACCTGAGACGAAGTCGGAAGCTTAACCGACTGAACCACCCAGGCGCCCCATAGTACATTTATTTTAATCAATTCCACTTTTCCCATTTGAAAATGGGTTTTTCTTAAAAGTGAAACTTATGCTCTTAGCACTGCCATAAAATGGAACACATAATTCTTATAAGGAAGGAAACTCTACAAATATAAATACAATTCATTCATTTAAAGTATATTTATGGGAAAGTGTTAACTAACCCTGCTGTGTTCATCATTTTCCAGTAAGTTAGTGTATCAAATCATTACCTTAAGCTTATATGACATTATATGTCAATTTTGTTTCAATAAAGTCAGAAAAAAGAAAGGCTGGCTTATACTTCACATATACATAAGTATGTATGAAAGTGTGTGCATACATATATGTGTGTGTATAACTTACTCTGGCCAAGCAGTGTGGTAGGTGCTAGGAATCTGTGAATGAGAGAAGTTCCCCTCAGGGCATATTGGGTACTTGCTGCACTGTACTTACTTTCTTTTAAATTTCTACTCTTAGTGGTGCCTGGGTGGCTCAGTCGGTTAAGCAGCCGACTTCAGCTCAGGTCACAATCTCACGGTTCGTGAGTTCGAGCCCCGCATCAGGCTCTGTGCTGACAGCCTGGAGCCTGCTTTGGATTCTGTGTCTCCCTCTCTCTCTGACCCTCCCCCACTCATGCTCTGTTTCTCTCTGTCTCAATAATAAATAAAACATAAAAAAAAAATTTAAATTTCCACTCTTATTACCTTACTAGGGTGCTCAGTACAGAGAATGTTGAAATGATAACACATATATTTTTCAGCAAGATATTTTTAACAAATATCTCTGATATCAAGATGTCAAGGGAATATTTTGGATTGCAACACATTTGGAAAATTCATAAATACATAGCTGATTATGTCTGAAAATTGATGGATCTTATGGGCCTAGAGTTAAATATTTTAGGGGTTTGCCTGTCCTTGACCCTTTTTGTTTGATATTTCTTATCATTTTTCAGCCAGGTTTGTGGAGATATAGAGTGGGGGGTACACACAGGAAGAGCCCTCACATGATGAAGCCACTTGTGAAGGGAGAACCAGGGTGTGTGGTGGCTGTAAAGTGTCACCATGGCCAGGCTGAACTGTTTCTGGGGTTCCCTTCCTGGTATGTTTCTGGTTAGGTGGGCCACAAGGGACATTTTACCTGAGATGTGGTGGGTGAAATCAATCAGTAGTCCTGTTGCTTTTACTGTAGGAAGGTCATTTTGGGGACACCAGTTGTGGCTGTCACTCACCTGCTGGTTACCTGTTGTCTGTGATGGCTCACACTAATGACCAGAGACAGGCTGGCAAAAGATTTTAGCTGAGCTCTCCGTCACTCACCTGGGTCTGTTCCCCCTGAGGCTCACCTGCCTTGCTTTTCCTTGGATTCAGTGAGATATCCCAGCCTCCTTCTTTTTTTCCCCTTGTAGCTAGCCAGAGTTCCATTCTTTTGTTCGTCCTCAGAAGAAATGTAGCTAATGGCCCCTCTCTCAAGGATGACCGACTCATCCTGGTTTGTCCGGGACATTCCCATCAGGAGAAGACATCCTGCTTGTCCCGTCACTCCATGTCCCTCTGCAGGAACTTGGGTTCCAGCTGAGAATGCCACCCCACTACCTCTTGTGAGGAAGGCGTCATCATCCCCTTCTTACAGATGGAGAAAATGAGGCCTCAGTGATCTCTGAGAACCTTGAGGCCTGTCATCTCTCATGCAAGGAAACACATTTTGAACAGATCACAGCAGTTGTAGGAGTAGCAATGGGGTCACTACAAGATACTGACAGGGTTCAGAACGTGCTACCCCGAAATAAAGCACCTTGGCATATTGAGTAGTTTAAGCTGACGGAATCTGAGAAAAACGGCAGGTGGAGGAAGCCATTCCAACCTTCCCCCACCCTTCTGCCCTGAAGCAGCTCCTAAGACCCTCCTCTGAGAGATGCCCTCCTCACGTCTAAGACAGAAGGACACCCAGAAGACTCCTAACAGGTCTTGCTAAGTTTCTCGCAGTTCTTAACCTCAGCTCAAAGTCCCCCCTTTGTCCTGTCCTGTCTTTCCATGGCTTTCCACTCTTCATCAAGCCTAGCTCAGAAACACTGAGGTTAAACAACTTTGTTTCTTGAGGTAGGCTGTCCTGTCACATAAAACTTACATCAAATAAATACATTAAATAAATTTATTTCCATTAAATAAATGTACATTTCTTTATTTAAACAAAAGTTTTTAAGGAGGAACCTTCCTGGGGTGATGGACATGGAGGAGGGCACTTGTGAGGAAGAGCACTGGGTGTTATATGGAAACCAACTTGACAATAAACTAAATAAAATAAAATAAAATAAAATAAAATAAAATAAAAAGGAGGAACTTTCCTGCCTTCTTCTCGGGCTGCTTCCTCCCTGTCTCGTTCTCCCCAACCTCCAGGTTCACTGTCACTAAACAAGCCTGTCCTGCCTCTGGGCCTCTGCACTTGCTGTTCCTTCTACCTGCAATTCTCTTCCCCCGGGGTCCAGAGCCTTCCTCTTTCTCTTCCCTCAGGTCTCTGCTCAAAGTCACTTTATCAGGAAGGCCTTCCCTGACCACTGCATATAAAATACCTGCTCCTCCCCTTTTCTTTACTCTGACTCGCTTTCTTCACTCGTACTTAATACCACACGGCGGTATTTTCCTGCATTACTGGTGTTGGGCCTGATTCCCTGGTCCAGCTTCCTCATTCCCTTCTGGTGTCCCTCGTGTCACTTATCTCAGTCAGTGTATCCCAGGCCACAGAGCCATTTGAAGAGAACTGATCATCAAGAGGAAACGGTTCAGGATCTTTATCCTTTGCTTCTTGAGAGGCTTCCACAATGGTAAGCTTATAATCTGTTGTCCAAACTGGCCCACAAGTGGAAGGAGGGCCCTGTTCATATACCGTCAGCACAGTGGGCACGGATCCGGAAGTGCAGCCACCCTCCCCTGACTCCCCGTGCAAATATGCTCACTCCTGCCCACCGGCGGCCAAGTGAGGGCTCCTAGGCACATGGGTAGTGTGAATGCTTGCCTGGCGAAACAAAACACACTGGCCCAGAACACCTTTGGCCCAGAACAGGGAGTAGTGGGGTCTGCAGGGGGTGACCCGAGGGTCTCCCACTACCACACTGACAGGGTAGCACTGAGCAATAGAGGGCTTTCTAGCTAAAAGGAAGAAGGAATTCTAATGTTCTCACTGGATAGACCTAAATCAAATTGACCTCTGAGGCTAAAATGTAAAATAAATTATTTACTGTATCAGAGTAGAGATGTACAAAGTTTTATGGAGATAAAATAGCTCCCTGGTTCCCAAAATACCCTAATTGAAAGAATCAACAGGCTTAACAGAAGAATCCACAGATCAGAAGGGCTAAGTGTGATGAGGGAACCACTGAAGCAATCTGTTTTCTGCAGGTGTATCCCTGGAGCTCAGGCCTGCAGACTTTGAACCTCAGAAGAATAACCTGGAGGCTTAGTTAAACCCTGCAGCTACCTGAGCCCGGTGCCAGAGATGGTGAATTCTTAGGTCTGGAGTGGTGCCTAGAAATTCATGGTTATAACAGACACACCTCCAGATGACTGTGGTCCCAGAATGGCCTTGTGACATGGTGGCTTTCTAATGGGCTATCTGCTGATTCCAGCCATTATGAACATCGACCACTGTCCACCTAATCAGAGTCCAGTGCTCACTAAGGAACCTCTGGTAACCTCCTAGCTTGCCTTGTGCTGGTCCTATCCATCGGTTTCTGTGGGCTTGGCTCCTGTGAGATGTTCTATAGAAACTCTGGGTACACAAGCAATGAATTTATGAGCCTGGGAAATGAAGCACCAGCGGGGATGGGATGCCCTCACAAAGGTCTTGCCACCCACTGCCCTTTCTGTGAGCTCTGTTGGAACTGTACGCCTTCTTCAATTTGCCAGTCTTAAAGCTTCCTGGAGGAAAACCTCAATGCTGTTAGGTATGATACTGGCCAGTCAGCCTCATAATTAGGGAGGAAAAAACTTTTCCTCTCCCCTCTTATGTTCAGTAACCAGGGACTTGTAAATTAAACTGACAAAAGACAGATTAGCAAGAGAAAAGAAAGCTTTTTATTCATTTACCTATGTTAGGGAGTTCACAGAAAAATGTGACTCATGAAGCTAGTTAGAATCTGAGACTTATATACCATCTTACAGAGGTATGGGGAGGGACAGAGGGGCACTGCTGGGGAACAAGTGACTTTTAGGAAAAATAAATGGGCCCTTAGCAAAATGAATGGGAGAATTGATAGTTTTAGGACAATGTCTGTTTAGATGATTTCTTCTCCCAGTGCTGACTTGTGCTGACTTCTTGTCTTCAGTGATAAAAGTCAATCTTCCCTGTGGTGAAGCTCCTGGAGAGGGGATTTATGACAGTTGAAATCTTTTGGGAGACTGCTTTTAGGAAGCTAAAGGAAGTTCAAAAAAAGCTCCTTCCTGCAGCTGTTAATTCTCAAATGTCTTCAGCTCAAAATAATCCTCATGCCACTGTGGTGAAGGGTAGCAGAATTTGCCACCCGAAAATATGCCGCTTTGGTATATTGATTATTTTGAGTTGTAGGCATTTGAAAACCAGCAAAGATAGGGAGAGGCTTTCTCTGAACTGCCCTTATCTGCTTAATGACAAATCCTCCAGAAGGAACTCACTTGTCATAGATCTCCTCCTGGGTGTCACCAACAGGGACAGATTGACTCCTCACAGGAGAGAAGACTAAAAGTCTGCACCACACCCAGATAACCTTCATCACAGACTACCATACCCCTCAGTGACTCTTCTGGGGTAGGGGGTGGGGGGGGCATTCAGCTTCCCTAAAAATCATTTACTCTCCCTTGTGAGGCCTGCTTCTCTCCCTCCCCTTCCCAATTTGGATGGCATTTAATCCTGAATCCTAAAGGCACCATTTTGAGTTACTCGTTTTTTTCCCTGGGTATCTCCCATGTACACATGAGGTATACATATTAATAAATTTTTGTTTGTTTTTCTCTTATTAACCTTTTATTACAGGGGTCTTAGCCAAGAACTCAGAAGGGAAGAGGGGAAATTATTTTCCTTCCCCTACAGCGGCATAACCTGGACATTTTTATCATCAAGCTGAGTCTGGAACTGGGCCTGGCATAGAAGAATAGGGATGACCTGGCACTGAGGGAGGAGACTACATCCCCTCAACCCTACAGGAGCCCTGGGGTCCAGTGGGGAGAGGACTGTCTCCATGTTGAGGGAGCAACTAGCCAGGCTCCGGAGCCATAAGTCAATCTCTTAGGAGGTGATGGTTGGAGGGGGCGGGTTTACAGTAAAGGTAGAGAATACTATATGTAATAAACACACAGTATCAGCAACCATTGCTTGAGTGCTTACTATATGTCAGAGACCTTAAATACTCTAGGTGATTTTTGTTTGGTTTTTATAACACTGTTTTTCAGGTAAGGAAACGAGGCTCTGAGAGGTTGAGTAATGTGCCCAAGGTCACACAGCAAGTAAGGGAGGGGCACGGACTTGAAACCCAAGCATCCTTACTGCCTCTCACTGAAGGAGAAAATCCTGAGCCTGCTTTGTTCCTCTTCCTATAAAAACAACCCTTTGGGAAACCTGAAGATGTGAGGAGAATCGTAAACCAGAGCTAAGATATTCCACATCTTTTTGGATTTATAGTCATAAAATTAGCTTCCTCAAGAAACCTGAGCTCCTACTGGAGCCTCCAACCACATGCACACCTACTTTCCTGCTGTCAGTATGTCTGGGGGGAATGAAGAACTTGATAGAATTTCTAGGAATGCAAGGCCCCAGGTCAGGACTCACCTAAGGCACCACAGATGGTTGGAGGATCTGAGGACACCCTAAGTGAGGACCCAAAACATCTGCTCAGAGGCCTGCAGTCTGAAAAGCTTTCCTTAGGGGCAAGGCACTGATTCTCAGGTGGAGCCCAGGCAAGAGTTGGGTGGAGTGGCATGCGTTCCTCAGCTATTTACAATATTTCAGAAAGCCCAAGTGAAAGCTTAAAATTTCCTCGAGTCGAGGCTCTACTGCTAAGTTAAGCCCCAGTTCCTTCCTTTTCAGCTGGAATGACATCATCTGTGTGACAATCTTACTCATCTCCTACTCACCAGGAGCATGGACTGGTGACTACAATGACTTCTGGGTAATCAAACTTGGAAGCAAATTGATTCATAGAAAAAAAGTCCAGTTTGCCTTCTGGAGGCATCCTCAGTGGAAGAAAGGCTGGGAACAACACTCATCACAGGAATCCGCAGATCCTGGGGAGACGGCGGCACTTCCCATTTTCAACCTCCTTTCTTCCTCCTGGCCTGCCTTCCACGCCTCCCCAGTGAACAGAAGCAGCACCCAGGTGCCCTTGGCCAGTGTCCAAAGCACATTCAGTGATCTCAGGTAAAAGCTCTATCTTTTCCCAGTGATACCCCTACAAAGCCTCCATGCATGGCTGACAGAGTGAAGTCCACATGAAAATAACAACACTCTGTTTCACACTTCCAGGAGCAGAAAATCCTTAGCGGCCAGCCTCAGGCACATTAAGATGTTCTCTGGACTCTGAGACTGGGTGTTCCGGTAGCTTACGGTCCTGCATCTCAGATAACTGACATCAGGGAGATTTCTGGGAAGCAGGAAGGAAAAGAGGGCATGAGGGCCCCCCGGGCAGTTCTACCACGTATCTAGCTTGGCTCAGCTGCTGGTTGGTCTTGTGCTTGGCTCCTGGCTCCTCTGGTACAGAGCAAAAAGGAAGAGTCCTAGAGAAGTCTCAGAGGGAGGATGGGGTTTTTCAATGAGTGAGAGCCCAGCAGGCCAAGCCAGGGCGGATGCTAAGGGAGGAGACAGCCAGCTCAGTGCATCTGGTCTGCGAGTTGGACTTTAGGAATGACAATAACACATTTAGAGAACCAGGTGTGGTGGGTTAGGACTTCTGGTTTGACCACTTTATGGAATGATCTCTGCCAGCCTGTCCAACCATGTGGCCATTGGGAGTGGAATTTACTAAGGTCTAGGGGGACAAAGGGGCTCTAAAGGTGAAGCCAGGCTTATTCCCCTGTGACTAAGGAAAGGACGTTTAAGCTGCCACCTGATACATTTAAGTTACACAGAGGTACCAGGGGCCATTCAATATAGTCCTGATCTCTTGGCTTAGAGACACCAGCCACTGTCTCAGTGGTGATCAAAGCCTTCTACAGCTCCAGCCTACCAGCTCCCTGTCCCCTCACCTCCTAGTCAGGCCACTTCTTGTCCTGACTCAGGCTACAATGCTCACCAGCTTGGCTTCTGATTCTCTAAATCCTACCAATCTGGAGGCCAAGTTTATGGACCCCTTCCTCTAAGATGCTCTTGAGAGCAGACACTTGTTGGCCTGTTTTATCAGTTCAGATTAGGCTGAGAGCAGCAGCAGCAGCAGCAGCAGCAGCAGGGAACCAACTAGAATTGTATTTCCCTCTCATTCAAGAAGCCAGGAGGTGGCAGTCCAGGGCCGATGGAGTATTCCAGAAGCCAGGGTTCTTCCGACTCTGACATCTACCATCTTGGGTATGGCCTACAAGTGGTTTTCAGGTTCCAGACCAGACAGTAAGAAGGGTGTGGCTGCCCTTTAAAGCTGGGAGCCGCCCTAACTCTTCTGTCCACATCCCATTGGCCAGAAATTAGTCACATGGCTAAGTGTGGTCTCCATTCTGACTAACCCTGTGCTCAGCCAGAATCAGGGCTCTGCCACCAGAGAAAAAGGGGAAGTGGATATTGGGGACAATAATTGAGGCAGACATCCAGTTTTTCTGGAAGTGGTTCCTTCTCCCACAGGACTTGGGAAGGATGTCAGCTCTAGAGCCCATTGGCTCCCCCATCTCGAGCGCATCAGCCCACTTCTCTTTCCACATCCCTTATATCCAGAATGAGACCCTCCCATCATCTCTACTGCTACCACCCTGCTCCAAACCACTGCCAACTTTCTACCATAAACACACAAAAAGATGCCCAACGTCATTAGTCATCCAGAAGTAAAAATTAAAATGACAATGAGATACTACTATATACCTACTCGAATGGCTAAATTAAAAAGACTGATAATACCAAGCATTGACAAGAATGTGCAACAAGCACCCTCTCATTCATTGCTGGTGGAAATGCAAAATGGACAGCCACTTTGGAAACTGGTTTGGCAGTTTCTCTTAAATTAAGCACATACTTATCAACTCTGCTGTACCAACCTGTCTCCCTGCTTCGACCCTTGGGCCCTGTAGACTAGTTTTTTTTTTCCTTAATGTTTATTTATCATTGAGAGACAGAGAAAGACAGAGCATGATCATGGGAGGGGCAGAGAGAGGTGGAGACACAGAATCTGAAGGAGGCTCCAGGCTCTGAGGTGTCAGCACAGAGCCCGATGCGGGGCTTGAACTCACAAACCATGAGATCATGGCCTGAGCCAAAGTCACACGCTCAACCGACTGAGCCACCCAAGTGCCTCTAGACTATGTTTTTTTAATATATTCATTTTTTGAGAGAGAGACAGGAGACAGAGACAGAGTTTGAGTGGGGGAAGGACAAAGAGAGAGGGAAACACACAATCTGAAGCAGCCAGGCTTGGAGCTGTCAGCACAGAGTCCGACATGAGGCTTGAACCCACCAACCATGAGATCATGACCTGAGCCAAAATCAGACACTTAACCACCCAGGTGCCTCTGTATAGACTATTCTTAACACAGAGGGACCCTTAAAGCCAACATCTGATCACATGGCTCCTCTGCCCCTAACCTTTCACTGGTGTCACTTGAAGAGAAAATGGCTGCTCAGAACCCCATGTCACTTGACCCTCCCCCTCACCTCTGCAACTTCCCAGCCTCCCCCACCACCTCATTCTTCCAGCAGCGAAGGTAACTGCCAGGGAACTGAGTGGAGGTTCACAGATGCTTACCTGTACTGCTGCCCAGAGTCACTGATGTTAAAATGGACACTTCCCTCATCACAACCCCTGGCCAAGAAAGCATCTACCCTCCAACGGTGTTTCCAAGAAACTCCAGGCACACTCCTGGCTCAGATCTTTCCATCTCTGTTCTCCTTTCCCAGAAGGCCTCCTCTAGATATCCTTAGGGCTTATTCCGTTTGACCTTGACTGAAACCCAGTCATCCAGCTTAAAATCACAATCCCTTCCTTACTCCCCCCCACGCTCTGCCTGATTTCCCTAGTGGGCGCTCATTGCTTTCTACTTCTCTGTGGCTTACTTATTGTCTCTCCCCACCAGGGTGGCAGGAATTTTTATCTGTTGCCTTCACTGCTATGTCCCCAGGCACAATGGGGAACTCTCACTGAATGAATGAATTGAGGAGGCCTCCAGAGCTCAGTGGATGGCTCACCTCCTCCCTGACCGCCCCCCCCCCCCCCACGCACACACACTCCAGCTTCTGGAGCCCCTCCTGTCTCTTCCAAGCCTCAGGTGCTGGTTTTCCCTGCATTATTCCCACGTGTACCTTCTTCCTCCCACACTTACATGTGAGCTCTCCTTTAGGGCAGGGGACATGTCTCCACCCGCCCTGGCATTCTGTGGGTGGTCAGTACATGCTCAATTCAGGTTTTGTGGGAGGGAATGCCATACTTTATGACAGACGGACAGCTGACCTTCATTCCAAGCCTTGGATGCATTTGCTGAGAAAGTCCCTGGATATAGGACAGTGACATCAGTCAGTCATTTCCCAGAAGAGGTTCTTAAGTAGAAGAGAAACTGAAAAGGAAAAGCCAGTTAGGACCAGGGAGATCGCTGCTCTGTTGTGCCCGCTTCTCCCTTAGCTGAAGTGGCTTTTGACTGGACTGGGCTCTCTGAGTTGGAACAGAAACTGATGGAAGGCTGTTTTTTTCTTACTTTGCAAAGAGTGCTCGCTGTTAATCGGAACGGTGGAAACAGAGAGAGTACAGCCTTTGGCTCTGAATTTTTATAAAAGTAGCCTTGGGGATGAATGTGCAACAATTATCCTGACCAGAGTCCTTTCCCGGAAGGACAAGCCCAAGATGAGTGGTTAATGCTGAATCCTGAGGAAATCATCTCCATACCGTGCTATTTCCAGCTCAAGACCATCTGCAAATGGGGCCTGTGCTTTCAAAATGGAAAGAAAATGAGAGAGTGGGCTCTTTTTCGAGGGGGTGGGGGGAATGCTTTTTAAAGCAGTTAACCTGATGAGGGGACACTTTGGGGTGGAAAGAAAAAAAATTGCATGTTCCAGTTTAGCGTTCTGTTACTTACCAGTTATGTGACACATGTATGCCACATGGCCATAAGACTCGATTTCCTCATTCATAAATGGAGGCAATGATTTCTTTCCTACCTCCTGGGACAACTGCGCTGATGAAATTAGATTGCATACAGGACAGTACACAGAGAAAAGTACAGAGCCCTCTACAATGTTGGATGTAGTATGATCTAGCAAAGCCACACTGTGCCACTCCACCCTCCAGGAACCCCAGCCTGGCTGGGGAGAGGGCACAGGACAAGGTACAGACCAAGTGTGAACAGGGGTTACCCTGTCCCCTGAAGCTCCTTCTTGTGATGGCTTTGAACCCCCCTCCACATCTGGCCTTTCCTAACATTTCTTTATATTCTTGTGGGGAGGGGCAGAGTTTACAACCTCATTGCAGTAGGGGGAATTAGAAGGCAGTCTTGCCCAGTGGTTAAGAAAAGGGGCTCTGGATTCAGATGACCTGGGTTGAAGTGCTAATTCACCAGCTGTGTGATCTTGGGCAAGGGAAGTAATGGCTCTGTGCCTCGGTTTCTTCATCTGCAAAACGAGGATAATGGCATATACCTCACTGCATTATTGTTAGGACTGATGATTCTTTGCTTGGCCAAACTTCAGTCAGGGTCCTGAATCCTGAATCTTCTCGTTGGCTCACCTGTGCACTTCCTTGTAAAATCTATTTTTAGCAAGTCTCCTGCTGATTCAGTTTAAGCAGAACCCTTTACCTCAGTACCTCCTCCCCCTCAATATCTGATCAAATTCCTTGTCCTTCCCTGTCCTCTTCTCCTGGGAGGTCAGTTTGGCCAGCATCCGTGTCACCCCTGAGGTTTCCTCTCATCCACCATCTCCATCCTGCTCACCAGCTACAAATTCCCACTTGCCCAGGGCATATTCCAAGTTGAGCACAGTTCTGTGTCCAAGTCTCTTCTCCCCTATTGCAGTAGCCTCACATAAAATCTGTTTTTACCACTTCCATGACTGCCCAGCCCTGGTGCTCCTGGGACAGGATTAAGTGACATTGTGGGCAAAGTGCTCTGAGCTCCCCTGAACAGCAGTTCAGTCTATAGGCCATTTCTCCATCCCATAAGGTGCTGGCCCTACCCTGTGCCAACTGCAGAACTCAGCCCCTCTCCTTGGCTTATTTTAAACCAAATATAGGCAAAAATGAAAGTGAAAAGGCCATTTCAGTCTTAGCCAAGGTCACTGAAGTACTGAAAGAGGTGGAGGAAATTTATACAAACAAAAACTTAACATTTAGCCTGTGTTTCAAAGTCCCAATTATGCACCTGCCAGCTTGGCTCCTGCTACGTCCCTGGGTCTCCTTCCTTCCTTTTGTTTCTTGTGAAAGTAATTCTGCCCTCACTTCCTTCAGTTGTGCCCCTCCAGGTCCTGCCCGGAGCCTATCTTCTCACAGCCAAATGGCCCCTAACAGTGTTTTCCTAAACAAACACTGTTCCCTCCCTTGTCCCATATAAAGTAATACATTCACAGGTTCCAGGAATTAGGACATCTTCGGGGGCCATTAATCAGCCTACCCCTTCCTAGAAACAACCCAAACCCATTTCTTGTCCTCAAACGTCCCAACAACTAATTTTGGGGTCAGTGTGTATGTGTGGACACCCTTTGCAGTTGTGGGGCTGAGAGATGCCAGGCGGCTTATGTGAGTGTCTCTTCAAACCCTGAGAACCCATTGAGAGGAGTGGGTTGGGCATGGCCCAAAGGAGATCATATCCTAGCTGCTAATCCAGGGGCCAGATGGTAACTTGCAAGGTCAGGGGTCACACCTCTTCCTGGGGTGTCTTCCTCACTCCCACCACTCAGTCCTGCTCTAGGGATGACCTATTTTGCTGTGTGATCTTGGACAAGTCACTAAACTTCATGAGTCTGTTGCCACTCCTGAAAAATAGAGCCCAGACCACATCATCTCTTGGGAGCCCCTTCAGAAGCTCTAGGGTTTAGGATCCTCACACACAGTCCAGCCCCAGGCTGATGCCAGATAGGGAGAGGACCCTGACTGTAAGAGCAGAGGCTGCCAGTCTGAACCGTCTGACCTGGGTTACATCTGGTTTCAGAGCTCAAGACAGGCCAGTCTTAGAAGTGACAGGAACCAGGAAACCCAGGCTCTAGCCTCAGGTCTACTTGTACTTCTGTGACCTCATAAAAGTTGCATTTAACACTGCAGAGTCTCATCCTCACCCCCCACTACCAAGTATAAAGGAGGAATAAAGAATATCCTCCTCATCTATCTCCTAGGAATGTCCTGAAGATAAAATGATATGAAGTTGGAAAAAGCATAAACCTGGCTGTCAAAGACAAAAACCGGACAAGGAAGGACTTTCATTTTATTCAGGCTACTGCAGTAAGAGTGGACCCCCAATGAGATTAGATTGCTCAGGGGTTTGAGTTGGACTTTTATAGGAAAGAACACACAAGGTACAGGTAAGGTGACTTGCAGTTGGAATTGCGTTTGCAATCAGGGGAAGTCTCTGTTGAACAGGTAATGTTTACCTATGTCCTTTGTGTAACTGGTTTCAGGGGAACAAACAGGGCTTTTTTTTTTTTAACGTTTAATTTATTTGTTTTTGAGAGAGATAGAGACAAAGTATGAGTGGGGAAGGGGCAGAGAGAGAGGGAGACACAGAATCTGAAGCAGGCTCGAGGCTCTGAGCTGTCAGCACAGAGCCTGATTCAGGGCTCGAACCCACAAACCAGGAGATCATGACCTGAGCTGAAGTCAGAGGCTTAACCGACTGAGCCACCCAGGGTGGCCCATCAAGGTGACAAACAGTTCTAATCTTAACCAATCATCCATGAGACAAAGAGCTGGGAAGTTGGCAGGGGAAAAGGGAAAAGATTTGTGTTTGACCTTGGTGTGGGCTACAAGATACATAGGGTCTTGTTCTGTATATCTCCCTCTTGGGCAGGCTCCATCCACCTGTAACCCCTAGGAGGAGTTGATTTCACTCACCTGGAAGTCAGTCTCAGCATCTAAAGAATCATCAGTCTGGCATCCAAAAGTAACTGAAAAACAATGTAAGTTTTTACTACGGTCATCTGATAAGACACCAAAGGCAGCTTATAACCATAGCACGGAGGACACATTGATGGGTATTTCTACTGTGGCTCGGTTACCCCAAAGTTGCTCCCCTCCTTCACACCTACTCAAAACCCAAATTGGCAGGGCTCCCCCTGCTCACTTCATGCCCTTTTCAATATAAACCAATTCAGCCACCAGCCACCCTTAAATATCAATTTCCCCTTCACTCTACACCAACTTACACCACAAAAGCCCAGAAACCTACTAGGCTGGATATGAACCCTGAATCCAAGTCTGTCTATTTTTAGGTTCCTGTCCATTTCCCACCCTCCCTTCCAAGAGGTCTACTCCCCTGCCATCCAGCACCCTCCTCCATGCTGGCTCCATGCTGGGACCCCCATTAGGACCCCCTAAGTCCTTCTCCAGGGTCCCTGGTAATTCATCTGGGGCTCAGGCTGCTGATCCTGATATGCAGCCCATACTGGGAGAGGGTCCCCATTCCTACAGTCCATCCGGTAGGGATTTTGGTCACTGTCGAGTGTCTAGAATTCCCCACGAGACTGCACACACTTCCAGGGCAGGTTTGGTGTTTTGTTTACCTTTGATCCCCATCCCCCCCCCAAAGTCCAGAACCCCATTTGGTCTTACAGACTTGGTGACAGAAGAGAACTTAGAGATAATCAAAAAGCAAAGCTCTTATTTTATAGGGGAATCTGAAACACAGAAAAGTCCAACAATGTGTCAGTAGTCACATAGCCCATGAGAGCAAGTGTCCTACCTCCTGGGGGTCGGGATTCCTCCTGAGTCAACTCCTTGCCCTCCTTTCCTCCCTCATCTCCCCACTCCCAGTTTTAGGGGAGGGACACAGTTCCCCTTCAGATGACTTTGGCTGAGGCCCAGCCAGGACCGGCTTCTCTAGCTCCTCCGAGGACCTAGGGGCCGAACCCTAGGGCACCCAGCCTATGAGAGTCCAGCAGCAGGTGGATAGAGGAATCCCAGGCCCTGTGGCCTATGGAGACCCACTTCCACACCAGGCTTGCAGCTGCTTTGACTTTCCCACAGCTGGTAGTGATGAGGGAAACAAAGGCAAGGAAAATGTTTAAACTAAATTCCCTTACAGCCTCCAGCCCATTGATAGATGTCTGAGACCTGCCGCATGTAACACTTCCCAAGACATTTATGGCCGCTTTAATGCCTTCCTGTTTACACTTCCTTAAAAACTAAAAGCAACCAGATCTTGACAGCAGCTAAATCTTCAGGGTCCCTGCTTTTAGCATCCAGAAATCTCTTGGAAACCAACTTTATCTCTATCCCTCCTCCCTTCACAAACTTAAAAGTATATAATGAGTTGTTCCTCACAGTGCCCAGTGCAGCTTTTTCTGCCCACGGGTCCTGTCTGCGTGCTTTAATAAAACCACCTTTTTGCACTAAAGACGTCTCGAGAATTCTCTTAGCCGTTTGCTCATGAACCCCACTTCAAATTCCATCAGTAGGAGCCACTGCAGTGCCCCCCTCGTCACACAGGCACTTTTTTTCTGAGATCTGTGCTCCCGGCCAGCAATGCTCTTCACAGATGTCGCCCCGATCAATGGGCTTAAGGCACCCAGGTGCCAAGAAGGAAAGGTTCCAGGCCCCACCCCCAGCTGAGGAGGGGACTGAGTGAGGAGACTCTGCTGGGAGAAGGGGAGCCTGGGCCTCCCAACCCAAGGGGGCCCCAGAGAGCTACAGGATTCAGGCCCTGAGGGCAAGAACACATCACAAGTTGAGGGGGGCTGCTGTCCACAAGGCCAGAACCCAGATTGGCAGTGGGCCAGGAAATCTCCCCAAGGTAACCACATAACAGACTGGATTAATTTCTTCTGGCTGCTGCAACAAATTACCACAAACTTGTAGGCTTAAAACATCATTATATTGTCTTACTGAAAGCCTGAAGTCCAAAACCAAGGTGTTGTTTGGGCTCAGCTCCCTCTGAAGGCTCTCAGGGAGGAAGGCTCAAGAGGGCTTGAATGCTAGAGGTGTGGATTCACCTCGGCCACCTCCAGCCCGCCCTGAACCTCCACCTCTGAGGGCACTGGGCATCAGTCCTGCCCCGGAGCTTCCAAGAAAGGGGGCCTCAACCCCATCGTGAGGCCTGCAGAGCATTAATGGTCGTTCTGCAACAAGAGTTCCATGTTAAATGCTTGGACGTGCTGGATGAAATGAAGCTAACAGGAATTTGCAGACCCTTCACTTGCTGCAGGGCCTCACCATTCTTTGAAAGGGCCTGGAATGCTCCTTCCGCTACCAGAGCCCTGCCCGGAGCCCTGGGCGAGCTGGTGCTCCCAAAGGAGCCAATTCAGGGCCTAGTCACAAAGCCACACCTTGCCTTTATGCTTGATTACTTCCTTGGTTCTGCCTGGAATTGAGTGATATCCCTCCTGAAAATTACAGCCTGCCTCAGGTGTACTGAGGTGGGGGCTTCATCAAGGCCAGAGCCTTCAAGGGAAACCAGGCCCCCTGGGGGCGGGGGTGTCATGGGGCCTGCAGTGGCCAGAGAGGGACCCCTGAGGGAACAGTGGAACTCAAGCTGCTTGAGGCCGACTACTCAGCCTGCTAGTGGCCCCACTTGTGGGTCTCCTTCACTGCACCCCTCCCCCAGCCCTCAGGTGTCAGACCTATCAGTCCCTTTTGCTAAGATCAGGTCTTCTCTCACAGCTGAAACTGGGGGTCCCTGGGCCAGCCTTAAAATTGTGCCTCCTACCTCTGGCCTCCCCTCTATGCACCTTTCCTCCTTCGTGACTTTTTCCTCCTGACGTTCCTGGCACCCAGCACCTCTGGGGAGGTCCTGCTGGAAGGACCACACCTCAGGAACACTGCACATTTCCGGAAGGTTTTTGCTTGTTTAAACTTACATGTGGCCTGAGCCATTTGAGGAGCAGCTGGAAGAGAGGAGGTTTGCTGGTGCTCCCCAAATCCCTTCTCACTGGCGGCCTCCACCACAGCTCTCCTTAGCTCAGCTCTACGTGAGGCTCACTGACCACCTCCAGTTCAAGGAGTCTCTGGTCCCAAGCGTCAGTATTTTACGAGAGCTCACCAGGTGATTCTAGTACACTCCCAGGGCACAAACCACTGCTCCGGAGCCTGGCTCCTTCAAGCACAGCTGGTAGGTGCTGGTTAGAAACAGACTCTCAGCCAGCCCCCGCCTGCTGAATCAAAGTCTGCATTTCAACCAGGTTTTCCCTTGGTCCAAATACTTTCATTCCCAAGTACCCTCCGTCCCACCACCTGTGCTGGCATCCTGCTGGGGTGGCAGGGACGCGGGACCACGCACGCCCTAATCCCCACTCTGCTCCCAACCTACAGAGTCACTTTGGGGAACTCACTGCCCCTCTCTCTGCGCCTGGGTTTCCTTGTCTGTAAGACGTGCAGGGTGGTCAGCGACCCGTGCTACCACCTCTTACTGAAGCCTACGGTGTGCAGCCACAGCCAGGCACCTCTGTGCTCTGCCTGGGAGACTCTTCATTGTGCCCTGGAGCGAAGGCATGCCATGCTCACGCTGTCCCACACAGCTGTCCCCACACAGCGGACTCTCCACCCTGGAGCTCAGCTGCCCAGTGACCACAACCCCCCACCTCAGCGCTTGTCCCCAGGCTACATCTCCCTGTCTCTAACATCCTATTTTTCTACACAAGGTCTTTGCTTCCCAGCAAATATCTTCCAAAGGACAAACTGCATTATTTTCATGGTTAAAAGAAGGTGTTATAGCAGCTTAAGGGGTGTGGGTTTCAAATTGATGTGGAGATGTGCTCCAGGCCTTCCATTAGTGCCGCTGGGAAGGGTGGTGAAGGAATGGGGCATCTCGCAGTAATCCCCTAATGGTGTGCTGATTGCAGGCAGCAAGCTACGTTGTCAGAGAGCTCTGCACGAGAGCTCGATATAAAGATCCCAGGAGCCCTGATTCGGGTAAAGACACCCCCCAACCCCTCAACAAGTGGGACAAGCTTATAGTAATCCCAGTCCCATGACTGTAGTGCACAGCCATGAAAGTTGCCTTCCTGCCTCCCTATATCTGACCCCCCCACCTTGAGAGTGTGGGTCTCATCCCCCTCCATAACTCTTTATGGGAGCAGGCTGGCTTCCCATTCTAGAAACTGAAAAGGCACTCACTTTCCTCCACCTCCCTAGTGGTCGGGGTATGGACAGTGACCCAGGTTTCACACATTGGGCATGGGGGCAGGAAGGGACATTTATTCTCAAGTGACTTCTAGGAGGAGATGCAGAGGCCACCCCATTGGCCCACCACAGTGGCTGAGGTGGGTAATGGGATGACAGTTTGTACTAACAGGTCACCTCTGGTGTCCTGTGTTAAGCCTGGGCAGTGGTCATGCTGCCTGTGGTGACATCTAGTGTCTGAAGCCCTGGGGGTCCTCACCTCCTCATTCCCTGAGGATGGATTTGAGCTCCTGGCTACTTTGTCTTATTAGGTCCCACCTGACTTCTGAGCTGCCTGCTTCAAATTTAAGGCAATTCTGTGAGTCTTCCCACCCCCAAAAATTTTCACTCGTTTCGTTTCCTGTTTAAATCTGCTCTAAGAATCGGACTGAATCACCTATTAACTAAGCCCCAGGAAAATGTTTGTTAGTTGTCCCTATTCACAGCCTCCAGGCAGAAAACCCTCACAGACCCGCCACCCCTGGCCTGGCCCGGGGATGGGCTCCCACAGCAACCTCCCCCGCCCCTCAGGGTCCGCTAAGCCAGACCCCACAGATCTGCCCGCAGTCCGCACTGCTCTGACAGACAGAATGAAATATGGTCCTCAACCTTATTCCTCTTTCAGAGAGCCAAGGACATAAAATTGGAAATAAATACACCAGCCGGAGGGTGAAATGGGGTTCACTCCGTTTCATGGCCACTGTAATCATTAACAAATAGGATGTGATTGCTGCTGGGGCCTGGCTTGCAGGGAGCTCCAGAACACGTTTTTCTAGCCTTCTGCAAATCTAGGAAGGAGGGAATGACAAGGGCTCAGGTACCCACTGTCAAAGCGAGGGGGAGTGACTTGCCAAGGTCCCCCAGAGCAGAGCTGGAGCTGGGACCTCAACACAGACTGTGCATGCAGCCTGGCTTTGGCCTGAGCCAGGTTTAACAGCAACATAAAAATCACATGGTCTCCAGTTGCACTCGAGTTAATGTGCTGATCCGTAAATACCCCATAGAGGCGGGTTGAACATTTCCACCTGCAGGGCTCTCACCAACTCACAAGAAACCAGCCAGGTCCTTGGAGGCTGTGCCATCCAGTCCAGCCTGAGTGCCCTCCAGAGGGTTTACGGCAGGAGGGGGAGTCTGGCCACACCACTCCTAGCAATTTACTCTCGAGGATTATTCCCACTCACATATGACCCGATGCCCACCCAAGGTTATTCACTGTGGCCTTGTTTATAGTAGCACAAAACCTAGTCAACAGCCCATGTGTCCATCAACAGGGCATGGGTAACACACCATGGTGCTTCCGCACTGTGGATACTTCCGCCGCTTAAAAAATACAGGAGCAGGATCTCTATGGCGGATATGGAAAGATCCCCAAAATATATCGTGAGGTGAAAACAGCAAGTTACAAAACTAGGTATAGTAGCTACCATTTGTGCAGAAAAGAGAAAGAGCAGATCTATGCCTATATATGTATCTCCTGAGAATACTTCACACTGAAACACCAGTGGCGTCTAGAGAGGTGGACGGGGTGGCTGGGAGACAAGAGTGGGAGGGAGAATTTTCACAGGATGTCCTTTTGTTCCTTTTGAATCTGGAACTATGACAATGTATTACCTATTCAAAAAGAAATAAATTCATGTGAGAGTTTTGTTGTTGCATATGATGTTTTCAAAAATAAAAATAAGAACTGAAAGAAATGGATTTCAGCCATCAGTGAGGGGGAGATGTGGAGATATAGAGAACTGGAGACCCTCCCAGCTCCGGAGGTGGCGGTCTTGCTTGCGAGAGGGAGAGAAAGGAGGTGGGTCATTCCCAGAGCACCCTTTCAGGGTGGGCCAGAACCACCAGCGGGGCACTCCACCCCTCTCCACTCCGGCCCAGGAGTGAGACCCCAGCGCTGCAGGATAAAGGAGGTGGTGCAGGAACCCCTCCTGCTGGGAGGACAGTGCAGGTGTGACTCTCCTGTTTGCACAGCTGCACGGGCATGGCCGCTGCCCCTCAGGGATCAGCATCACCATGGACACATCTCGTGGGAAGGTCTCCCGCAGGATCTCCGCGCTCGGTATCCCACCATGAGGGCTACATCCTGTCCGGTCAAGGTGTTGTGCTGTCCCAAGCTCCACTTCCAACATATACACCTCTTGGCTGTGGATCAAGGAGCATCCCAAATACTGTCCCTAACAGCAGTTTACCAAACCTTTTAACCCAGACAGGAGGAGCCCGGGTGACATGATAGCCTCTACAGTGGGTTGAATAATGCTCCCCCCCCCAAAAGATTTGTCCACCAGGAACCTCAGAATGTGATTTTGAAAAGGGGTCTCTAATGGGATAATTAAGGTCAGGATCTCACAAGGAGATCGTCCTGGATTGGGATGGGCCCTAACTCCAGTGACAGGTGCCCTGATAAGAGAAGAGGTAGAGAGATGGAAAAAGCCACCTGAGGATGGGGGTGGAGAATAAGGCCTCTACAAACCAAGGGATGTCAGGGACTGTGAGCCGTGGGAACCTAGAGGCAGGTATGCACTGGGTCTCCCACCAAGCCGCTGGAAGGCACCAACCCTGCCGACACCTCAATTTTCCTTCTGACCCCCAAAATTATGAGAATATAGATTTCTGTCATTGTAAGTCAGTTTGTGGCATTTTGTTATGGTGGCCCCAGGAAACTGAGACGCCCTTTGAGTTTTGTTGGGGAAGAGGAGGGGGCTTGGGGCACCGAGGGGCACCTCAAGGACTTTGCAAATTAAGTGCTGGCCCTGCTGCAGTGTGAGCCAGGGAAGGAGGAACAGCGTGGCCTGTTTGAAGACAAACGTCCAGGGAGGCTGGGTCCCCTTCTGTTCTGGGATGACTGGTTCACAGTTCCCTGGGGCAGGAGCAGCCCCCGCAGTGGGTGTTTTTCTCTAATGGGGAAGGTGTGCCTGTCCTGTCGCTAGGAAACGGGGAGCTGGGCCTGTGGGCTCCCAGCCTGGAGCGAAGGCAGATGGTGACAAGATTAAATAGTGCCTTTCATTTCAACATAGGAAATGTTTTCAATTCTCCTCTCTTCGTGTCTCTAAAAAAAGGCAAGTGGCGGAAACGTCCCGCTGGAAATTTATTAACAAAAGCCCAGGCAGCCCAAAAAAAGCATACTTCTTTCTTTTCACATGTCTTTCCAACCAGCCTGCAGGCACTTTGAGGGTAAGCGCTGCCCTATCACCACGACCTGCCAGGCACCTCCCTGAGCCTCACTCAGTCATCACAGGAGCTTGACAAGGGTGGTACTACGGCTATCCCATTTCATAGATGGGGACACCAAGGCCTACAGAATGGAAGTAACCAGGTGGTAAGTTGGGAAGCTGGGACTTAATACACAACAGTGCCACTGTTCGTTAGATGCCCCTCGGTGGTAGTGAGGCTTGTCAAAGTCCTTGGAAATGGTAAGAAGAATTCAAATACAGAATCTCATTGTTATTAACATAATGAGACGAAACAGCTCTGCTTCCTCTACCAATGAATTTGGGGCACAGAGCTAAGTGGACCAGGAGAGGTTAAGACCCTGCCGGTCAAAGTGTGCTGGCTGGGTCAGCCTCTCCTCTGTACCTCTGGGGTACAGCTTCAGGCTCTGCAAGACCCAGTGTCTCAGGCCACTCAGCCCACAGCAGTAGTGGCCAGGGGTGGCCGGGACAAGTGCTCCCCCGGCACAGGCTCCTGACTGCTGTGTGCCTGTAGTGAAGAGGCAGGGGAGAGGGTAGGTGGGTGGGGAGGCGATTTCAGGCTCCCCAGGACGCATGGAGTCAAGAGCCCAGACTGCAGCTGGGTAACTTCGGGGCACAACGACAGGGGAAGAGAGAGATATTGGATTTTTTTTTTTTAATTTCTTTTTCGTGTTTATTTTTGAGAGTAGAGCATGAGAGGGGGAGGGGCAGAGAGCGAGAGGGACAGAGGATCTGAAGCAGGCTCTTCGCTGACAGCAGAGAGCCCAGTATGGGGCTGGAACTCATGAACCATGAGATCACAGCCTGACCAGAAGTTGGATGTTCAACTGAGCTACCCAGGTGCCCTGAGGTGTTGGATTTTAGATCCATGAGGGATGAAATGGAGTAGAGGGAGGGGGAGCTGGGCAGACATCTCCCCAAATATCCTCTAGCCTTTTCTCAACCTTAACTCCCTCTGTCCTAAAATAAACACTGCTCACCAAGTGAGTTGTTCCTACAATAGTAATCCCTTCAGTGTCTACACCTTCTCTCCCATCAGAGTAGTTTCCTATCCATCAAATCCCATGATGCTCAACCCAGTGCTGGTGGATAGGTGGAACAGATGCTAACCCACACCCCCTCATTCTGTGCATGGAGAAAGTGAGGTGCAGACCCATCTCTTTACCTCATCCTCCATTTCCCTTTCCTCTATAACAATACTCAAAACTCTGCCTCCTTTCCATTCCTATTACCAAGACTTTATTTCAGGTTCTCACCAGGCCAAGGCTCATGGCTCTACCTTCAGACTCTCCCCAGACCAAGCCATCCTACATGCTACCCCTAAATTATGCTTCCTTAAGTTGTGCTTTCATCATAATCAGACATCTTAACACTCACCGTTGTTCCTATTGACAAACCACCAAAACAATGCCACTACCTGGCTTCCAAGGTCCTCTGTAATTAGATATCACCTAATTACATTGTCTTATTACCTCTACCTCAAACCACAAGTGCTCCCTACTCCATCCAGATCACTCTCCTCTCTTATTAATAAATTCATGATGTCCATTTCCTGCCTCAGTGCTTTGCTTATGCTGTGCTCCCACCTAGCCTGCCTTCCCTCAACTCATGGTCAATTCCTGGTCAATTCCCCAGGGGCTAGTCATTCTTTAGGCTACAGAGTGAATCAATCCCTTTCATCAGACCAGAGATTATTCCCTTCTCTGAATTCATGCTCACACACAGGGCACTACACTTCAGCACTGGGTATCCAGGCTTAACGAAGGCCCCCAATGATCCTCACCTCCTGGTATTCACACCCCTGTGTAGTCTACCTCAGGAAGTAGAGCTGACCTGTATAACCAATAGGAGGTGGCAGAAATGACATAGTGTGAATCCCAAGGCTCATAAAAGACACTGTGATTTCTGGTTTGTGCTCTCGTGGATCACCTGCTCTGGAAGAATTTAGCCACCATGTCAGGGTCAGAAGGACACTTAGGCAGCCCTATAAAAAGATTCATGTGGTGAAGAACTGGGGCTACTAAACACCAACCATTACTAACGGCAGGCATGTGAGTGAGCCTTCTTGCAAATGAATCTTCCTGCCCCAGTCAGACCTTCAAATGGCTATAGCTTTGGCCTTGAGAGAGACCCAGATGCAGACCCCCCAGCTAAACTCCTTCCAAATACTGTCCTGCTAAAATGGTGTGAGGTTATAAATGTTTGTCTTAAGCTGCTAAATATGGGGGTAATTTTTATTCAGTAGTAGATAACTATACAAATATCTTGATCAAGAAATAGCTTCCTAAATCTACTAAAATTCAGGGACTATGATTTTTTTCCCTCTCCCTTGCATTTCTCATGACTCCTGCCACAAAGATCGGCACTTAATTTTTAAAATTAAGTTTATTTATTTCAAGAGAGGGAGAAAGAGAGAGAGAATTCAAGCAAGCAGGGGAGGGGCAGAGAGAATCCCAAGCAGGCTCAGTGCTATCGGCACAGAGACCAATGCAGGGCTCGAACTCATGAACCATGAGATCATGACCTGAACCAAAATCAAGAGTCAGATGCTTAACCGATTGAACCACCCATGTGCCCCAAGATGGACACTTTAGAACATGCATACCACATCCTTGCTTGTTCATTCATTCAACAAATATTTATTGACAATCAATGTGCTGGGCACTGTGTCTACCAAAATAGACAAAACAGATCATGTCTCTGCCTGGAAGAGCTTATGATCCAATCATTAAATAGTCACAAGAATATATAATTACTATGGACATGCTATGAGTACAAAATAAAGGTAAAAGAGACAAGGGACTTCATTTACATTGGGGGTGGGGTATGGTCAAGAAAGGCTTCTCTCTGGGGATACCTGGGTGGCTCAGTCAGTTAAGCATCCCACTTTGGCTCAGGTCATGATCTTGCAGTTCGTAAGTTTGAGTCCCACATCGGGCTCAGAGCCTGGAGCCTGCTCTGGATTCGATGTCTCTTTCTTTCTCTGTCCCTCCCCTTCTTGTTCTCTCTCTCTCTCTCTCAAAAACAAATAAACACTAAAAAATAATTTAAAAAAAAAAGGCTTCTCTCTGGAAGTGACAAAGGATAAGTAGCAGTCACTCAGGCAATGGGAAAAGAGGCCAGGAAAGACATTCCAGGTGTGTGAATGTCCTTGAGCGAGCCAGAGGGACATTGGCACAGGGAAGTCACTGGAGGGGCTTTAAGTGAGGATCCATGTCCCTGGCAGGAAGCTAAGAGGATAATGCTTTGGAGATGGTGAAGAACAGGGCTGTAATGACGTGGTCATTGCCTCCTGTCATCCTTGGTGGGAGAGAACAGTGGCCTGGTCTGAGATAGTAGCAGGGGAAATAAAGACAATCGCACAGTAGCAAGAGGTATTTTGGAAGCAGAATAGACAGGAATTGGAAGTAGATGGAACAGGGGGAAAGAGGCAGGGTCAAGACCTACTGGTTGATCAGTCGTAGGTGCAGAATCCTTCAGCAGACATTTCACAGAGGCCACTTGGGCCCAGCCCTTTCCTACCCAGAGTGAAATGGGACCCCTTCCTCTGGCCCATGACCACACACTCATTTCCCCGCAGCTCTCACCAGGCCCAAGCAGCCCGGTTAGCATCTGCTCAGTGGCTGTGTCAGATCTGGGTGCCCCCCAACAAGGCAGGGAATAATATTCATTTTTGGTTTTGGCAGTATGGCCAGGACCTGGTCCAGCATCTGGTGCAGAATAGGTGCTCAATCATATAGGATGAATGAATGTACATCGAATAAATGAATAAATGAGTGCATATCAGCCCCCTGCCATGTCTGTCTCTTTGATCTTGCCCTAGATATTGAATCCAGCCCCAAGGAGCTGCTGTTAGGGCCTGAGCCCTACAGATTGGCCTGGGGTAAGGTGAAAGAATTCAGGAGCCAGAAAGGGCATAAGCCCCAGTCTGTTGGTCCTACCTGATGCCCCTTCTAGCCCTAGACCTCTTGCCTGGGTCCTGGCACTGACCCCAGTCCTCTGCCACGGCACCTCAGAGGTCCTGCGTCACATCCTGACACTTGCTTCTTGCCGACTCTGTACAGCTCTCTTCCAAACAGAACCAGAGCCTATAGAGCTCCAGTTCTTATACCTGACTGTGTATCAGAAATACCAGGGAGTTACAAGTACAGCTTCCCAGGGCCCTCTCCCAGATAATCTGGTCCAGTAGGTCTCAAGGGCCCAAACTGCATGTCTCACAAGTGCTCCACGCATTGTAGGTGGTTCCTGGAGGACACTGTGAGCTCTGCTGTAGAGTGTTAGGGCCTGGGTCATGCCCAGACTGTTCTGGGCCAAGCTAAGCGTCCTCACAATCTAGGCAACAGGTTGAACGGGAATCAGGCCTTCCCTTAGGGTCAGGGTTTCATGGTCATTAGAAAACATGTCTGCCTGGACAAGGCCCTGGGCATACTGACATTAGGGGACATATCTCACATCATATCAAATATTTTTTTATGTTTATTAATTTTCGAGAGAGAGACAGAGACAGAGACAGAGCACGAGCCCGGGAGGCACAGAGAGAGAGGGAGACACAGAATCTGAAGCAGGCTCCAGCTCTGAGCTGTCAACACAGAGCCTGATGCGGGGCTCAAACCATGAACCATGAGATCATGACCTGAGCCAAAGTTGGACATTCAACCAACAGAGCCACCCAGGCACCCCACATCATATCAAATATTAAAATGCAACCTTACCCCATGTTAAATGTATCTCTTTGCTCTAGGAAATTTGAAAGGACTTTTGAACATTTTAGCTTTAAAAAAATTTTTTTAAGTTTATTTATTTATTTTGAGAGAGAGAACAGAGAACAAAGAAGGGCAGAGAGAGAAGGAGACAGAGAATCCCAAGCAGACTCCGTGCTGTCAGCACAGAGCTTGACACAGGGCTCAGTCTCACATGAGATCGTGACCTGAGTTGAAATCAAGAGTCAGATGCTTAACCAACTGAGCCACCCAGGCACCCTTACTTTTTAGCTTTTTAAAAGCTAAATATATAATATAAAATATATAATAATATAAACACATATTTATTAGACATTTATATAATATTGGAGTTCAATTGTAGGTGCCCACTGACATTTTCTGGGCATTTAATTAACATTTACTAATTTCAATTTAGAAATTTTTGTCTCTTGGAGCCATACATTTTATTTTTAAAATTAATTTATTTATTTAGAGAGAGAACATGAGCAGGGGAGAGGGACAGAGGGAGAGAGAGAATCTCAAGCAGGCTCTATACTCAGCACCAAGCCTGACACGGGGCTCCGGGGCTCTGGGGCTCAATCCCACGACCTTGGGATCAATACCTGAGCTGAAATCAAGACTTGGATGCTCAAGTGACTGAGTCACCCAGATATCCCAGGAGCCATATATTTTAAATTCAGGTTTCAAATGTTTTTCTATAGGCCCTTACAAAGCCAGCAGGCCCAGAGCACAGTGCCCATAAAGAGGCAACGTGCCACCTGAGGCAGGTTCTCCAAAGCCACTGGGGGCTAGGAGGGAGATGTCGGGGTTAGTGCAGGGCGTGCGGAGCCTCCCTGTTGCCACATAAGCCCTCAGGTGTCATCCTGACACTACTGGAGTGGTGAGCAAGGTAGTGCTGGGCGCAGTGTGGCAGATGTCCACCTGCCACGGGCGCTAAATATAGCCCACACACAAAGCCCTCACTGCCTGGGAACCTGCAGAGTCGGCTTAATTGTCTAGAATTTCCACAGAGAGAAGCTCTGTTAAAACGAATTGAAAACAGGCTTTGCCCCATAATTCTAAGATGCTGAGGTTCATAATTAGACAATGGATTTCTCTTGCCAGCAACAAATATGGCTGGCCTCAGTCACTGATAAATCCTTCAGCTTGATCATCATCCCTGGAGTTGAGGTCAGGCTGGTGTAGGTGTCTGGGGAATACTTACTTTCTACAGTGACCCAACAGAGTAGGATATCTTCCCTCCAGTGCTATGTTCCTAGTAGTATGGACTAAATGTTTGTGTCCTCCTAAAATTCATATGCTGAAGCCCTAACTCTCAGTTACTTGGAGGTAAGGACTCCAAGGAAGGCAGCTAGGAGGTGGTTGTCATTGCCTGGCCACGCACATCAACACTGGCTGAGATGGTCAGCGACTGGGAAGAAAATCCTGGATCACTAGCGGGGTATTCTTTTCAGAAATGCCGCATCATCAAACTTACACCCATGAAGATATAGAGGACAGTATTTGTTGGAAAACAAGGACATCAAAGGTCAGAATCAAAATAGGAATATGAAGGCATTTTAGAACTACCTTAGCCAATTTATTTTGCTTATCTTTTCTTTCTTATGTATGTCCAAGATAAACTTCTATGTCTACATAAGTCTAAAAGTGCTCTCTCAGTAAGTATAAATTTAAAATTTTAAATATTATGTTATGGCTTAATTGGTAGTTATTGGTTACATTTCCTTCTCCCTGGGACATGAAATAGTAGTGGACCTTACGACCAATGGCATCTTGGACTAAATGAAAAATAGGTATTATAAAGCAACTACTAAAGCATGACAGCTTCACTCACTCACTCATTCATTCATTCATTCATTCTTTCAGTCAGTTAACAAGTATTTATGATGGATTAGTATGCGCCAGGCACTCTTTTTTTTTAATATATATTCTTTTTTATCTTTTTAAATTTTTAAAATGTTATTTTTTAAAATTTATTGTCAATTCAGCTAACATACATTTTAGTCTTGGCTTCAGGAATAGATTCCTGTGATTCATCACTTACATACAACACCCAGGTCTCATCCCAACAAGTGCCCTCCTCAATGCCCATCACCCATTTTCCCAACACCCCAACCCTCCACCCCCATCAACCCTCAGTTTGTTCTCTGTATTGAAGAGTCTCTTATGGTTTGCCTCCCTTTCTGTTTGCATTTTATTTTTTCTTCCCTTCCCCTATGGTCTTCTGTTAAATTTCTCAAATTCCACATATGAGTGAAATCATATATCTGTCTTTCTCTGACTAACTTATTTCACTCTGCATAATACCCTCCAGTTCCATTCACCTTGTTGCAAATGGCAAGATTTCATTCTTTTTCATCTCTGAGTAGTATTCCATTGTATATATAAACCACATCTTCTTTATCAACTCATCAGTTGATGGACATTTGGGCTCTTTCCATACTTTGGCTATTGTTGATAGCACTGCTGTAAACATTGGGGTATGTGTGCCCCTATGAATCAGCACTCCTGTATCCTTTGGGTAAATTCCTGGTAGTGCTATTGTTGGGTTGTACGGTAATTCTATTTTTAATTTTTTGAGGAAACTCCACACTGTTTTCCAGAGTTTTGCCAGGCATTCTTTTAGATGCAAAAGAGTGTCAGTAAAGGAAAAGAACAAGTCCTTGCCATCATGGGGACTTACATGCTAGTAAGAATAGGTATATAATAAATAAACACACAAATACTATTTATACTGTTTATAACAAATACTGTTTGTAACATTTTAGAGTTGGTAAGAACAGGGTAAAAGGATAGAAGGTAAGGGTGCAGGGTAGGGTTTCTATTTTATATAGAGTTTTCAGGGAAGGCCTTTCAGGAAGGTGGCGTTATGAGTAGAGACCTGAAGGAAGCGAAGGAGAGAGCCATGTGTAAAATTGGGGGAAGGGCATTGTAAGTAGAGGAAAGAGCATGTGCTAAGGCCCTGAGGCAGAAGTCCTCTTGGCATATTCATGGAACAGAAGGGGAACCAATGTGGCTGGAGTTCAGCAATAGAGTGGGTACATGGAAGGGGATATAGGTCTGAGGGGAGGCACAGCTCAAGTAGACTTTGGGGACCTTTGTGGGACTTTGAGAGCCACTGGAGTGTTGGCACAGAGGAAGACATGAACTGACTTAGATTTTTAAATCTAAGGGAAGTGTAATCAGGGCTGCTATAGAAAAACCAATTAGGCAGCTACTGCCATAGTCCAGGTAAGAGACAGGGGGGCAGGGATGGAGGTGGTGGGAGCTGATTGGATTCTGGGTGTGTCTGAAGGCAGAGCTGATAGGACTTGATAGAGTGAATGTAGAGAAGAGAGGAGTCAAGACTTGAATATTTTTGAGTTGAGCCATGGAATGAATGAAGCTATTTCTGGAGTGAGAAACTTTGTAGAAGAAGCAGGTATCTAAGTGAAGACTCAGAGGACAGGAGTCTGGAAATGAGGGAGAGATCTGGGCCAGAGAAGTAAGTACTATGTACCATCCAAGCACATTGGGCTTTTGCAGTGAAGCTAGTTAGACCCGCCTGAGAGAGAGAGAAGGGAAAGGTATCAGGATGGAGCAGGTGGTGGGTGCCTCGAGACACAAGAGGGAGGGGAGGAGAGCCCAGACGGAGCCAGCTGAGGCTGAGAAGGAACAGCCAGAGACATGGGTGAGAACCAGGGGAGAACGGACTTTCCAGCCACGTCTCCAGAGAGTGCCTGTGGCAGATCATGGGCAAAAGCAGAAATCCCTGAAATAGACCCCAATACATAGAGGAATTCAGGGTTCAGTAAAGGCAGCATTTCAAAGTAATAGGGAAAGAGGGATTGATCCCATGGGATCAAGCCCTGTGTCAGGCTCAGCACACATGGAGCCTGCTTGGGATTCTCTCTCTCTCTCTCTCTCTCTCTCTCACCCCCCTACTCCTCCCCTTCTCGTGCATGTGTGTGCATGTGTGTCTCTCAAATAAAAAAAAATTTTTTTTAACGTTTATTTATTTTTGAGAGACAGAAACAGGCAGAGCACAGGTAGGGGAGAGGCAGAGAGAGGGAGACACAGAATCTGAAGCAGGCTCCAGGGTCTAAGCTGTCAGCACAGAGCCTGACGCGGGGCTCAAACCCATGGACCATAAGATCATGACCTGAGCTAAAGTCAGACGCTCAACCAGCTGAGCCACCCACGCGCCCCAAAAATTTTTTTAAATAAAATAAAATTTACCAAAAAAATAAAGCAAAACAGAGTAATAAATGTGCCTACATAATAATAAAAACTATCTTAGGGCACCTGGGTGGCTCAGTTGATTAAGCAGCTGACTTCAGCTCAGGTCATGATCTTGTGGTCTGTGAGTTTAAGCCCCGCGTTGGGGTCTGTGCTGACAGCTCAGAGCCTGGAGCCTGCTTCCGATTCTGTGTCTCCCTCTCTCTCTGCCCCTCCCCTGCCTGCCCTCGGTGTCTCTGTCTCTCTGTCTCTCTCTCAAAAATAATCAGCATTAAAAAAAAAATAAAAACCATCTGCGTGACAAAAATTATCTCCAAAAAGTCCAAAGACAAATGGCAAATTAAACAAATGGCAAATTAAGAAAAATATTTATGGGGCACGTGGGTGGCTCAGTCAGTTAAGCATCCCATTTCGGTTCAGGTCATGATTTCAAGGTTTGCAGGTTTGAGCCCCGTGTCAGCCTCTGTGCTGATAGCTCGGAGCCTGGAGCCTGCTTCAGATTCTGTGTCTCCCTCTCTCTCTTCCCCTCCCCAGTTCGCACTCTGTCTCTCGATTTCTCTCAAAAATAAATAAACACTTTAAAAAAAGAAAAATATTTACTATTCATTTTGGCTTAATATCCCTCACCTCTAAATCAATAATGATAACAACAATAATAAAAGAACAATAAGCAATAAAAACATGGTGAGGGGAAATAAAAATAAAAACATGGATAAAGATTGTGCACTGGCCATTCAAGGAAAGGAAAATGCAACTGGCTTCTAAGTCTTTCTGAAAGAAGTTCAGACTCACTCACAATAAGAGAAATGCAAATTAAAATTACAGAAGAGAACCGTTTTCACCACTTGAATTATTTTTAAAAAATAAAATTTGATAAGATACTGTAGTAAGGAGGTTGCAGGCCTCTCACTGCCTCCAGGCAGGAGTATATATAAATTTTTAACAGTGCTATGGAGAGCAATATGGGCAACATTCATTAAAATTGTGAATGCCTAGTCCTTTAAAAAATATATATATTTATTTATTTTGGGGACAAAGAGAGATGGGAAGGGGCAGAGAGAGAGGGAGACAGAGAATCCTAAGCAGGCTCCTCGCTGTCAGCACGGAGCCTGACACAGGGCTCAGTCTCACGAACCGTGAGATCAAGACCTGAGCCAAAATCAAGAGTCAGACGCTCAACTGACAGAGCCACCCAGGCGTCCCCATATGCTTAGACCTTTTGACACAGCACCTCTTCTTTTAGGAGAATGCCTGCCATGTAGGAAATGATGCATGTTTAGGGTTATTTGTGTATGATTGATTTTGTTTTTAATGCATTTATTTCAAAAAGTCTCACACTTAAAGTAAAATTGCAAGTATGGTTCAAGGGACATATTTTTCCCTGAATTATCTGAGAGTAATTTGCTGACTTCATGACCCCCCACTAAGTAAACACCTTAGTATTTCTTTCAGATAATTCTCCTTCACAAAAACCCTCTTCATAACCACAATCAAGCCATCAAAATTAGGAAGTTAACAATTAAGGAAAAAGAAAATACTAGAATAAACCCTGTCATGATTGGAATTAGAAGTATCGGTGTGAACACATGATTTCCCATATACAGAGAGACAGAAATAAATGTGGACACAAACAGATGTGTGTGTTCTCTAGCTCTGTACCCTGAGAGCTTCTGGAAGCAGTGACATCCAATGACAGTGAGCACATCTAGGGACTGGAACTGGCTTCTGGATACCACCATTTCATACTCCCGCCAAGGAACGAGTGCCCCTTGAAGAAACAGCTAATTCCAGGGTGGAACAAGGCAAGTACAGGATGAGCACAGAACCTTGAAGAAGGTGATAATGTTTTGAAGCTATTAACTGTTGTTCAATCCTCTGGTAGCACTAAAGTTGCTATATTAAAAACATTAATGCCGCTTACCATAAATTTAGCATTCACTATGTGTAAGGCACTTTCAGACATTGTTTTGATTAATCTTTACAATAACTTTGAGAAGTAGATTATCCTACCTTGTATGTGAGGGAAATTAAGGCTTACCAGTAACTTGAACTAGTGTCTTTGAACTCTGCTTGGGGTCCACAAGGGTCTCACACTGACTTCCTTTTTTGGCCATGCCCTCCGTTCTCAGGGGGACCCAGCAGCCATGACTCTGTGCCCTGGCCTTCCTTGGTTGACCAGGAATCTGATGCTGGAACCAAGTGGGTCAAACAGCTTGCAGAGGGACATGCAGATGTGAGACTTGAAACTAAAGAATGAGAAACACGAAGACGAGGAATCGCTGAGGCTGAGACAGGTTCCAGGCAGCACTCAGAAGCAAGGGCCCTGACTGCTGGTGCTGTCAGTCCTGTGGGTGATCCTTACTGCGAATTTTCCTTTTGTGTTTGAGCTAGCCCAAATCCTTTCTACTGCTGGCAATCCAAACAGCCTTAATTAATAAGCAAGAATCACATACGGTAGAAGTGAGATTTGAACATCAGACTCCAAAGTCTGGTTCTTTTACTCTATTCTGCACCATCGCTCCTGGAAACCATTTAGTCGTGTTGACAGATATGCATATCCACAGCTATTCTAACAAGACTTTTAATGGGATCATTCCAGGTCCCGATCTGTTGGGCCATCCTGCCAGAAGAACATGCAGAGAGGGCAAGCCCCTGAGGTGACACAGAGAGGCCCAGCCTTCCCAGTGTCCCAGTGGGGATGTTCCTGCCAAGATGCCAGATGTGTGAGCACAGGCATTGTGATGTTGTGAATGTTTCAGCCCTTTGAGAGAGCCCCAGGCAAGACCAGCAGAGACACTGCCCAGCTAAGCCCCTGGTACCTCTCAGAATTGTGAGAAATAAGAAGATGGTGGTTGTTTTCAGCAACTAGGTTTGTAGATAGTATGTTATACTGATCAGATAACCAAAATAGACGGCTTCTTTGGAAAGGGGCACGTAAATGAAAATCAAAAGACTGATCGGGAGTCGGGGGTGGAGGGGACCCTGGGGGGAGGCAAGCCATGGCAGAGGGACCAGGAAAGAGCTACCAGAGGCCGGTGTGGCACAACTGCACAGCGATGAAGACAATGGCAGCAGTGGAGGTGAGAGTGGGAGGCCCTGCAGGTGTCAGAAGGAGCCTGGACTATATTCTAACTGAAATGGACACCACTGAAGGGTTTGAGCAGGGGGCGGCCTGATTATGTGTCGGGCTTCCAATGTCTCTGTGGCTGTTGTGTGGGAGGATGGGTCAGAGGCAGGGAAGATCGGTTGGAGTGGCGTGGAATAGTGCCTGTGAGAGGCTTGAATGGGGGTGGTGGGTTTGAAGGTGAGGGAAGAAGAGGAGCTCGATGCATATTTTAGAGGGAGAATAACCGGACCTTGGTGATGGATTGGATGTGGGGTATGAATGAGAAGGAGGTGCCAAAAATGACTCCCAGGCTCCTGACTTGATGGCTGGGTGGAGGTTGCTGCCATTTACTGAGATGAGGAAAGCCGTGGGAAGATAAGATTCGGGGTGGGGAGGATCGAGAGCTCACTTTTGCACATATTACGTTGGCGATGTCAAAGAGACATCAAGTAGAGATGTGAGCTGGCAGCTGAACGTACAAGTTTACATTTTAGAAAACTGATCTGGGCTAGAGATAAACATTTGGGAGTCACCTGCTCAAAGATGACATTTAAAGCCATGAGAAGCAATAATTTTGCCCAGAGAAGGAGGAGAGAGAGAAAAGCTTCTGGGGACACTTAACATTCGATGCCTGCAGAGAAGGAAAGCCTGGCAAATAACCTGATTTAACCAGTCAGGACTTCCCTTGAGAGCACAGGGAGCAAGTTCAAGATGTTTCCATGCAAGAGCTGTTTGGATATTTGAAGACAGAGCAGTGTCTCTCTGGATTACACCTTCCACTCCCCCTGTGTCTCTTTCCTCATAAGGTATCATTTAGAGTCCTTTGCCATATGGGCCCTTCTCCTCTCGAAGTTGCTGTAACTGTCCAGGTGAGACTGACCAGCCCAGGAGAGACTAGCTAAGCACCGTGATAGATAGGAAACAAGCAGTGGCATGGGGACAGCCAAGGACGGATGAGCCACTTCTGGTTGTTGCTGGGAGATTTTTCATTGCTTTTCCCATCTGTGGAAAAGGGCTGCAGATTTCAGAGAAAGTCCCATAAACAACTGAATGAGCTCAGGCACTCTGTTACTGCCTGACAGCCTCGGTGGCAGAGAACTAGATTGTTTCCTAGGGAAATAAAAAAATAATAATAATAATAAATAAATAAATAAATAAATAAATAGTGTAAAACTTCTAACAAGATGTGTCAGAGGCTGCTTGCCTGCTTTATGGGAAAAGTGGAAACCTATAAATACAGACCAGAAAAAGTTCTCCATCTTTTGCTCATTTACTCCACAGCTTCACTGCTGAGACGCCAAGGCCCAAATAAATATGCGAGCTATGCGGCTGTTTCCTTCCAAGCCCTGGCTGGGATAGGAGGCCTTCATTCTCCATTAGTGCTATTCCGATTCACCGTGTGCCTTTTCAGCTTTGGTTCACTACACACCATGCCCAGAAATCTAAAGAGCAGTAAACACCCATGTGGGCACAGGTGTACCCCCCACCCCTGTGCAGGTGTGTGCACATGCCCACACGTACACACCATGCACCATACCACACCCAACACACACCTTATTGGTGTGGAGTTTGAAACCTGTGTTCAGTATTATTTTGGCAAGAAACATTCTTCATTTCTTCCCTTTCCTTCCTCCCTTCCTGGCTAGCCAGTGTGGATGACATCTTTTGCAGGAACAGACTTGGTCAGAATAACAATGTGGAGGTTCACCCGAAGAGGCCATCAATGTTATTGAGAACAGGGTTATGGCACAAAAACAGACACTCAGATCAATGGAACAGAATAGAGAACCCAGAAATGGACCCACAAACATATGGCTAACTCATCTCTGACAAAGCAGGAAAGAATATCCAATGGAATAAAGACAGTCTCTTTAGTAAGTGGTGCTGGGAAAACTGGACAGCGACATGCAGAAAAATGAGCCTGGACCACTTTCTTACACCATACACAAAAATAAACTCAAAATGGATGAAAGACCTAAATGTAAGACAGGAAGCCATCAAAATCCTAGAGGTGGCAAAGCAGGCAAAAACCTCTTTGACCTTGGCCACAGCAACTTCTTACTCAACACATCTCTGGAGGCAAGGGAAACAAAAGCAAAAATGAACCATTGGGACCTCATCAAAATAAAAAGCTTCTGCACAGTGAAGGAAACAATAAACAAAACTAAAAGGCAACTGATGGAAGATGGAATGGGAGAAGATATTTGCAAATGACATATCAGATAAAGGGTTAGTATCCAAAATCTATGAAGAACTTATCGAACTCAACACCCCACAAGTAATCCAATGAAGAAATGGGCAAAAGGCATGAATAGACACTTGTCCAAAGAAGACATCCAGATGGCCAACCGACCCATGAAAAAATGTTCAACATCACTCATCATCAGGAAAATACAAATTAAAACTGCAATGAGATACCACCTCACACCTGTTAGAATGGCTAACATTAACAACTCAGGCAACAACAGGTGTTGGTGAGGCTGCGGAGAAAGAGGATCCCTTTTGCACTGCTGGTGAGAATGCAAACTAGTGCAGCTACTCTGGATAATAGTAGCAGCTTCCTCAAAAAACTAAAAATAGAACTACCCTACGACCCAGCAATTGCACTAGTAGGTATTTATCTGAGGGATACAGGTATGCTGTTTCTAAGGGACACATGCACCCCAATGTTTATAGCAGCACTATCAACAATAGCCAAAGTATGGAAATAGCCCAAATGTCCATCGACAGATGAATGGATAAAGAAGATGTGGTATATATGTACAATGGAGTATTACTCGGCAATCAAAAAGAATGAAATCTTGCCATTTGCAACTACGTGGATGGAACTAGAGGGTATTATGCTAAGCCAAATAAGTCAGTCAGAGAAAGACAAATATCATATGACTTTACTCATATGAGGAATTTAACATACAAAATAGATAAACATAAGGGAAGGGAATTAAAAATAATATAAAAACAGGGAGGGCATAAAAGCATAAAAGACTCTTAAAATACAGAGAACAAACAGAGGGTTGCTCGAGGAGTTGTGGGTGGAGGGATGGGCTGAATGGGCAAGGGGCATTAAGGAGGACACTTGGGATGAACACTGGGTGTTATTCATAGGGGATGAATCACTGGAATCTCTCCTGAAATTGCTGTTGCACTATATGCTAACTAACCTGGATATAAATTTTAAAAAATTGTTAAAGAGAGAGAGAGAGAGAGAGAGAGAGAGAGAGAGAGAAACAGAGTTGGTTTGCCGTATAGATGCTCCAGTCTGAAGAGGGAGGGCAACTAGAGAGAGGAGGGACCCCATGTGATTATTTGGGTGTTTTTATTTTATTTTATTATTTTTTAAGCTTATTTATTTAAGTAATCTCTATACCCAACATGGGGCTCAAACTCACAACCCTGAGATCAAGAGTCACATGCTCCTCCAACTGAGCCAGCCAGAGATCCCTGCCTGGGTGTTTTAAAGAAAGGCTTGGCCATTCCTCTAGCTCTAGGCAGGGAGTATGTGAGGATAATCATTCTCGATCTGTGTTTTTTCAAGTGTAATCCCCCCTCCCAGCTGCAAAAGCACCACCTGGAAACTTGTGAGATATGCAAATTATCAGGCCCCACCCCAGACCTCCTAAATCAGCCTCTGGGGGTGGAGCCCAGCCATCTGCTTAACATGCCCTGCAGGGGATTCTGATTCACTGCGAGCTGGAGAAACTCTGCTCTTAGAGAATGACTTTCTTTCCAGTAATGAACTATACCTTCATGCTCTGTTAAGTATTATGTGCATATAATTTTACTTTTGGAAAATGTGGGAGAAGCTTTGTTTTTGTAACACAAACTCCAGAATATTTGGGAGGAGAGGCAAGGAGGGAGGCAATGGCACATTAGAATCCCAGAGGTAGAGCTCTGTCACCAAAGTGATGTAAGGGCTCATAAAGGTGGTGAAACCCTGATTTAGAGGAAAGGAAGAAAGTCCTCCAGAGGCTGGCCCTAGGGGCCTTGTTCCAGGAGTCCATGCCAGGTGCTCATCCCTGACCACCAAGGTCAGGCCCAGAGCAGACTTTTCTTAGGTGAAGTTCTGTCATTACCCAGAAGACCAGATGGACAAGTAGTGTGCATGTGTTCTTACTCGTGTGTGTGTGTGTGTGTGTGTGTGTGTGTACATGGGGGTGGGAGACATCTGTCCCACACACCCCAGCCCTCACTAGCCACCAGCATCCATCTGGCTCTCAGCCTTGGAGCAGTCTGATCTGCAATATATCAGAGACCCCAGAATGCAAAGGGCAGTGATTTCTTGTTTCCAGAGACCTCAGCTGCTTCCTCACTAGCAGTGCCTCCCACCCAGAGATTCTGATTCCACTGGCTGGGAGTGAGACTGAGAAATCTGTGTTTTAAACCCCTCCTGGGGTGCCTGAGTGGCTCAGTGGGTTAAGTGTCTGACTTTGGCTCAGGTCATGATCTCACAGTTCGTGGGTTCAAGCCCCACGTCGGGCTCTGTGCTGACAGCTCAGAGCCTGGAGCCTGCTTCCGATTCTGTGTCTCCCTCTCTCTCTGCCCCTTCCCCACTCGTGCTCTGTCTCTCTCTAAAGTAAATAAACATTAAGGAAAAAACTTAAAAAAATAATAAACAAGCCCCTCCCCACCAAGTAATTCTGATACAACTTTGTGGATTGCACCTAGGATATTAACAGACATTTTTAACTTGGGTGATGGTGCTTGGGGGATGGCAGAGGTGACACTAAGGAGCTGAGAAGAAAATATGCTTGGATATCAAAGTGTCTGAGGGGTTTGTCATCCAGTGTGAACCAGTTATTCAGTAGCAATGGGGCAGAAGGATGGCCAAGTAACAAGTGTCACCGCTGGACACAGAGGTATTTATTTGGGCAGTAAATGTCAGGCTGTTAGTTGATCCGAGTGTTGTCTAGTTACCAGAGGCATGCTACCTGTTCTTTCTGGAAGGGGGGCACCACAAGGCCACAGTTCTCTAGGTTGAGAAAGAAGCTTGGGACAGTCTGTAGAACAAATGAAACCTCTGAATATCTCCCCAAGGTCAGAGAGACACGTAGCCAGCATCGATTTTATAGATAGGTTGTTGTAAAGGTGATTTGATTAGTTCTTTTGAGCCTCCCCCGAAACCTGCAGACCTGCCTAAGAGAACCTCCCATGATGACTGAAATAGTCTGTATCTGCACCGTCCGATGAGGCAGCCCCCAGCCACACGTGCCATGGAGAACTTGAGATATGGCTAGTATGGCTGAGGAGCTGATGTTTACCTTTACTTCATTTAAATTTATTTTAATGTAGCTTTAATGACCTCACAGGGCTGTGACTGCCCCTTCGGATAGCCGACCCCAGTGAGAATCTTACACTGTCCACCACATGGCAATGCTGGGATGGAGGGAGCTCAGCAAGGGGGCCCTGCCTGGGTGATATGGCTCCTCTTTTCCATCATAAGGAATTCTAGGTGCTTTGTAAGCCAGAGGCAGTGGAGGCAAAGCATCCCGTCTCCTTCCAGCTCTTCTCTGCTCTGAGATAACGTTTCCAAATTATTTCACAGCAGCTGCCCCTGTTCTAGGGCCAGCCTTGCCTGGTTCAAGGTCAAGGGGCCCATCCCAGGCTGGAATACAAGCTCTGCTCTTTAGTCCTGGAAAGCACATGCAGGAGCAAACTGGGGAGAAGCATTCTCATGTCTCTTGCTTGGAACACAGATGAACCTCATGACTGCTTCCTTATGCTGGTCTCCCCATTCCCCAGTTAAAGATAAAAAGGGAGATCAAACATGAAATGGAACAGAGCTATTCTGGATGATGACATTTTTAAAAGGCAAGTGCATAGACATTAAACATCCAGCTGTGGGAAAAAAAATACGAACCCTCGGGTAGCCAAACAGGGATGCCCCAAATGGTCAGGCAGAGTCTCTGGGAATAAAAATCCCTCACACAGGCAGAAAATGGCTTCAATTACTTTAGGCGATCCGGCACGTCTCTGCCAAGGTTGGCAAAAGACTTTCATCTTCAGCTGCCACCCAGGCTGACCCCAGCAAGGTGGAAGACTGCAGCACGGGGTCCCAAGCTCCAGGTCTGCCTGAGGCCAGGGCGTAGAGCAGGGTATAGGCACTGACCTAGGTGAGGGATGGGGGCCAGGTTGGGTGGGGTGAGGTTGTGACCTAGGAGGTCACAGAACACAGAGCTGAGTACAAAAAGGGCCAATAAGTTGAGCACTCAATACCAGGAAGATCTAAAAGGGGAGGAGCTGACCCAATAGTGACTCTGGCCTCTGGCTCACTTGAAAGTGGGTCCCAGAGGTAAGAAAGGGCTGTGGCTATTCTCAGCGGGAGTGATCCTGGCCCCCTGGGCAGGACATGGTGCCTGGCAACAGCTAGCTTTTCAGTTGCTCTGAGATCTACCCACACTTTCCAGGGGTGGGGGGTCTGGCTAGTCTCCTTAGCATATCAGAAAAGTCCTCCTCTCTCTGGGCAGAAGACCTCCCATAAGGGCCAGGAGTCCCCTATGAGAAGGCCGTGGGGAGAAGCAGGCTGCTGAGAACACAGTGACAAGTCATTCCTCCCTCCCAATGTCACAAACCAGCCCCACTGTCTTGAATAGACGATAGTCCCATGGAGCAGCTCCGAAGGGAAGAGGACTCTGGCTGCTGCAGCCCAGGACAGTGGTTGGGTGGCTGTAGCCCTTGAGGTCAGGAGTGGAGCTTCTGATGGTTTAAGGCTAAAGAGCAGCAGAAGACCTATGAACAGGTCAGTTAGTCATACAGCTTTGCAAAGGTCGATGACAAGGGATGACAAAGATCTCAAGCTCAAGGCTATAGCAAGAGGCGAAGCCTGACATTTGGAAGCTCCAGAGCCTGCCTCCTCCTCCCTCCTTCTAGAGAGACTGGGTTCTGGCAGGTCAATGTCTCAGGGTGTGACTCATGTCTCCCTGCCTGGGAGGCTGGCAGCCACCCCCCGCCCTCGCAGGCCTGCTTGAGACAGGACTGCTCATTCCTTTTATTTATTCTCTGTTCCTCAACCACCTCTTCTCACCCCAACTCATGACTAATGTGCTCCCACCACCCCAGGGCATGCCAGCAGGGCATCACCACCACTGCAATTATCTGGATCATTTAGCCCCCAAAATGTCTCTCCACACCCCCCTTCCCACCCCCCAGTATCAGCTTTGTTCTGCAATTATCAATGTAACTCCAGCAATTTAGACGTATGGTCTGCACAGTGAGAATGAATCCTCAGCCATTGGTTGTGAAGTTTAGTTCCAGGCTGGCCAAGAATTCCTTCGTGTTAGCCATTTCACCATGGGCCTCTATTCAGACCCTCGATGCTGGTAAAAGCAAAAGACCTTTGAGATTCAACAGATGCAGATAAAAGCCTTCTCGGAGTTTCTCTTATCTGACTAAAAGCAGAAACTTCTGAGAAATGAGGAGTGCCATAAATTCCATCTTTGGTGTTGGTCTACTCCCAGGAGACAGATCAAGAGCAAACATGCCATCAGTTCCCTCCCCAGGGAAGTTCTGTGGCTCTAAAGACAGAGAAACCACTCACATCTGCACAAACAAACATCATCACACTTTCTTATCTCCCATTTGTTCTAAAAACCCATTTGTCTTTCCTATTAAGTTTGGTATACAAGCCCCAAATTCTAACCACCCTTTGTAATTACTCATCACTCAGTACTCCCTCACATGTGCATCAGTTTAATTTGCAGTATCTATTTACTGAACCTAAGAGGGTAGAGGAAAAGTTTTTCCTTCATTACATTACCATCCTCTCCAACTTCAGAAGCATGTTCATTTTAGAGCTAATGGGATCTTGGAAATGAATTCATCTAGTGTAGACACAAGAAGCAGCACTATCTTTGAAAACAAAGACATGTCAAGACCATGTCCCAGAGATGTTCACCAGTATGCCTAGCATTAGATGTGTGTGTTTGTTAAAGATCACCCCTGTCTTTGATTGGGAGCTGCTGCCCCTGTCCACTCCTGCCACCTGGCCCAGAGGGAGGGACACTTTGCCCAAGGCTCAAGCTGATTAGTAGCAGAGCCATGACTGGATGTGCCTGCAGGCCTGTGCCACCTCTCAACTCTCCTATAGGCAGAGGAGCCTAACTCCCTGGACAGGCATTCAAGCCTCCTGAGTCTGTCCACCACCCTCTAGGCCTGCCACCCATGTCCCCAAGCTCTTCTTTTAGCCTTTGGTCATATAGTTACTATAATGTTTTCTTTTTTTAATTTTTAATGCTTTTTTTTTTTAATTTATTTTTGAGAGACAGAGAGAGACAGAGCATGAGCGGGGGAGGGGCAGAGAGGGAGGGAGACACAGAATCTGAAGCAGGCTCCAGGCTCCAAGCTGTCAGCACAGAACCCGACATGGGACTTGAACCCACGGACTGTGAGATCATGACCTGAGCCGAAGTCGGACGTTCAACTGACTGAGCTGCCCAGGCGCACCGGTCATATGGTTACTATAGCCTGACATGCCCTCCTTACTCCTCGTGTCTCCCTCTAGGAAGTGTCTCAGTAGGGTCCCCCCCTACCCCTACAGCTGGTTCCCAGCCCAAGTCACAGTGAGCCCTTCCTCTCCCAAACCTCCTGCCTGTCTGACAGCACACTGATGTGGACTCTGGGATGTAAAAGGCTGTGAATTTGTCTTTTTGTTTTAGAAGCTGCAGGAGGGCAGGGTGTCTTCCCAGGCTTCAAGGGGGTCTTACCCACAGAGCCAGCTGAATAACTGTGAGGACATGAGTTGACAGGACACCAGCTTTCCTTCTTGGACCTGTGCTCAGAGAAAGCACACCAGACAACATTTGCTTTTGAAACTTCCCAGCCTGGGCCCCTTTGTGGATTAAACGCTGACATTTTCCATCGTGTCAGTGTTCATGACAAGACTGAAACCCCCACCTGCTCTCCAAGCAGCCCAATAGGACTAGGTAAGTGCTGGGGGCTGGGGGAGGGGCCAGTCCCTTCAGCCCAGGCTGACAAGGGCATGGAGGAAGCATTAAGAGGTAGTAATAAACAAACAAACAAACAAACAAACAAACAAATAAATAAATAAAGGACTGACAATGTAACTGGACAGAACAGGAGACATACAAGTTGTGATTTAAAAATATTCAAGAATCCAATTAGGAGCCCAGCTCTTTCCTTCTGCCAGTTTCATCTGCAAGGACACACTTGGCTGGAGACAGGGGTCTGCCAAGTGTGGACACCTGGGAGGGCGGATATTGGCCTGTGGGCCCCTGCTGTCTCCTACACGCTCCAAAGGGCACCACCAGCCCAGTGCGGCTGCCCAGCTGGAAGGCAGGCCTCACCATCTGCCCATCCCTGAGGGCGCGGGCATCTTTCTGCTGGTGGCAAAAGGGGATTCAGACCAGAAACCAGCCCTGCCAAGGTCTCTGTCCCCAGAAGTGCCCCTCCAGGAGAGTGGGTGAGGAGGCGCCTGGGATCTGTAGCTCCCTGCAGGGACCTATAATCCAAAGCAAAGCAGCCGTGACCAGTTCCGAGCAGTCCCAGGTAAACACGGAGGGAGACTAGCTGCATATTCACAGCTGCCACAATTTCCCTCTCCTTAAAAACCTGCCCTTTGCCTCCAATATCAGGCTCCCTTCCTTCTTCCCTGCTCTATCTCCCTGGCATTTTCCTGCCTCCTTCCCCCCCCCCCCCACTTACATTGTTCCCTCCCCTCTTGCACTGAATTTCTTCCAGTCCCCTACACAATCATTGCTGAGGCTCAGCTCCTTTGCTCTTACTGTTCCCTCTACCAGCAGCTCCCTTTCTCGGCTGCCTGGAAAACTCCTATACATGCCTCAAGACCCAGCTTAAATGTTACTTCGTTCGTGAAGTCCTTCCTGACTCAACTGTACATTCAGTGTTGCTGCTGTTATGGTATTTACTGCATTGTTTGGTTACTCTTTACTTAGATGCATATCTTGTTCCCTCTCATCTCTAAATAATGAGGTCCTTGAAAACAGTGACTGGTTCTGTGACTCCATTATGCAACACAGTGTCTAATATGTCCAACTTGTCAATAAATATTTGTTGAATGAATGAATCCAAATTCTGTTTTCCTCCTGCTATCCCCGGCTTCATAACCCTCAGTGGGGCCCTCTTACCTGGACACTAAATCCTTGGCAATTCATTCTTGTACACACACTTTCCATGCACAGCATGGAGTAATTATTCCCACGTTTGGCACTGTGGAGAATTAAAAAAATACAAAAGGAAGTATCTCCACCCAGAGTTCCGAAGAGTAAGACAAGAGTCCAGATGAAATTCTGAGGAAGACAGTGGGTGCTGCTGGGACCTTCCAGATGAAGTGAGTGTTGTATCCAGTAGGGAGGGATCCAAGACAGTCTCCTGGAACACCAGGTCACACTTGAGTCAGCCCCGAAGAGTAGATTTCAACAGTTAGACATGAGACTGAGAGGCATGAGGGCATGGGGAAAAGGCATTCCTATTTGCAGAGGCAAAAGTGTTCAGGATGTGGGGTGCCTGGGTGACTCAGTCAGTTAAGTGTCAGACTTTGCCTCAGGTAATGATCTCACAGTTTGTGAGTTCAAGCTCCATATTGGGCTTGGCACTGACAGTGCAGAGCCTTCTTGGGATTCTCTCTCTCTCTTCCTCTCTCTCTGCCCCTCCCTTACTCATGATCCCTCTCTCCCTCTCCCTCCCTCTCTCACTCTCAAAATACATAAATAAACTTTAAAAAAAAGTGTTTGGGATGTGTCTGAAGGCTGTTTGGTTGAAGTAAAGCCCACATGGGGGGAACAGCAGAAAGTGGAGGTGGACAGGGCTTGTCCAAAGATCTGCCCAGGACCAGGATGTGGCTCTCATCAGCAGCATGGGCTCCAGAAAGACTCATTCAGAGCTGGGTAGCCATGGGCCTCTGAGGAGGTATGTTGGGGACAGGTCTTACCCACACCCAGCAGTGGGTGAGAGAAGGGAGCAATGTGGCCCGTGGGGAGAACAGAGAATGTTTCAGAGTTTCCTCACCTCTCTGACATTTCCTAAATCCCATACCTAATAATAGTGGCTTGGTCTAAGGGGAGCATCTCAGTCTACCAGCTTCCAGCAACCCACAAAACCTCTCCCACTCCCTCTCCCTTCTGTAGATGGGGACCTGCGGACCTCTCAACCACAGGACAGGCAAATGTTTCTTAGGTACCATCTACGTGAAAGATACCAGGTGAAGCACAACAGGAGATACCCAAGGACAGAGGACACGGACCTCTAGTTTAACTGCACACAGTATAAAACACCCACAGAGCCAGGCTGGGGAGTGGCGTCAGGTGAATACAGGAAGCAACTGGCCTCCACTTCTTTAGAGTAGCCATATAAATTATTGTCCAAACTGGGCAAGGGAAAGGAGCAACTATTAGTTAATATGCTAGAATATAGGCACGAACAGGGGCTGCCCTGGCCAGCCAGCACGGTGGTCAACCATCCACATCACTCTTAGGATCCCAAATTTCCACGTCTAGACCTGTCCTCAGCCCTGAGCTCCAGAACCCTAGTCAGTCGCCTGCTGGGTGTTTCCATTTGGACATCCTGTAGGCTACTCAGCTGTAACGCGTCAAAACTGATGTCAGGGTCTCCCTCCTCCCTCACCCCCCCACCACTGGCTTTTCCTTCTGTGTGCCCCATCTTGGGAAACAGCACTGGTGTCCATTCACATGTCCAAGCTAGACCCTGGGAGTCATCGTGGATCCCTCCTTCTTACCGTACCAAGGCGGTCACTTCAAGAGCCATTGCCTCTACCTCTTTCTGTCCCTTCACCTGCTCAAGCCTGCTTGCCCTTGAAGGACTGGCCTTCCTGCCATTCACTTACTGAAAACAGTGTCAGATGCTGGAGGTTAGAAATACAACAGGGGCGCCTGGGTGATTCAATCAGTTAAGCGGTAGACTTCGGCTCAGGTCATGATCTCGCTGTTCATGAGTTGGAGCCCTGCGTTGGGGTCTGTGCTGACAGCTCAGAGCCTGGAGCCTGCTTCAGATTCTGTGTCTCCCTCTCTTTCTGAACCTCCCCAGCTCACACTGTGTCTCTCTCTCTCTCAAAAAGAAATAAACGTTATTAGGGGCGCCAGTCAGTTAAGCGTCCGACTTCCGCTCAGGTCATGATTTAGTTTGTGAGTTCGAGCCCCATTGGGCTCTGTGCTGACAGCTTGGAACCTGGTGCCTGCTTTGGATTCTGTATCTCCCTCTCTCTCTGCCCCTCCCCCGCTCATGCTCTGTCTCTCTGTCTCAAAAATAAATAAGCATTAAAAAAAATTTTTAAAGAAATAAACATTTAAAAATCATTAAAAAAAGAAATACATACAACACATACAGAGATAAATAAAGCAAATGTGGCAAAAATGTGACCAGTCCATCCACCTATGTGAGAGGACTTTGGGTGTTGTTTGTACCATTCCTGCGACTTTCCTCTGGGTCTTAAGTTTTCAAAATAGAACACTAGGCATAAAAAAAAAAAAAAAAAGAAAAAGAACAGAATGTGGGCCTGAATAGAAATTCATTCAAACATAAGTTTATGGTGACCTGATTTGAGAGAAACCAGTATGCACTGAAAGTCAGGGCCAGGGTTTGCCATTACAGGTCCACATTTATCGGTAAATTTATTGTGTTTGAATTTAAACAAATATGTATTTAATTGGTGTGAAATATTAGAAAGGAGAAAAAAACCTCAGGTAAGTGGATACAAGAAAACTTAGTCACCCCAAATCTCACCACACAGAGATAACAATTATAATTATTCAGAATATGTCTTCCTGGTAATTTTATGTGTAGATATATTTTAAAACACAAAATGGGTTATGCTACACATAGTTCTTTTACTCCACCATATACTATAAACACCTTTCCACACTGATGAACACATTGGAATTTTAATAGCTGCGCTGCTTTCCATGGACTAGGTGCCCCATAATTTATGTGACCCCATGATCCTTCCCTTCACATGCAAACACAAGCCTTAACTCCCTGACCCTGATGCCTTGCATGACTCTAACCCGAAGAGGGGAATGAAAGTCAATGCAGACCCTTTGTTCAGGGAGGTGACAGGTTGCTATTTGGACTTCGGTGGAAAAAATGAATACTGACAGGTTAGAATTAACTGGAAAAAGGACCTCATCTCAAACGCCAGGAGCATTTCAATAGATAGGGTTCAATCTGCTTGGCAGCTCTGCCCGAGGAGGCCAGCAGAGCTTCAGGCCACGCCTGGGCCGCCAGCAACAGTGAGAGGAGCTAAAAATAGATCCAGAACTAAGCATCGAGACTTTTCTGAATTCATAGAATCACCACTTCAACCTTTTCCATCCGCGGCACGTCACGGTACCTAAAATTCCTAAGAGTTGTGGTTTTCTAAAAGGCTCCTGTCAGAAAAGTAGGCAGCTGTCCTGGGAGGCCCCCGTTGGGAGAGAGCCGACAGAATCGGGGCTTTGGAGTCAACAGACTGGGGCTTGCTTGTGTTCTGGCTCTGCCCCTCACTAGCTGTGTGACCTTGAGTCAAGTCCTCAACCTCTCTGAGCAGCTATGTCCTCATCTGTAATAAGGAGATAAAGGCCACATCATAGAGCTGTTCTGATGGTAAAATGGACTGGTGCCAGGAAAAGCATTTCAGAGGTAAACAAAATGAGGCTTATTATTATCACCAAGGACTTGAATTTGTTCAGGTGTGGTTTCAGAAGAACTGAATTTCTACTCTGGCTGCTGAGCTTTGCAGCTCATGGCATCAGGGCCATACAGATTTGTTGGGCCGCGGAGGCAGGTATGACCTTTTAGGTGCCCAGATAACAAGAAACCACTCACTATCTCAACATTCCCCCACCTGGAGACCTTCAAGGGAACCATTCATCAAACCTTTCCGCCCTAAGGAACGGACACGTCCTCCCTGGAACATGAAACAGCTATCAACAAATCACCTTACATAAACATGTCAATACTTTATACCCCCCAGCCAACGCCATAAAAACACACTACCCCGCTCCCGGGCACGACTTCTCTGGCCCCTTTCTGTACGGACCAGGGAACCTCACCCGAAAACACTCCCAATAAAGACTTTTTTACTCCCATATCTGGCCTCAGTTTCTGCATCGCGTTTGCTACATTACAAGATTCACATTCAAAGGTTGTCTGGGGGCCCTTGGCCATCTACCACCATCCCCTTCCATCTTCCAAAGTGGCAGTTCCAGCCTGGAGCGGCTGCCTAGCCACACACTATTCCCCAGCAACCCTGCGGTTGTATGTAGCCGTGGCACTTAGGTTGAAGTCACTTAACGGAGAAGTGCCACTTCCGGGCTGGTGTCCCAAGGCACACTGTGCGGCCTCTACATTCTCTTTCCTGTTTCTCCCAACAGGGGCACAGAGGGACCTGCAGCCTGGCTTCAGCCAAGGGCAAGGCCAAAGGGATGGTAAAGAAAGAATATGTAAAGTACCTGGCCCCTCATTGTCAGGGCAGCAAAGCTACCTGCCAACCGAGGATGCTCACCTTGGGGCGTGGCTTAGGTGGGCCTACAGGGAGCAGATGCTGTTCTAGAGTTCTACTGGGGGACACTCTCAGGGAGCAGCACCTGCAAGTTTCAGGGCAGAAGCTGAACTGCAGTGGCGTCAGACCAGAGGCTTCAGCTGATCCAGTGGGGAGCTCTGGAGCTAGGATGGCCCCTCAGGCTTGTCCTAGATTGAGACAAGGGGGTGGGACTGCTGTAGTCTACATGGAAGAGTTTCTCCTTGGATGCAGCCTGCCCCCAGAAAAGGGTGAAACCTGGGTGAGGCGGATCCCTTTGGCCAAAGACAATTCCCAGAGAGGGACTCAGCTATGAGCCCTCAACAACCAACGCCCTCACAGGCATTTGGGCAAATGGTGCCTCAGTCTGAAGGAGGGGCCTAAGGGAGAAACTTTATTTATTTATTTATTTATTTATTTATATGAGAGAGCCCGCGCAGGAAAGGGGCAGAGGGAGAGAATCCCATCTAAGTGCAGCACAGAGCCAGATATGGGGGATCATGACCTAAGCCAAAATCAAAAGTTGGATGCAACTCAACCAACTGAGCCACCTAGGCACCCCTACTAAGGTAGAAACTTCTATGTTCTCTAATCTATTGATTGATTGTTGGGTCTCTTTATCACAGCAGCCTCTCCTCAGCCCCCCTAATAAAGCTCTCTGCCAGTTTACATGTGTATATCCTGCCCTCAGCCAGAGAGGAACTCTCTGAGACATACATGAAGTCAATGGTTTGCAGAATGTGGTCCTCAGACCAGTGGCATCTGCATCACCTGGGAAACTGTTTTGCTTTTTAAAAAAATTTTTTAATGTTTTTATTTATTTTTGAGGCAGTGAGAGACAGCATGAGCAGGGAGGGGTCAGAGAGAGAGGGAGACACAGAATCAAAAGACAGCCTCTAGGCTTTGAGGTAGCTGTCAGCACAGATCCCGACGCAGGGCTCGAACCCAGGAACCCATGAACCATGAGATCATGACCTGAGCCAAGTTGGATGCTTAACCGACTGAGCCACCCAGGTGCCACCCTGGGAAACTGTTTTAATTGCAAATCTCATACTTCACTCCAGACCTACTAAGCCAGAAATTCTGCAGATGGGGCCCAGCAATCTATGTTTCAACAGGTCCCCTGATGCACATTGAAGACTGAGAACCTTCTCAACTGCTTCTCAACCTTCTCAACATTTATCTGCTCTGGGTTTTCTTTCTTCTAGACTCACAGCACCAACCACTATGCAGAGCACACACTGGCCTGGAGGGTGATTTGCAACCGCCTCTCTTGAAGTCCCAGGGCTTTGCATTAAGATGCTCACAGCCTGATGTTTCACCTGCTGTCTGGGTCCCGACTCTTCCCCTCTGACGCTATCCATGGCTTCTCCTCTGCCCTGCAGAAGGAGTGTGCAATGCCAGCTGTGCTGGCTACTGGCTGATTGACTTTTGACAGATTACTTTACTGGTAAATGTAAGCTGGTAATGTCCTCATTATACAATGGGGTGAAACCCACTCTATAGAGATACTGTGAGACCAGATGAGAAAATTTACCTTAGTGTGTTAACACTGCCTGGAACCCCATATTCCATGACTGTTACGCCTGTTTTTCTCTGTCGTCCAGGGCCCACATGCTTTGTTCCAATACAGATTTCTGAGACTAGGTCTAGAACGCAGTCACATGGAAGGGTAAATTACCAGTAACTAAAGGATTGTGATCGTCCCAGGGGAATTTACATTTTAGTTGCAGCCCAAGGATCAGTTTACAACTATTTTTTTTTTTTTTAAGTTCGTTGGTGTAGAGGAGAGGCTAGGCTTCCTTTCCAGCTTCTGGAAGCATCCTGCACGCACATGGCACTCTCATGTCTGGATTCCTGGTAATCCTTCCCCAAAAGCCTTTGACCTTGAGGAGACTCCATTCTAATAAGTGCCCCTTTATTATTTTTTAAAGTGTTTATTTATTTATTTAAGTAATATCTACACCCAACGTGGGGCTCAAACTCACGATCCTGAGATCAACAGTTGCATGCCTCTTCGACTAAGCCAGCCACATGCTCCAGTAAGTGGCCCTTTATAGAGACAGCTACGCACATCAGCCAGGATTCAAGTGGTGATGTCCGCATCTATCAGATGAGCTCTGAGTGCCCCACCTGGATCAGAGCAGAAATCCCCCTAGACCTGCATCTTTCATCTGAAATTTGAAAATCATCCCCAAGATCCACAAGACACTTTGCAGCCCAAATCTCAGGGTTCTCCAAGGTCAGCCCAACTCCAAGATGGAAAGTAAAGAATTTCAGGGAAACCAAAGAGACCCCTTACTCCTAAGAATCATCCTTGACCTGCTGGTCCTTAATTCCAGAGCCAATGTTTTCCATTCTGCATTGGGAGAGTGGAAACCTGAAGGGAAAGGACTGAGTGGCTTCCATTTCATCAAAGATGAAGTGACTGACATCAGGACTTTCCTCAGAGTCCATCCTGGTAAGTGGGAGCCCCAGGGAGCTGATGAGGGAGGGTACACAGGTCAAACCAGCCACAAATTTGAGCTCACTGATCACACCTCATCATGCAGTATGATGCTGGCATTTTACACCAACTCTTGCTTTTCTCTGAGCTCTTCATTCATTCTGTAAGCTTTCTGCATTCTGTGTCAGCGGCCAGTAACAGGAGAAACTAATTCCTCTCACCATATGCACATGCAGTTCACCCTCAACAGTGCTGCTCTGAGACGCTGCATGCCTAACAGGTTCAGCGATGCATCGAGGGAGCCAGGCGTTACAGTGTCTGTGTCCAGGACAGCCCCGTGGAAGTAGGCATCACTCAGTTCCATTCTGGAATGTCCTGTGGAGACTTTGTGCGATGCCCCAGACAGGGAACCTGGAACCTTGTGCTGAGTCAGTGCCAGTTATGACCGTCTATGTTTGGACAGAGAGTTTGGGACTCACTGAGCTCTTTCCCATGCATCTCACCTCCCTCCAGTGAGGAAAGGAAGGCAGGCTTAGATGCAGAAGCAGGCTTCAGAGAGGCAAAGGGATTTGCCCAAGTCGCACAGCTAGTAAGTAAGGGCCGGGGGGTGGGGTGCGGCTTATCCCCAGGACTTCAATCTCGGAATCTGGTGCATTCTTCATTGCCGAGGAAACCATCCTAGCAGCAAAGCCCAGAGTAGGTCTGCTCACTCCCATGGCATCCACCAAAAAGGAAAAGAAAGGAGGGAGGTCTGGGCTGAATATGACCCTGTAATCCAGTAGAAGAGTCGGCTGTATTTCACCATTGCTTGTCATCCTTCTTCGGTGCTGCCCAGACACGTGTTGGGGTTTTGCAATGGCTTTCCCTTATGGTTGTTCACTGTGGGATTGTTTCCCTTGTGAGAATGTTTTTCCCTTATGATTTGGGATTGTTCATTATTTTTCAAGGAGACAAAGACCTGGGATTGGGTGAGTGATTTCTCCAGAGAAGGCACTTTGCATATTAAGACTTTTCTCCACTGAAGCCTCCAAAATGGATCCAGAGGCGAGAGTCTTGATTTAGTAGAGAAATAGAATCTAGCCATGGAGGTTCCAGTCCTAGACATGGGACATTAGAGCAGCAGAAGCTCATGGTCTCCAGAGATACCACTGAATGTTCATGTTCGGTCCTGTGAGCACCACTGCCCTGCCACAGTCCTTCTGGAAGGGAGCGTGGCGCATGGCTCGCCTGTTGGACCATCGAGCACAAGTGGCACAGCTGACCCTCTATGTTCCTGCCTCTAACGGGGTCTCTTAAGGCTAGTCTGGTCATAGTTACATTGGGGAAACTGAGGCAGCTTGGCACTCTTCTTCCCATGATGTCAGAGCTGGACTCACGCTGACTCCTTTAAAGCAGAGCAGAGCTTTACAGAGCAGAGGACGTGGCTGCTCTAGTTGGGGACAGCCTCTCACAGGCTCCCTACTTCCTTAGGATCCCTCAGGGAATACTCTTGTCCTTGATTCTGAGCCTTCTGAGAGCCACACCAAGATGGTGAGAGAGGGTCTAAGTACCTGTGAAGTTTGGACAGTAAAAGAAAAACTTGTAGATGTAGCATGCAAAACTGTATCTTCTAGCGGAAAAATCTATTCCACGACACCATCCCAAACATATTGAACAGCCTTCTTGGTGTCAGCAGGCAAGGAGTACGTTCTATAGCTATTTCATGCCCTCCTTCCATGAACATGTTCGCTCTTTAGGAAAAAAAAAAGATCTTTCTCACTGTTTTCTCAGAGAAGCTAGCTCACATACCCAAAACAGTACAGTCTTCATGGCCCAACAAAGATCTTTAAATACATTTTGGTAGCTATAAATCAAAACCTTATTTAAAGACATGTTCAGTAGAGAAAGACGTCTTCATTTTGTATGCATATATGATCATGTGCAAAAACCAGTTGGTCGATTTCCAGTCGATGTTGGATCAAATCAAGTCATGGATGAGTAACAGCATGATTTAGGAGAGCCACTGGTCCAGTGGTCAGAGATCAGAAGGATTTGAGAGATGGACATGCTGGGTCAGGCCAGTTCTGGTTACAAATGAGCTTCTAGCTGATCATGGGTTCACATTTTCTGTCACTTAGTGTTTGCTAAAAGACCAAGATGCCTGTGATCACATGAGGTAAAGGGACAGGGATATCATTCACCTTGACTTCTGATCAGTCAGTATTCTTTTTTATTATACTGCAACAGACCTGCTGGTGTGTCTCCCAGAGCTCCCAGGCCTACCCTTGAGTGTTTCTATTCACTTTTTTCCCAACTTCCATGTGCCTTTATTTTGAACACCCCGCACCAGCAACTGTCTTAGAAAGATAGCCCTTTGCTCCCTCCTTTCCCCAGCTGTGAGAACCTAGGAGTTCGTGCCCCTGGGGTAGCCTGTAGTCAATGACAGACCAGTGTGGAAGCACGGCAGATGATTGTTCCCAAGAAGGGCCATGGCAACATCTCCTGTCCCACAAGTTCTTCCAGAACTTTCTTGCTGCCCCATCAGCGAGTGGGTGGAGTCTACATCCCACCCTTTGCTGGACCTCAACACAGAACGTGGTGAAAAGGAGGCTCTAGGATTTATGAGGCTAGGCTGAGAAAGGCAATACAGCCTCTCTCTCTCTCTCTCTCTCTCTCTCTCTCTCTGTCTCTCTCTCTCTGTGTCTCTCCCTCTCTGTCTCTCTGTCTCTCTCTCTCGACAGTTGGCCTTGGAACTCAGCCGCCATTTGTGAGGAGGCCCAGGTCACATGGGGAAGGGATGGGTGAATCTGCTGGTCTTGGCCTTAGCTTCAGCTGGGATGAATGGCCAAGACTTCCAGCTGCTCCAGCTGACACTGAGTGGAAAAGAGGTGAGCTGTCCCCACAAACTCCTGCCCAAATTGAAGACTCATGAGAAGAAAAGGAGTGTCTTGTTTTAAGCCACTGTGTTTGGAGAGGTTCAGCCACAGATACCAGATAAAGATTGAGGTACCTGGAAGTGGGGTACCATGGTAAAGCCTACAGTGTGGAGCTTTGGGACTGGCTGGCCAACGAGGCCGGAAGGACCTTGGGGAAAGGCCTTCAAAGAGGCTGTATGGTCCTGGCGGCTCACAGCAGTACTCCATTTCCACGTGCTCTTCCAGAAGCAAGCCCCTGCCCACCAACAAGCTTTATTTCCCCTGTCTCCTGAAACATTCTGCCATTCTGCCTGGTAGAGGAGAGCATGAATACTGTCCTTGCTTGTGGTAAGCCATTGTGGGGGAGGGATGCGGTGAATCTATCAGTTACTTTTTTTTTTCTTTTTTAGAAAGACAGTGTGCATGTGAGCAGTGGAGAGGGGCAGAGGGAGAGAGAGGGAATCTTAAGCAGACTACACGATCATGATCAGCACAGAGCTTGATGTGGGGCTCCATCCCACGACCCTGGGAGCATGACCTGAGCTGAAATCAAGAAGTTGGATGCTCAACTGACTGAGCCACCCAAGGGCCCTATCAGTAACTCTGAACAAACACTTAAGCCGTTAAAACACGGAAGCATTACCATTCTCTTGCTGGGCTGAGGTTACCCAGAGAACATGGTTTTGGGAGGAACATGAGATCAGCAGCTACAGACACCTAAGGAGATTATTCTCCTGACAATATGGATAATTTGAACCCGATTACATAGTAGCTTTGCTTAAACTTTGTGAGTCCCAGTCCACACCCTCTAAACCGAGTGGTCTCATAGCCTGTGCCCTGGAATGCACCTCTCTTGCTCATCACGTTTGGTCTGAGTTTGCAAACCAGCCTCCTAGTCCTTCCTCATGCGTTAGAGCTCCTCTATTGACTGCTTAATGTCATTCTGAATTCTTTTCTCATTCTACCAATCTGCCTGGGCCACACCTCTTGCATATATTTAAATCCAATTGGATTCTGAGCATCCCTTCTGCCTTTGTCTGGCTCCCATTGAGGCCATCTCAATGACAGACAGAACGCACAAAGATGATCTTGGAGTATCATTTATAATAGCCTAACAATTGGAAACAGATGAAATGTCCAGTAAAGAAACTGCTGTGTCTCAGTTAGGCCACACACAGGGTAAGTCAGCAAGGGGGTGGGAAGCACACCAGCAGCTTATCCAGGCCTAGGGAAGCCTAAGGGATGGCTAGGGCACAGGATGTCTCCAGACAAATACAGCACTTGGGATTGGGTGGCGGACAGAGGAGCTATGGCCCACACAGCTCCTTAAATCAGTGCTGACCCCACACAGCAAAGCCTGACAGCTGCCGGGGAGAGGGAAACAGCAGTGGGCAGGGCAAACCTGGGTCTGCTTCTTGCACACCTGCTTGCAGAGCACATGAGACTGACCTCATATACATGCCTAGAGCTTGAGGTGCAGAAACCTAGCAACGAGAAAAGGTCTGCAACCTGAGTCTCCCTCACAGGGAAAGGCTGGATAAACTCGTTCATACTGAGGCTCAGGAATGTCTATGTAGGAAGGGCTTGGGGAGAGCAGTCTGGTTGGAAGGAGAAAGGTAGCAGAGGTGGGTGGCAGCTGTGTCAGCATATCGAGTGCAGTGTTTTTATTTGTAAATGGAGATCATAGCTCACCACCTTCTCCACCAACCTGTCAACCACCTCTACAGAGACCAGGAGCATTAAGACAGCCGTCCTGCTTTATTCACTAAAAAGACCCTCAAATGGTGGAGTTTGAACACCAGACATAGGGACAGAAAACTTCTCTGGCGAAGTGAGCAGACAGGTTGGCCAAGAGTGGCTAGACATTGCTTTCCAGGTGGAGAAAGCTGAAAGAGAAGACCACACCAGGGCAGGCAGTGCTGTCTAGAAATCCTGAGGGTTTGTCACCTGATCCTCCTGTTGCTGAGTTGGCAGAAGACAGCAGTCACTGAATTCTAGATGTGCTGTCAGTATCGGCGCTGGCCCCAGAATGAGAACTAACCAGCCTTTGCATGTATGGGTGATGCTTTTCCCTTGGAAGTGGAGGAATCAAAAGAGAGTAGGAGGAAAAACGAAGTGGCTAGGGAGGGCCTCTTCGGTTGCTCACACAGGGAGCCCCAGACCAGGCTGGCAGAGCCTCCGGGAGGGCACAAGGAAGCATGAGCCCCACACAGCAGGTGTGTGAGAAGGGACTCTGGCTCAGATACTGATGGCCTGACCTGGAGAATGCTGAGCAGGAACGTGGCCAGAGCAGCGGAGGCAGCCCCGAGCCCTGCCGGCAGAGGAGTCCAGATGACTTACCAGCTGCAGGCAATGCCACCGGTGCACCCACGCTGCCCAGCCCCATGTCAGGCGCTGTGTGTTTTTGGCGGGGGAGTAGGGTGTGGAAGAAGAGGAAGAGGGGTCTCTCTGAAATAGAGGAAGTTCAAGGCTCTGGGCTGGACTCAAAGCACAAGGGCAGATGGTGGGATGCATTTCCTTGGCCATTCGGTATCATAAAACCTAGGTTCCATTTGGGGCTCATCCGTTTTGGTACAGCCATCTGACACATGAGTTGAAGGTACAACACAGATGATACGTCTAAAATGGCAGCATTACAATGAAGGAGCCCAGTGAAAAGCAGCTAGACACAGAAGGCCACATTCCACTTTTATGTAATGTTCAGAATAGGCAAATCCACAGAGGCAGAGGAGGTAATGGAGAGTGACTACTTAATGAGCACAGGTTTTCCTTGTGGGGTGATGAAAATGTTTTAGAACGAGATAGGGATGTTGGGTGCACAACACTGGGATCATACTTGATGCCATTGAATTGCTCACTTTGAAATAGTAAATTTTATGTTATGTATATTTGACCACAGTTTATTTTATTTTATTTTCATTTTTTTTTACTACAAGGTGTTAAAAATGGAAGGGCCCACTTGTTTTTCTTGCGTGACCTTGAAGGGAACAACCTCTTGAGCGTTAGTCCCTTCCTCTGTAACATGAGGCTCTCAGCCCTGTTTGTCCTCCAGGAGTGGGTGTGGAAAGGACACAGGTGTGGGCTCGAATCCACTCACAACACCCACTTGCTGTGGGACTTGGCAAGTTATTGAGGTTCTCTGAATCTCCATGTCATCATTTATAATTAGGGCTATTGGGAGCCCAGACTTTTGATGTTTGAGTTAGAAACATTTTTTACAAGGAAACGAATGTTTATAAGTCAAGCAAAAAATATGAAGTGAGTGTGTGTGTGTGTGTGTGTGTGTGTGTGTGGTGTCTGGCATAGATACCAGAACTCTCATTAAGTGGGAACTCTTATTAACTATTATTAGTTAAAAATAAATTATTCTATTTTATTTTTCTTAAGTTTACTTATTTTGAGAGAGAGAGAGAGAGCGTGCGTGCACAAGTTGGGGAGGGGCAGAGAGAGAGGGAGAGAGAGAATCCCAAGCAGGCTTTTCATTGTCAGTGTGGAGTCTGACGTGGGGCTTGAACCCCACGTCATGGATCTCACAAAACCATGAGATCATGACCTGAGCTGAAAGCAAGCATCAGACACTTAACCAACTGTGCCCCAATAATAAATTATTTTAAATAGAACTAATGAAGCTGGATTCAAGTTGTAAATAAATCCCATTAAATCTAAGGAACAGAAGGTGGCTGGGTGAGCTAGAATTGTTAGCAACATTTCATTAAAAAAAATGGGATTTGAACTGATCTTCAAGGGGAGCTGAGATCCGAGCAGGTGAGTGTGGGGAAGGGCAGGACAGGTCATGCATGAGCAAAGGCCTTGGGGTTGGGAGCATGCTGGGGTCAGTGATTGGCTTGGCTGGAATAGAGTGCTGGGGGCATGTGGGGAAGGGGCAGATGTTGGGTTTCCTTGAATACCCGCCATGGAATTTGAACTTTATCCTGAGGATACTGGGGAGTCCCTGATGGTTCTTGAGCAGGAGAGCAATTTGATGAATAAAATGATATATAAAGATGAATCTAGCCCACCCCATGCAGAAATTATTTGGAGGTGAGAGTCTAGAGGCATCCAGCCTGGCGTCTACAGCTTTAACCCAGCAGGAGGGGATGGGGCATGGGTAAGGGGAACTGACCAATCTTAGAAACACCCCATGGATGAATCCACACAAGTCCTTCTGGGTTCCAGACTTACCCTACCTTACTCTACTTCTTGGCTTTTGGCATCAATAGCACTTATCTGGCTATTTCTCATCTATGGGTGTTTTTCTGGGAAAAACAGAGTAGTGTCCAAGAAAATGAATCAGGGGACATATGCAGATCTGTAATGATGAGTCCATGTCAGGTAGGATGTGCACAGAGCTGAGTACGAGGAAGGAGCTGGCTTTTTGCAAAACAGGCTCAGCCCTGCTTCTATGGATTTCTGTTCCAGGCTTGGGTTGGGCATGAAGCTCCACAGTACTTGGGCTGATCTTGGAGAAAGGCTCACCAATCCCCAAGCCGCAGTCACAGGATGCTTTCTGGTAGGGAAAGTGAGCAGCGGCTGATACTACATGTTCATCACCACCTCCATATCCCCAGCAAGTGGCCCCAGGCGGGGGTCCCTGCTTTATCAGTCAGCCAGAATAACATTGTTACAGACCTGCAGCTCACCTAGTAGGTGACCATCCTATGCAAAGACATGTGGGAGCACAGACACCCCGCAGAGACCTGGACACTGAGAGCTATGCAACTGCTGAGAGCAATCAAAGATCTAAACAGATGGAGAGATATGCTCTGCTCATGGCTCATCAGACTCAATAGTGTTAAGATGTCAATTCTTCCCAAATTGTTCCATAGAGTCTGTGAAATCCCAATAAAAATCTTAGGAGGTTCTTTTGTAGAAATTGACAAGCCAAGTCTAAAATTTACATGGACTAATCAAAACAATTTTGAAAAAGAACAAAGCTGGAGGAACACTGCCTGACTTCAAGTTTATTATAAAGTTAGTCAAGACGGGGTGGTATTGGCATAAAGATAGACAAATAGATCAATGGCACAGAATAGAAAGCCTGGAAATAGACCCACACATATATGCACAAGTGATTTTCAACAAAGGTGCAAAGGCAATGCAGAGGAGAAAGAATAGTCTTTTCAACAAATAGCACTGGATCAACTGGAGATCCAAATGCAAAAGAATGTACTTCAATTCATACTTCTCACCATATAAAAAAACAGCTTCACAATGAATCACAGACTCAAATGTAAAGCCTCCAACTATAAAACTTGCAGAAGAAAGCAGAAGGAAAACTTTGTGGTCTTGGGTTAGGCAAAGTTTTCTTAACTAGGACACCAAAAGCATGATATAGAAAAGAAAGAAACTGATGAATTGGACTTCATCAAAATTAAGAATTTCTGTTATTTGAAAGATACTGTTAAGATAATGAAAAGATAAGCCGTAGATTAGGTGAAAATATCTTCAAATTAAATATATGATAAAAGACTTGCTAGATACAAATCTAGCATATAAAATGAACTCTCAAAACGCAGTAATAAGAAAACAAGCAACATTTTTTTTTTAATGGCAAAAGATTTGAACAGACACTTCTCCAAAGAAAACACAGTTAATAAACACATGGAAAGATGCTCAGAATCACTGGTCATTGAGAAATGCAGATTAAAATCATGATGAGATACACTATTACAAACCAATAATAGCTAAAATTAAGAAGACTGACCATGCCAAGTGGGGGAAAGAATGTGGAATAACTGGAACTCTCATTCACTGCTGGTGGAAGTGTAAATGGCACAATCACTTTAGAAAACAGTTTGTTAGTTTCCTTTTTTAATGTCTATTTCCTTATTTTGAGAGAGAGAGTCCAGTGGGGAGGGGCAGCGGGGGGAGAGAGAGAGAAAGAGAGAGAGAGAGAGAGAGAGAGAGAGATTAAGCAGTCTTCGTGCCCAGCACAGAGCCTGACATGGGGCTCAATCCCACAACCCTAGGATCATGACCTGATCCAAAATCAAGAGTCAGATGCTCAACTAACTGAGCCACCCAGTTGCTCCACAGTTTGTTAGTTTCTTATAAAGTTAAACATACATCTACCATATGATCCAACCATTGCACTCTTGGGTATTTATTCAAGAAACTAAAGCACATGTCCATTCAAAGACATGTACACAAATGTTCATAGAAGCTTTATTTGTAGCAATTCCAACCTAGAAACACTCTAAATGTCCATTAATGGGGAATGGATAAACAAATTGTCATGCATACATATAATGGACCACTACTCAGCAATAAAAAGGAATGAACTACCAATACAAGCAACAATATAGACAAGCCTCAAAATAACTATGCCAAGTGAAAGAAGCCACACGAGAAAGAGCACATACTGTTTCATTCTAGAAAATGCAGCTAATCTGTGGTTTGATCAGTGGTTGCTGGGGGTGGACACATGAGGAGGGGCAGGAGGTGGGAGTCACAAAGAGGCACAAGGAAACTTATGGGGATGACGTTCACTATCTTGCGGTGACATTTTCACAGGTACATACATGTTAGAACTCATGAAATTGTACACTCTGTGTGCAGTCTGTTATTTGTAAATTACACTTGGATAAACCTTCTGGGGAAAACACAAACCTCCAAATTCTCTGCATTCCATTCAGAGTAAAAGCTAAAGTTCTTACCATGGCAAAGCTGCATGGCTGACAGACCTCCATTCACAGTGCTGTTTCCTTAGCTTCCAGAACTGTGCCTGGAACACAGAACAAACTAAATAAGTATTTGTTGAATGGCTTCCTGGAAGGCCCACAATTAATCTAAGTTGTTTGATAATTGTTGTCAAGAACAAGGTGGGGGTCCTCAAATGATTAAACATTGAGTTACCATATGACCCAGCAATTTTATACCTAGATGTGTTCCCAAGAGAAATGAAAATATGTGTCTATGCAAAAAATTATTCATAACACCCAAAAGGTAGAAATAACCCAGATGTCCAACACCTACTGAATTAATAAACAACATGCAGCATATCCATGCAATGGAACATTCTTTGGCCATGAAAAGGAGCCACATACCACAAGATGGACGAACCTTGAAAACATAGCCCTAAGTGAAAAAGCTGGTCACAAAAGAACACATATTATGTGATTCCATTTATATGAAAAGACAATCTGTAGAGAGAGAAAGTAGAGTTGCTTCTAGGGTGTTGATAGGGAGATGGGGGTGATAGCTAAAGGGTACAGGGTTTCCTTTGGGGGTGGTGCAAATGTTCAAAAGTTGTGGTGATGTTTGTATATATCTGTGACTATACTAAGAAACACTGGACCATATATTTAAATGGGTAAGTTGTAGGGTGTGTAGATTATAGCTCAATAAAGCTGTTTGAACATGAACACAGTGGTGTCTCAGGGGAAGACGCAGCTCTTGCTCAGAGTTTGAGTGGAGAGTGGTAATCCCTTGTTACTGTCTGTTCTCCAGCATGGTTAGGACCCTATCAAGAACCCCCTGAGCATGGACGTAGCCCAATGTGTACAGCAATGAAGAGGCTAAGGGCTGAGAGAAGGCACTGGGATGCTCAGGTCACCTTGATGGTGAGCCCTGAATAAAGAAAGCTAGGGCTCTTTCTCTTTGGACAAGCAAATGAAAACATGTAACTCTCAGTCCTACAGCCCACGGCTTGGGCTCTCTCTGCTGCCTTGAGCTGTACTGAGCGACATGACGTCCCCCAATTTCCTCACAATGATAATACCTTCTATTTATACCCAACACCTCTCCTCCCAGGAGAGCACTGTGTTTTCCCAACATTGATTCACCAAGCCAGCCAGATTGAATTGAATTAAAATTCGCAGCAGCCACTCACAACAAGCCTACCCCGTCCCCTTCCTGTCTGCTCCTTCATGCACTGCTTTGATGCTCATAGCAAAACAGGCAAGCAAAGAACATCAGTCTTCTACACACCTGCCCCACTCGAGGGACCTCCCCTTTGATCCTGCTCCAGACCAAGGGTGGGAGGTGGCGGTTGTGTCACCCCAGGGCCCTTCTATCATGGGAAAAATCTAATGTGAGAGAGATGGGTCCTCAAGCATAACATTCCCCTTTCCATAAACATTTAAATCATCAAAACCCAAAAGTGAGAACTGCTAATGATGGGAATTCAGGCACAAAAGAGAAATATATTGAGGAACTTTTTCTTATTCTTAAAGTTATACCACATAGGCTGCTGTCTGTTTCACCTCAGCAAAAGGGCAACATAAGCTCCTGGTCACCATGGTCAGAGGGTTCTCCCCTGGGTAGAGCCTCCTGGATCACTGGGGAAATGAGAAGGAAGGGGCTCATGGGCTCTGCTAGCCCTTTCCCCTTAGTACAGATCCAACTGGCTCTGACCAGTCCAGAGCCCTGGCCTGAAGGACAGAGAGCAGGTAGAGGTCCAGCAAGGAGCCACAGGATTGATGGATGGGTGTCCCATATGCATCCCCACCACACACACAGCCTTATCCTTTCTATGCCTCTATCCTGCTCTGCTACCTGGTGCAGTTCCCAAGGGCCAGAAGGAGAAGGATAATGCTATGCTGAGGGCAGGGGTCTCCTACATGCATGCCTACTCCTGACATTGTCATCCATAGTCAATCAATCCATCAAGAGTGAGTCCCTCCTGTAGACTGTGTACAACTTCCCTGGGCCACCTTCTGTGGGGAAAAGCACATCCCCTACCCTGCCTGGGCAGATGCAGAGGGCTGGTCAGGTGAGAACCCAAGAGTGCCTCCCAGGCAGGATGGGGCCACATGGCACAAAATCCTATGGGGCTGCAGTCCTAATCAATACCTTTTCCCAGAGCCTGGGATCTCAGGGTGGGGAACTGTTTAGGGGTCTAAGGACTAAATTAGTCCTCCCCCTGTCCCCGCTCACCTCTCATCTGTCTCCTGCATCCCTTTGTCAACACCAGTAGCACTGAAAAAGCTCCAGTGCCCATCTTCTCCACCATGGCCTTGCCCATCCCCCTCTACCCTTCATTACCAAGGCCTCTTGGTGTTGCCTGTGGTCAAGAGCACTTATTCCATCAGTAGTCTTGGTAATATCTGCTCCTTGAGAGAACACCAAGGGATGGGGCAATGGAGCCCCAGGGATCACATAAAACCCATCTTTCAAAAAGGCAATTTACTGGCCCTTTGAAAATCAGGGGTCTCTGACATGAATAGAGCATTCCCCAAACCACACATGCCTCCCCTCCCATAGAGAGAGAGGGTGTCCAAGCACTGGCTTCTATCATTCATATTCAAGAGACCAGTTCAAAAGCATCAGATTTTTTCTTTCTTTCTTTAAGTTCATTTATTTATTTTAAGAGAGAGAGACAGAGAGAGAGAGCACGCATGTGCCCATGAGCAGGGGAGGGGCAGAGAGAGAGAGGGAGAGAGAATCCCAAGAGGGCTCTGTGCTGACGGTTGCAGAAGTAGGATTCAAACCCACAAACTGTGATATCACATCTTGAGCTGAAATCAAGAGTCAGAGGTTTAACTGAGTTAACGAGGTATCCCAAGTGTCAGATTTTATGGAAAGTTAAAAATATTTAGATGTTGAAAATAATTATGAAACTGCAATTAGAAAGTTGTCATTTATATCTATTGGATTTATAAGATTTGGGTAATAATAATAATAGCAATAGAAACAATACATCTTACTCTATTATAGTACTTTTGGTGTGCCAAATCCACTTACTATGTTGTAAAACAGAGTGAACATTTGATTAGAATAATAGAATATTAGAGAGAGGCATCCTCAGGTGGATACTTAGTATGTGAAAGTCAGGCTCCATTAAAGCCATTTGCATGTGTATAAAAGACAGAAACACAGAGAGGCACCCCAAATGCTGCTCAGTCCTCCAAGGCCCCTGGGGATGGGCAGGTGGGGCATCTAGCAATGCCTCTGTTGATGCAGATGAACTTGACAACTATGAGCTGAGCATTTAAACAGGGAGCCACCTCCCCATGTAGCCCCCGGAAGTTCCAACATCGCTAGACGCCAGTTGTGGGGAGTACATCTCATCATCCATCTGCTGGGTAGCTGCTGTTTGCAGAGTAGCAGCTGCAAGAAGGCACTGGTGCTAACAGTGAATGGCCTCAGTAGCCAGCACTCAGCTCCCACAGACAATGGCCAGTCAAAACCAGCACACACACAACAAGAGTGGGGACGAAGGGCCAGAGCAGGTGGTCTGGATTATTGCTGTGCCTCTGGCCAGCTACAAAATTGTAGAATTTTATGAAGATTCAGAGAAGGAAACTTGGGGAGCAAGGTGGGGTGGTAGGCACCCAGCCCCAAAATGGTCAGTGTGATCATCTGCCCCTCTCATTTTACACTTGAGAAACTGAGGTCCAGACAGAGGAAGGGACTAACTTAGGGTCACATGGTAAGTAGCTGACAGATAAAACCCAAGTGTTCTGGCCCTGGCTCAACTTTCCCCACAGTCTACTGGGTTGCAATTCCCACACCTGATGATGGATGGCCCCAGAGGTCTGGGTCTATGGAGAAACAGACTATTCTACACCCTCAACCCTACTTGTAATTCAGTCCAAATTAGCCTGCCACCTCTCAGCACTGCTCTGGGGGAGGCTGCCCAGGAGGAAAGTATGAATAGACAGACAGAGAAATTTCCCAGAAGAGCCTCTCCCAGCAGCTGAAGAGAGAAGCTGTTCTGGGACACAGCTCCTCAGGGAGCTTATGTCTTAGGGGCAATGGGATGTGACTCCTCAGCAGTGATCATTCCTGGGTGTCAGGTTGTACCATCAGAGTCACCAGCCCCGGAATAATTCAAGACCAGTGAGGACCATTCTCCAGGGGTCTCTGGGAAAAATAAAGGGCACATCTCAGCTCTCCTCAAGTCATATGGGACCATAAAAAAAGGATTTGTATTCAGCTTCTGTGGAAAAAGAATCTGACAATTCCTCAGAAAGGTAGACATAGAATTAATGTATGACCCAACAATTCCACTTCTAGGCACACAACCCAAGAATTGCAAACAGGTCTTCAAACAAATACTTGAACAAGTCCATGGATGTTCATAGTGGCACTACTCACAATAGTCAAAAGGTGGAAACAACCCAAGTGTGCATCAACAGGTGAATAGATAAACAGAATGTGGTATATCCATACCATGGTATACTATTTAGCCATACAAAACAATGAAGTACTGACATATGCTAGTGTCAATGAACCCCAAAAGCATTATGCTAAGTAAAAGAAGCCAGTCACAAAAGGTCGCAAGTAGTGTGAGTCCATTTATATGGAATATCCAGAATAGGTAAATCCATAGAAACAGAAAGTAGATTGGTAGTTGTCCCTTGGCAGGCTTAGCCACATGCTGGCTTCTGGAACCTCCATTCAGACATTATCCCTAGAACTAGTCATCCCCATTGAATGAGAGCTTCACTTTCTCCAAAGGACCCATCAAAAGTCCTAGGTTTAAGTCTCATTTACCTGAGAGCCATCCCCATGGCAGGTGGATAGAGTGCACTGCTTGGCCAGGCTGGGTCTCACCATCCCTGTGGTGCAGATGGGGTAGGGTGAGGGTGAACTGCATAGGATCTTCCCCACCCAAACCAGAAGAATGGATGGGCAGAAACAACAATGTCCACTCCAGGACAACAAAAGACATGACTTCTCGTGTCCTTCTCTTGCTTTCTCCTCCTTTCCTCCTGCTGAGACACAGCATAAGGGGAGTAATTTCTGTGTAAGTGGACCTGATTGCAGGTCTTGGGTTCTTTGGCACAGTCCTAATTTTTAGTTGTCTGTACCAATATCATATTTGGATGAAACCATGTGTTCTAATTCCAGATTTAAAAACATGGTTGGCATCCTTGAGGAGAAAGCAGGCAAAAACCTCTTTGACCTTGGCCACAACAACTTCTTACTCAACATGTCTCCAGAGGAAAGGGAAACAAAAGCAAAAATGAACTATTGGGATCTCATCAAAATAAAAAGCTTCTGCACAGGAAAGAAACCATCAACAAAACTAAAAGGCAACCGACAGAATGGGAGAAGATATTTGCAAATGACATATCAGATAAAGGGTTAGTATCCAAAGTCTATAAAACACTTATCAAACTCAACACCCAAAAAAACAAATAATCCAGTGAAGAAATGGGCAAAAGACATGAACAGACACTTCTCCAAAGAATACATCCAGATGGCCAACTGACACATGAAAAAATGCTCAACATCACTCATCATCAGGGAAATACAAATCAAAACCACAATGAAATACCACCTCACACCTGTCAGAATGTCTAACATTAACAACTCAGGCAACAACAGATGTTGGCAAGGATGTGGAGAAACAGGATCTCTTTTGCACTGCTGGTAGGAATTCAAACTCGTGCAGCCACTCTGGAAAACAGTATGAAATTTCCTCAAAAAATTAAAAATAGAGCTATCCTGTGACCCAGCACTTGCACTACTAGGTATTTATCCAAGGGATACAGGTGTGTTGTTTCAAAGGGACACATGCACCCCAATGTTTATAGCAGCACTATCAACAATAGCCAAAGTATGGAAAGAGCCCAGATGTCCATTGATGGATGAATGGATAAAGAAGATATGGTATATATATACAATGGAGTATTACTCAGCAATCAAAAAGAATGAAATCTTGCCATTTGCAACTACATGGATAGAACTAGAGGGTATTATGCTAAGTGAAATTAATCAGAGAAAGACAAATATCATATGACTTCACTCATATGAGGACTTTAAGATACAAAACAGATGAACATGAGGGAAGGGAATAAAAAATAATATAAAAACAGGGAGGGAGACAAAAACATAAGAAACTCTTAAATATGGAGAACCAACAGAGGGTTACTGGAGAGGTTGTGGGAGGGGGAAAGGGCTAAATGGGCAAGGGGCATTAAGGAATCTATTCCTGGAATGGGCAAGATGGCGGAGAAGCAGGGAGCTCTGTAATCCGCGCACGCCTGTATGGATTGAACTGAGAAGGACTGAAGGGATAAAACTGGGATTTTCAAGTGGGGGAAAGAAGAAACAGACGCCAGAAAGAAGACAACCTCAAAGATGCCTGAGTGAGTGACTGTGATCTGGGAAATTAGGGGATGGGCAGGTCCCGGTGGTAAAGGGGAAAGGAGAGCCCGAGCCCAACACAGGGAGAGCGCGCTGTGCCCCGGAGAGACCAGGGGAAGAGAAAGAGAGATGGAAAACGCACCTAGAACCATCTCTAAGGGAGGAAAAACTCGCCTGTCTCCCCATATATAACTGCCGAGTGCCGGGAGAGAAATCCGTCCCATCTGGTCGGCGAATTCTTCCTTGGGCGCAGCGGCAGCGGCATCCACTCCAAGCCACACCGGGAGCGGCAGCGGTGCGAAAAGCAGCGGCGGCGGCACCAAGAAAGGCGCCTTGAAAAGCAGCAGCGGCGGAGGTGGCGGCGGCTCCGCGAAAACGGCCGCGCAAGCCGGCCCAGGAGGCCGGCCGCCAGCGGGAACACATCTCATCCCCGGTGATGGTGTTGAACTGCACGGACTGGGATTTGGAAGTGAGGCGGAGCTTGGAGAATACAGTTTGGCTCGCC
>CM053576.1:62657981-62758219 GCA_028646485.1 Cryptoprocta ferox | reverse complement strand
TCTATACAATGGAATACTACATGGCAATGAGAAAGAATGAAATCTGGCCATTCGTAGCAACGTGGATGGACCTCGAGGGTGTCATGCTAAGCGAAATAAGTCAGGCGGAGAAGGACAGGTACCACATGTTTGCACTCATAGGTCTAACAGGAGAAACCCAACAGAGGACCATGGGGAGGGGAAGGAGGAAAAGAGTTAGGGAGAGGGAGGGAGACAAAAGACGAGAGACTCTTGAATACTGAAAACAAACTGAGGGGGAAGGGGAAGGGGGAAAGGTAATGGGGGGTGATGGTCTTGGTGGAGGTCACTTGTGGGGAAGAGCACTGGGTGTTATATGGAAACCAACCTGATAATAAACTATAAAGTTTTTAAAAAAATAAAAAAAAATTAAAAAAAAGGAATCTATTCCTGAAATCATTGTTGCACTATATGCTAACTAACTTGGATGTAAATTTTAAAAAATAAATTAAATTAAAAAAAAAAACATGGTTGGCATCCCTCACAGCCCCACTGACTATGTGGACCTTTCCCTAATCACCTCTTTGACCACTGAATATCTTTGCTCTACCAGGAATGAGCTGACCCTCTGGATTTTAATTTCAGTGGTAAATAGTAGGTTTGGGTTCAGGAGGATAGAGCTAGTAAGAGAGAGAAAGGAAGAATGCGTTTTTCCCTTGCCCCTTCCCTCCCTGGGGGCTGCCATTTTTCTCACACAGCATCCAAGTCTTCCTTTCATGGACCTCTTTCTGCAATCTGTGGCCTACCCCAGGATCTTACTTCCTCACTCTCTCTGTACACACAGTTAGGGCCCCCACTGTAGACATGGTGATGATTGAACCAAGGAATATATCCAACAGGAGGCATTCATTCCAGGAGGCTTCCATCCTCTGAGGTGGGGAATAACCCACCTCAGGGACCCTACTGCTGTCCCCACTCAGGTCCCGTGCCTGGATGAAGGAATACTGCAGGCACTGAGCTCCTCCAGAAGCAAGGAGGTGGGAGTACGGCAGAGGGAGGGAGAATGTGGGTACTAGGCCCTTTGTCTGGGCCTGAGTCAGGCAAGCATCCAACTTATACTCAGAATCTGCTGAGTCTCTACAATGCTCTTTTTAAAGAATTAGTGCTGACCCCCATGTCAGGGAACTAAGGAAACCACTGCCTACTTACTTGAAAATTTAATTAACCATCTCTGTGTAGCTCCTTGCCTAAGAAACAGGACACTTCTCTCTAGAGGACAAGGGAGATGATTTGCAGTCTTTTTTGAAATGTGGAAGGAATCCAGTGTGCTGGAGAAAAGGACAAGAGGCGAATGAAGAATATAGTTCTAGAGAGTGCTCCATAGGATGGAGAGGCTAGAAGCTAGAAAGTAAGGCTGGCCTCTCCACCTTCACTCTGCTCAGCCCACCTAGCTTCACTATGCTCACCGCTGGTCCCTACCCCCATTAACCAGCCTATCTGGCCAGTTCACAAACATTCTAAAATGGTACACTCTGGGGAAAAAACAAACTGTACAATAGAAAGCCTTTTACAATCACAAATTAACCTTCTGTGGGATCCTATTATATGAAGAATTACCTCTGTGAGCTGTGTTCTCCATCATGAATGTTTCAGCCCAAACTGTATGTTTGCACTGATTGCCTGTCCCACTAACCCACACAGTCCTGTGGACTCTATTTTTTGAATGGAGTCTGGAGCTAGATCGCCTGGGTTCAATTTCCAGCTCTGCCACCTGCTAGCTGTGTAACCTTGAGCACATTGCTAACCTCTATGCCTCAATTTTCTTATCTACAAAATGGGGAATAGTAATACCTATGTTACAGTGTTTTTATGAGGACTAAAAGTATTAATATCCCTAAAGCATTTAGAATAATGCTTGCAACATAGTGCCATGAAAATGTTAACTTATAACAAATTACTACTGAAAAAGAGGTGGAGAATGGATTTGAATAGGAACCAGCAGTATTCTTTAGAAGCCAAACCCAAACATTTACTGATATTTTAATGGAGAAGTAAAGAGTGAAGAAAAAAGACAAGGAAGAAGGAAGAGGGGGAACCTAAAAAATTCAGGAAGACCTGCCAATGTGAAATTCAGCTTAAACTGAATTGAGAGGGCACTATGTAAACAAATGATATTCTCTCAATTGATAGGTAAGTAGGTAGATAGGTAGGTAGGTAGGTAGGTAGACAGACAGACTGAGTGATCCAGCCAACCAGGCTGGGCGGGGGCACCTTGCTAGCTCAGTCTATAGAGCATGTGACTCTTGATCTTGGGTTTGTGAGTTCAAGCCCCATGTTAGGTATAGAGATTATTTTTAAAAAGAAAAAGAAAAAATGATTAATGATAGTAATTCTCTCTGGAAAATGGGATGGAATATGGGGTATTTTTTGCTTTATTTAATTTTTCAATTATTTTATGTTGATCACACATTACTTATACAGTTTTTAAAAACTTACATCAAATCCATTTGGAACAAATCAATACACGCATGGTCTTACCTATAGAACAAAAAAATCTGGGTCAGATTTTAAAATAAAATTTTAAGATTTAAAATTTAAAAATTAAGAAGTGATTTGGCATTGGAAGAGAGGGCTTGTGAATATGTTTACACAAGGAACCTACAGATTTCAGGATGGTCAAGAGAATTAGGAGGCAAGGAGTGGTCCCCAGTGGCCTCATGGCAACCTCTCACTCTAGGATTCTAAGTTTCATTTCCAAGATCCCTGTAAACAGACAGGCATCAGTGGCTTCATTAATCCTTGGGCATCGTGCTACATAAAGATGACAGTACACTCTTCACAAAGACAGATATGGAAACAGGAACCCAGAGAGATTTTAACACTAGAGCCTGTGGCTCTACACTCAATCTGTTTCTCATTTGTCCCTCTTTTCCTCTGCAGATACAGCTGATCCACCCCCCCACCCCACCCCAGTGGGGTGGTATATGTGGGGAAACTAAAAGTTTGCCATAAAATTGACTTCATTAATCCATCTGAATTAGATATCTGACACCAACCCTGGAAGGAAAACACTTGCCTTGGGGTTTCGCAGGGTCAGTTATTGCATGCACTCAAGGTGTATTAAAAAGCTGACAGGCCAGGCAATGAAGTCATGGATAATAAAAGACAGAGGATGTTTCTTCTCTGCTTTCCACAGTTCCATGAACACAATATGCTCTTTTCTGCTTCCACACTAGCACTCAGGTTTGTTCCAGTCCATCTGACCTCTACCCATCCTTCAGGACCAGCCCACATTCTGCCTGTTACCCAAAGCTTCTTCTGACTCCTGAAGTCCTCACCACAGGCTCCTTTCTCTGATCTGTGATCAGCATCACACAGCTCCTAATTCTATCTGCTGTGTCATAGTCCTTACTGCTTCATATACGTGTATCTTGACGCCTGAGCCAGGCCTTAAGCTCCTGCAGGGAGAGCAGAGCTGAGCACATGTGTGAGCATGCATACACACACTTCACATCACATCATTACACATCACATCACATTGTTTTATACTGGATAGGTTCTCAGTAAATATCTATTCATTATTTGAGAATATATCAGGAGGCAGCTAAATAATCACAGACATTCTTAACAAGTTCACTTAGGAGACTCATATACAAATTATATATTGTCTACAAGAGACTCACTTAAGATCCAAAGACACAAATAGATTAAAAGTAAAAGGATAGAAAAAGACATTACATGTAAACAGTAACCAAAAATTACTGTTGGAGTTGGAGTGGCTATACTCCAGACAAAATAGATTTTAAGTAAAAAATTATTATAATAGACCAAAAAAGGACGTTACATATTGATAAAAAGGTAAATCCATCAAGAAGCTATAATAATTATAAACATATATGCACCAAACAACAGAGCCTCAAAATATATGAACCAAACACTGGCAGATTTGAAGGGAGAAATGAGTTTTATGATAATAGTTGAAGACCTAAATACCCACTTGTAATAATGCATAGAAAATCTAGACAGAGGATCAGTAAGAAAATAGAGGCTTATTCTGTCCAAAAGGAATTCCCTCCTTCAAATGTTAATTGAAAAGAAAAGGAGCAAGATCACCCCTGTTATTGTAAGTACCTCTGTACCATTTGTGGCATTGCTTATCTATCATTGCTCAGGCACACTTTACCATGAGGTACCATCTTGGCCACCAAGGCTGCTCTCCTCTCAGGTCACAAGCCTAGACTCAACCAACTCTGGTCTTCATATCCCACAGAGTGCCAGGGAGATGTGCTGATGGGGGATCTGGCATCAGTTATATCCTCCATTACCAAAGCATTTAGACATTTATCCAAGCCCAGCTTCCAGTCCGGCTCCTCATCCTCAGAATCACTGTATTTCAAAGGGCCCTTTTCTCAGCTTCTGGACTGTAGTTAGACACTGCCCCCTACCCTTCCTCAACAAGGCTCTTTGACCTCAAATTCAGGGAAGACAAATCAGATATCTTTTGCTTCCTTCTCAGAAAGCCCTGGGTGAAATTGGCTCACTCCTCCTCAGTCACCAGCTCTCAAAAACATGGGATGGGAGGGGGCAGTCCTTGGCTGGCTCAGTCAGAGCATGGGATTCTTAATCTTGGGGTTGTGGGTTCGAGCCCCATATTGGATGTAGAGATGACTTTAAAAAATAAAAATCTTTTTTTTTAAAGATTTTGTTTTGGGGGCGCCTGGGTGGCTCAGTCAGTTGAGTGTCCTACTTCAGCTCAGGTCATGATCTTGCAGTTCCTGGGTTTGAGTCCCGCATCGGGCTCTGTGCTGACAGCTCAGAGTCTGGAACCTGCTTCAAATTCTGTGTCTTGCTCTCTCTGCCCCTCCCCCACTTGCACTCTTTCTCTTTCTCAAAAATAAACATTAAAAAAAAATTTTTAAAGATTTTATTTTTAAGTCATCTCCACACTCAATGTCAGGTTTGAACTCACAACGCTGTGGTCAGGAGTCACATGCTTCACTGACTGACGCAGCCAGGTGCCCCCCAAAATAAAATCTTAAAAAAAAAATTTAAATATGGTGTGAGGAAATTTTTGTCAAATTACATAAAACATAAAGGGTCTTCTTTTTTCCTAACTCCAGGAGAATTAAGGGAAGAGGGTTTCTGTTATTGTATACCTCAAGTGGTCCTTCACAGGATAGAGATGATCAGCTTCTCCAGATTATATATATATAATTTTTATCTTGTTACACAACTAATTGCCAATGAGTAATAAATAATAGAGGAGTTCTGAGATCAGGAAAATCAAAGAGATTTGGAAGCACCCAGGACATACTGAATTTGCTACTTGGAATATAGAATTTTTCATGAGAATTTTACCAACACAGATTAATTTTTAAGAGAAATATTTTCTGGGGCCAATTCCTTTATTCAAGTTTAAATTCATAATCAATTTTCTCTTTAGCACAGCTAAACTTTTCTCAATTTTTCCTATTTTTTTATTTTAAAGAAATCATTTTCCTTGGGATCAATTCTTTCCTATTTCCATTTTTTCAATAAAAATTTGATCAGCTAATTGTATTTATATTTTTAATAGCTTTATTGAGATGTAAGTCACATATCATACAATTCACCCATTTAAAATATACAATTTGATGTTTTATAGTATATTCTCATAACTGTGTAATCATCGCCACAATTTTAGAATTTTTTAATAACCCTCAAAGAAACTCCCATTTTCATAAGCAGTCACTCCCATTCCTCCTCAATTCCTTAGCTTTAAGCAACCACTAAGTGACTTCTATCTTTATGGATTTTCCTATTCTGGATATTTCTTATAAACAAAATCATACAATACATCATCTTTTGTGACTGGCATCTTAATACTTAATACCATTCAAGATTCATTCATGTTGCAGCATGTGCTCAGTACTTCATTCCTTTTTATTCTTATATATGTCATTCAATGGATATATCCCATTGTATTTATCCATTCATAAGTCGATGGACACTTATGAACTTAATGGGATGTTTCCACTTTTTGGCTATTATTGATAATGCTGCTATGAACATTCATGGACAAGCTTTTATGTGGATATATCTTTTCATTAATCTTGGTTTTATACATAGGAGTAGAATTGCCAGTTGGGTGCATTTGACTTTTCCCAATTTTCCTGGTTTACACTCCTGTTATTGTGTTTTCTTTTACAAAAGACAGAAATAGAGAAAAGAGAAGATCTGTACCTTCTCCGATGTCTTATTTGAAGTTCTCAAGGGCATAGCAGAATCAAATGATCTTAGGATTGAAATGATGGCATCAAAGTGATTGGGTCAAACTATCCTACAAAGGAAAAGTTTCCTGGAAAAAAGTTCTAACCTGAGTTGAGCTGTATATTTGAAAACCTGGAGAGGAGGAGAAAGAAGATGGCACTCTGGCAGGGACCATAGCATCAGCAAAGGCCAGATGACTGGGCTGAGTATGGAGTACTTGGGGGATAAGCAAGATAAGTAGAAAGGGAGCCTGGAATAATTTGCTGGGAATCACATCATCAAGGGTTTGAATAGCAGGGTTTTAGTAGCTTTGAGGGACCATGGAAGACTGTGGTGTAGGGACATTAGTCACATGATCAGATCAAATGGCATGGTCACAGCAATGACTGGCAGATGCAGGCAGGATGGAGCTAAAAAGGGAAACATGTGAGATAGCAAGCCTTCAACCTTAGGAGGCTCTTGCAGGAATTCAGGGCCACGGTAAAGGCTTTGAGAATAGCCAGCTGGAAATCAGTGACTTAAATATTGATTCAGTGGGCAAAGTGGCATTCATCATGGGGCTGGTCCCTCAAAGGACCAGTGCCTATGTGCAAGGAACTCATCATTTTCCTATTATATAAATTGATTAGATCATTCAGAGTTGAGATTGATGCCAGGGGTTTGTTGCTAATCAAGCTAGAATAACAAGCTTGAGGACAAGGCAGGCCCTCTGCCAACTGGGCAAGAAGCTGGTCCAGAAGCACAGAACACTGCAGCAAAGCACTCTGTCCCTGCCCTGGGAGTCTGGGCAAAGAAAGCCACTGAGGTCTGGCAATGCCCTTCAGCGGCCTCTGGAGGCTTCTAGGGCCAACTCCTGGAATGATACTTCTCAGGGCTTCTGTCAGATACTTCAGTCAAGTGGAATCCAGCCCTGAAGGTCTATAACTGGGCTGTCTCCCCTGCCTCCAGGAACTTGTAGAGATGGGAGTATCATAGGGAAGACAGACCAAGTTGGCAACACCAGTGGAGACCCCAAGGGAGGCAAAGCCTTGGAAAAAGAGTAATTGAAGGGCATTTTGCAAATAAAGCAATAGTCTGCAAAGGCAATTATTTGTGTTTGTTTAAGGCTCCCACTATGAGATTCTTCTCCTTCACGCAAAGATTCCCCTGCCCCTTTCTAAGATGATCATTGCAAAGCTTGACACGTGCCACCTCCAGTCAGAAAGCCTAATTCTGACTATGGGGATGGAGTCTCTTCTCGTCTGTCCCTCCCTAACACATAGGAGAATGCAGTTGGCTCCATCTACAAACTGGAACAGCATTTCTAGGAAGATCCAAGTCTCCAATGTGCCTGGTTTAAGAAAATCAACATCCCAACTCCTATGCCTTTTAGCGTTCTGACAGCTCTCGCTCCCCACCCACCTCCAGCCTCCGTGTGGGGGCATGGGGTCAGAGACACCTGGTTTATAAGCAGGGAAATGCTCACTGAGTGGCAGAGGCTCTTTCAGGAACCACTTTGAGCTCCCTGACCCTGAGGGGTCGGAAGATGCTGCCACCACTTTGGGTCGACCTTAGCTCCGTGTTTTCTATTGTGGAGGCCGGACAGCTTGGGAAATGCGGTGGCAAAATGTTCTGCATTTTGCCACAGTTCACCCACCTAGGGTATCTAAATACAGTTACCATTATGGCTTTTATTTTGTTATCTGTATGGTCTCATCATCGCCATCGGAAGGGGGCAGAGAAAGGGCTGGCTGCCTGAATAAGGTGGTTTTTCGTCTGTACCTAGGATGTTCCTCACCACCGAACTTTGTGACCCAGGCCAAGCCCGGACTGTGTTCCACGGAGAAGCTCCCGCGGTAGCGCGGAGCACCTGCTGTTTCCTGGTCACCGCGGGACGAAGGGGCGACGATTCCCCGCCCCCGCGGCGCTCAAGAGCACACCCTTTACCCCGCCCCTCCAAGCCGGCCTCCTGAGAGCCCTCTAGTGAGCTTCCCCTACCCTTCTTCTACCCACCCTGCCGCAGCCAGGTTCCTATTCAGGCTCCCCGATCCTGGGCTAGAGGGATAAGGGGGCTGGGTGGCAAAAGAAGATCCAGCAGCAGGGTGGGTTTGGACGCCTCCTCTCCTTTGGCACCTCCATCCCCTGACTCCTCCCCTGTCTCTGTTCCGCAGCGTCCTCGCCCTGTCAGCACTCTGCTTCAGCAACTGTACCTGCCGCTGACTGGGGGAACACAGGGGAAGGAGAAAGGGAGACAGGGTTTGGGGAGCACAGCGCAGCAGGATGACGAGCCTCGCCCCACGCTGCGGGCGCGGGCAGCCCTAGAGCAGCCCGCCCCCCGGCTGCCGCACCGATGCGCTGTCCGCGGTGCTGACGCCGGCCTCCTGCTCGTTTGGGAAGGGGGAGGAGACTCCCTCACTCCCGGGTCTCCAAGAGCCGAGTGACCCCACCCCCATTCTTTCCCTGGCGGGATCATTTCTGCAAAGGAACCCTCAGAGACCTAGCGCTGCGGAAGGATCTAGGAAGAAGAAGAGGGAACATAAACTTCGGATTGCAGCCCGAGACCTGGGGGTCGGGGGATTCGCGTCGTGTGGCCCCCAACCCTTGCGACCTCAGGGTACCATCAAGTTGAGCAAAGTTTGGCGGCAGCTTGGAGCAAGAAAGGGATTCCGAAGCCGAAACTCAGGGAGGGGCCGGACGGGGTTCCCCGACAGGGTGGCAGCCAGCACCGCAGTCCGGACACCTGCTTCGGTGCCCCGCATTTAGTGCCGCCGAAACGAACGAGAGGCGTCGCAGCAGCCCAACTCCCCACCCCTTCCCTCCCATCCTTATCTCCCCCCCACCCCAACACCCCGCCCCGGGCGCCGGTGACTCCGCCTCTCCGTGCCGGGCGGCTCTCCGGCTGGAGCTGGAAAGGGAGCGCTTCCCCGGACTCGGCTCGATTTTGAGGCTCCGAAGCCGACGCCGCCGGCTCAGGCCCGGGGGTGGGAGCTGGACTACCCGCGCAGCCTGCGCCTGGGAGCCGCCGAGCGGGGAACGCCTCATGGGACGACCCCAGGGGCTCTTTTCGTGCCCTGCTGCGGCGTCCCAGTCTTAGGCTCCCGGGCTCCCCAGCCCGCCCCGCCCGCAGCCCGCGGCCTGTCTGGAGAGGAGTATGAGGCCCGGGGCCCCGCGGACGCCGGCCACAGGGCGGCAGGGGCCTAGCTTCAGACCCCCGCGCCCGAGGGTGGCTGGTGAGGAGCCGCGGGAGCCGGCGAGGCGTCGGGGCGCGGAGACGAGCGTCCCAGCCCGGGCGCCCGAAGGGCCGCGGGACCCGTGTGCGGCCTGAGTGCCAAGGAGGAGGCGGAGGCGAGGCGCCCCGCCGTCCGGGCTCTGGGAGAGGCGGCAAGGGGCTCCGCGGCGGCCCCCGACCCTTGGCCACCATCCTCACGCTTCTGCTCCCGCGGGGGGGATGTCGCGGCTCGGGCCCCGAGCGCCGCCCCGGCCCTGGGGCTGAGCTCCGGACCATGTCCTCCCGCAGCCCCCGGCCCCCGCCCCGCCGCTGCCGCCGCCGCCTGCCGCGCCCCTCCTGCTGCTGCTGCTGCTGCCGCCGCTCGCACCTCAACGAGGACACGGGTCGCTTCGTGCTGCTGGCGGCGCTCATCGGCCTCTACCTGGTGGCGGGCGCCACAGTCTTCTCGGCGCTCGAGAGCCCGGGCGAGGCGGAGGCGCGGGCGCGCTGGGGCGCCACGCTGCGCAACTTCAGCGCGGCGCACGGCGTGGCGGAGCCAGAGCTGCGCGCCTTCCTCCGGCACTACGAGGCCGCGCTGGCTGCCGGCGTCCGAGCCGACGCGCTGCGCCCGCGCTGGGACTTCCCTGGCGCCTTCTACTTCGTGGGCACCGTGGTATCGACCATAGGTGAGCAGCGCGACCCGCGCGCGTCTTTCCTCTCTGCGCCTTTCACCTGCCACCGTTTCCACCGCTCAGCAGCTGGCCCCGCGTCCCTCGGCTTCCCCCTTCCCTTCTAATGCCCCACTGCCTACTTTCGTCTTGCCTCACATCTCCCCCCGTCACCCTCCTCCTGACCCTTCTCTTTCTTAACTGGCTTTCGGCGCGAGAGGTGGCCTGAGAGACCCATCTCTGGCGCACACCCAGCGGTGACTCGCCAGGCAGTACGGCCGAATGGGGAGAACCCTCACCCAGGCGCTGGGCTGACCCGCGGCCGTCCGCGCGCTCTAGTGCTTGCCAGCTCCATAACTTGACCTCTGTGCGCCTCGGTTTTCTCCTCTAAAAGGACTTGTGAGAATAAGCGTCTAGGACCTTCTATTTCCTTCCTATTTCTCACGGGTCTGTTTCCTCAGCCAGATGATTTGGGAAGCCCCCTTTCCCTCCACTCACAACGTTTTAATTTCTTTTTTCTTTCTTCTTTTACCGCACGTTTTCCTTCAGCATCCTCTAGCCCTTTCTTTACCCTAGGGAGGACGACCACTTTCTTTGATCTCCTTCCCACCAGCTACTCCTACAGTCTACACCGCCCCCTCCACCAAAGAAAAGCCCGTTAGGCACAGAGGCCAGGATTTCAGCGCTCTTATTCCGTCCCCCTCTCCACTTTGATTTTTTCCCTCTTCTCCCTCCGTCCGGTTCCCAACTTCTCCAATTCCTTGACCTCTGTTGTTACCTTGCCATCTTCTCCAACCAATAGTGGCACCAAGGGGTAGCTGGGTGGGGTGGCGGAGGGGTAGTTTCTCTATACTTTTTATCATTCCTTCTTCTTATTTTTGGTATAAACAGTTAAGGGTTTCACAACCACACAAAACATGATGTGTAAATGCTCTTTTAAGCCCCCCACTTCTCCCACTTTCACCTCTCCTCTGAGCCTCTCCTGTAGAGATCCTAGAGCCACTGACTGCTCCCCACTCCACCCCTTCCTTCTCTTTTTTTTCTTCTCCTGTCACCCACTTTCCCCATACCCTTTCTGTGGATCCTGGGTGTCATGTGAAACAGACCTCCTCCCCACTTACTACAAAGTGCAGAATAAATACAGGATTGTCACTTTGGTGAGATTTTGTGTATGTGTGTGTGTGCCATCTGCTCCTGCTTTGAGTTCCAGGGTGGGAGAAGGCATTTGGCTGGCCATATCACTAGTCACCCCAAGGTACTATCTCCTGGTCGTAGTTTTGGAGGAGGGGGCTGGTTTCACTGGGCTGAGAAGTGAGGGATTGCATAGACACACCTTCCATGGGTAGGCTCTGGGCTGGTTTCATATGCCAGCTCAGAGGTGGGCATAGACCAACTGGCCAGTGTAAGCCATCGCAGATGGCTGCTGGGAGGCAGAGAAAGACTTCATCCATGTGCAGGATATGAGCAGCTAGAGATGTCTCTCTGAGTGTATATGTATAGTCTGCAAAAGGGCTTCCTTTCCTTCAATGATTTTTCATGTGTCATGCTTCATCTGATTATCTTAAAAAGAAATGGCAAATATGGCCCAAGCCCAAAGCACACACAAATTTGATAAAAATACCCTTTAAAAGCTATATCATGTTGTTATGGTGATTGAAGACATAAAATGACCCCCCCTCGAAAAATACCCTTGTAAGAGCTGCATCAAGTTGCTATAGCAACTAGAGTTTTTTTTTAAGTGCTTTAAAAGTACTAAGGATGTTTAGTCCTAGAGGATGACATCATGCATTCATTGCTCATTACTGATTTGTGCTCCTCCTCTTGTAAACACACCCTTTTGCTTTCTTCCACCTAGAGGCCCACCTATGGGCATCTTAGGTGGCGACAGCATTTCTCTCCCGGTTACATGCTCTGGTTTTAGCATCCTAGTGGAACCTACATGCTAAAGGGAAAGGTATTAGCAGTGTCCTCTTCCCCTACAGGGAGTGAGTCCATCCAAATGGGGCCCCATGCCAGTGACCTGTTGGTCTCTGTGCCTCTCTGATGAGCTCCCATCAATTTCTTCATGCACTGCCCAGCCACAGCTTCTAAAGCTCCTCTCAGTCTTTGTACAAAATCAAGTCTGTGTGTTGGCAAATTGTTCCAAGCCCCAGCCTTTAATCTACTGGCAGGAGTGGCTGTTCTTTAGTCAAGCAGAAAGGAACTATGTTCTCTTTCTTGATTCTTGTTTTCAGATGTAGGCAAGCAGTGTAGGAGGGCTACACTGAAGCATGTGGCTGTGTTACGAATGACCCAGCACATTGTTTCCAAAATCTGCTGCAGGGAGACATTCATCTCTCAGGAGAGCTACACTCAGGGACGGGAACTAGCCTGTGGACAACTTAGCATTGAACTAGACCCTTGCAGGGATGCCAAGACAGCTACACGAGTAGCAGGATCCACCTGCTGCCATGGTCTGGAGCACTGGATTGGACTGGTCATTTCTGTCAGTCAGATAAGTTCTGCTGATCCACAAAGTGGCAGGATTGTCATTTCAGCCTTCTCTTGCAAAATATACTTAGATGAGATTTAAGTAAAGGCCTACATACGTCAGTTTCTCTTCTGCTTACATCGTTTCTTTCCCTTAAATGCCCTGAGTCTTTAGAGACAATTATTATTAGTATTTGTGCTTTTACAGATTTAGCAGCTCAGGGAGCCAAAGCTCGGTCCAAAATGGGCAGTCAGGGTTCTCTGCCTGCCCTCTCATCCAGTGGAAAGGAAAATTAACATGCATTCCATTTTCTCTGATCAGTGAGTATCATGGTGTAGATGGCCCATGCAGCAGTGTGGGCATTCCTCTTTTGTAGTGTGTGGACCCTGCTAAATGATTCATCTAGATGTTTGTATGGACAAACCTTCCTTTATTTATTCTATAAATATGATGTATTGCGTATGTCAGGCCCAGTGCTATGTTTTGAAAAGTTAAAGCTTATTCTATAAGACACAGGTTAAAGCATAGTCCAGCAGCAGATGGATCACAGCGTTATGGACAGTGTATCCTGGCTATTTTCACTAAAGATGACTAGAACAAGGAGGAAACCGTTAGTCCAGTCCCATGTGGTGCAGAGTTTTAAGGGACTTGTCTCAAGTCACAGTTAATTATATGTTCAGCCAGATCAAGAATCCATGTTGTACAGTGTTTGGTCTACCAGTTTCATGCATATAAATGGTGGGCACATTCTTGTTTGAGACTGAAGTATTTAATAATGGGTATGGGGCGGGGCAGGTCTGACGTCAGGGCAGGGCTGGGCAGGACGTTTGTCTGTTGGTCAGGCCAAGACTGATTAAGTCCAGAGAACACTTAAAGGACCAAACATATGTTAGAGGTCAGACAGACTAAAATCATCTGGCACCTCTAAGACAGCTGGAAAGGCAAGAGTCAATACCAAGAAGGTCAGAGACACAGGTGCAAATAGGAGACATTCTGGTGTTTCCTGGAATGGTACAAAGACAGAAACCACTTGCTTTCTGCCTTCTTTTGCCCCGGTGTGTGTGTGTGTGTGTGTGTGTGTGTGTGTGAGAGAGAGAGAGAGAGAGAGCACGCGAGTGTGTGTGCACATACGTGCATGCACGTGCATATGTGCATATGCACACACACACACACACACACACACATAGGGAAGGGGAAGAAGGGGCAGGGATGGGCCTTCAGCTAGAGGGAGACACAGAAGAAAAGTTCAGCTGTGACTGTGTATTTAGGGTTAGATGGAACATCATTTGTCTGGACATTTGGCTTGAACAGGGCCCCACACCCAGAGCTAGGCAGTTTGCAACAGTATAGACACATGTGTGTCCACATGGTACAGATCCAGTGGGAAAATCTGCCAGTGATTGTTCAGCAGTCGTTGAGGCTGTGTAGAAAGTCAACCTGAATAGCTCAAGCAAAATATAAATCCACTTTGTGGTCTAAATTATTCATACTGATTGCTTACACTGAACTGAAACCCTTAGTAATTATTATTTCTTTCATTTATGCGATGTGACATATTCCTAAGGGGTTGGAATCAAGTTTGTTTTAATGTGAATGCATTCATTTATTCATTCCTCCATTTAACAAAATCCAAGACAAGCCTAGTTCATCGTAGATGCATGTGTGGCCTTTGGCAGGTCATTATCTGCATCTCCTGTGGTTACGTGAACCCCTCCAGGTAAAGATGGCGTCTGTGTTCTGTTAGCACTAAACAATATTCTTGGAGGCAGTGCTCTAGCTCACAGATATTCAAGCAATCCAAAGGGTATTAATCCACCGTTTCACATCCTAAAGGATGTTTTACTGGTTTACTTTGAAAAGATTAAAAGGAAACTCTCCACTGGGGTTTAATTATGCAACTGCTGTCAGATTTACACATAGGGAAGAACATATTTAAAAGTCTTTCTCAAATGGCAGCTTGATATAAACAGAAATATTTTTGCTTCCTTTTATTAGGTTTTCTGGCAGCGTATTTGAGCTATGAAGTTAAAACCACGCCGCTCTAGACGGGATGGTGTAGGTATATGAGAGTTGTCACTGTTGGCACTGCATAATTTAGCTTGCTACTTTCAGAATTAAGCACACTTAATTATTCAGCTGCGAGATTAGTAACAAGTCCTAACTTTTTTCCTCTTTTTTTCACATGGATTTTTAAAACTGTTTTTGCTTCAAAGGAAACTAAGACATTATAAGACCAAAATGTCACCGCCACATTTACATTCGGTTTTCTTCTAACATGTATGTAATCCAACCGCAGGTGGTTCTGATCCCAGGAGTGAAATAACATTACCCAGAAGGAACGGATCCCCTTTCCTCACTTATTTCCCCTCATCAACCATTTTTTATCGAAAGATGGTGCCGTGACAGCTTTGAAAGACCTTTAAGGAAATGCGTTCTCATCCACGCTCATCCACGGCACCCAGTTCTGGCCCTAGCATGTGATGGACACTCACTCATTATTTATTCAGTGAACAAGAGAGCAAATCACTCATCATACAACTGCAGTTCTCTGGCACACCTTTCATAGGGAAAAGAAAGAGAACTGATCTGTAATGAGCTGCTTTCCTTTTGTTAACATTTTATCATCAGTGTTGTTTCTGGGTTTCCACATAGCCTGCACATGCTAATTTTAGTGGGTGCATAATATTCCATCTGGCTGATGTTCTATAATTTACTACCCCTATTGCTGGGAAGCCGGGTAGTTCCCTGTTTGGGGCTATTTTGAGTAATGCCACAGTGTTCATCTTTATGCAGATGGCCTTTTCCTTCTGTAATTTCTCCTTGTGTTGAATTCCCACTGGTGAAATTGCTGAGTCAGTGGATACTGCTGTCTTCATGGCTTCTGTGGCCAGTCCCTTCTGAGTGAGGGACTGTCTGGTCTCTCCCAAGCTGAGCCTACACCTCTGCATGGCCTGCAGAGACCGGACAGTTATCCAGCTGTTCGTTCCATGGAAACAGGCCACAGACTGCCACTTGGTTTTCTCCAGGATTGCATTCAGTCCCGGGGGCTGAGCCGCCCCTTGAACAAGTCTGTGGCTTCAGCATTTTTAGCCTCCATTGCTTTAATGAGAGCTGCCTCCTCTGGGAAGTTTTGGGTGAAAGAAGAATGGCAGGAAAGAGGAACAGATGGGAATAGCTGCCAGGCCATCAAAGACTGAGAGAGAGGGGTACCTGGACCTCTCCCCTCCCCTACCTGCACTCCTGAGGATGGTCTCCCACCACTCCTGGGCCAAGCCAGCTGAAGGAGAATATTCTTTCCCTGAGCCCTGACTGGGCCCCAGCCTGGAATGGCCCAGAATTGTGCCACAGGGAGCAAAGATCTACCCCTTGGGATCCCAGCTGGACAGTATCATAACTCTCCCAAGCATTTAGACCATTTTGCCAACAAAAGCCAACAAGCTTCCCATTATAGAAAACAGACAGTAGCAAAGCTGCTCTGATTGGAGCCCTGCCCATCAGGCCTACTCTAGGATGCCATGCTCTCCCCAGAGGCTTCTCCGAGGACCCCCTAGAGCTCCTCCAAGACCTACCTGAAGAGGGCTAATCTAGCCTTGTTCCTCATTTCACAGAAGGTTCAGAGAGGGGGAGAGGCTCCCAAGGTCACACGGCAAGTCAGGGGAGCAGTTAGCTGTACCTCAGGGAGAAAGGGGAAGAGCTTATAGAAAGGGGAGTAGGATATCTGAGGAGCAGCAAAGTCAGTCAGGTGCCTTCGAGGTGTCCTCCAGGGAGAAGCTCCTACTCCATCTGAAGGTGGTCTGTGTTTGAAGGTGGAGTTTGGTGCTTCCAGCCCTGTCAACTACAGTGGGACTCTCTTTGCCCTTGTGTGGCTGCCTCAGATTCAGAGGAGCTGGGAGACAGAGCAAAAAGCCATTGTGTTCCCGTGGTCACTCCTAGCCCAGGTCTTCCCCAGTCTTCTGACCCTCCCCTGGCTTCTGTCTACTTCCACTAACTTCCCCAGGGCCTAGGGCTGGGACAGGGGATGCCAGCCAGCTGACCGGAATTCGTGTGTGGGCTGAGGTGGGCACACTGGGCCGTCTCAAGCTCTGACTGCACTCAGGGGCAGTGGCAGGATTTTTATGCAGGGCAGAGTCGGGAGGTAGAGGGTCCTGGGGCTATGAGGATTTAGGACTTTCCATGGGATTGAGAAGAGCCTTTCACAGTAGTGGGGGAGGTGCTGGGAGAGAGCAGAGAGAGAATCCAAACCCCCGGGGCCCTCAGCCCAGGCCAGCTCTTGGCTACCATCCTTGCTGTCAGGCTCTGCCCCAGGGAGTTCTGTCCTGAATCTGCCATCCCCAGGCCCGCCTCCAATCTAGCTCTTCCTCATGGCACTCTAGGCCATCAGTGGTGATGGGGGAGGATGCTCGGATCCTGTCTGTGAGTGTCCCCTCTTCCCTGGGCTTGGCAACCCCAGCTCAGGGCTGAGCTCCCAGCTCAGTAGCAGGTCAGCAGTGACTGGTGTGCCTGAGCCCTTGAAGGATCAAGCTCTGGGGCACCTGCTCTGTCTGCTTCCCCTGGATCCCAGAGGACTCACCCCCTGGTGAGCCCAGGATGGAGCTTCCAGAATTTTGTAATTTCAGGTTTTATTGTGTCTGGATACAATACATGTCTGTACTCATGGTAACAGATACTGGAGGCCAGGAAGGTAGAGTAGCACAGAGCAGTGCTTCTCAAACTATATAGTACATGTGAATCACTGAGCTCTTGTCAAAATGCAGGTGTCTGCCCAGTAGGTCTGGGGGATCCTGACTCTGCATTCCTCACGAGCCTTCAGTGACATCCATATCACTGGTCCCCAGACCGCACCTCTACTAGCCAGGGTGTAGAGAAGCAGCGGTGAATTGGGGACTGGCAGCTGAGACCCACCTCTGCCACTCACTGGCCCTGTGGCTTTGGGCAGGACACATCACCTCTCACTACCTCAGTTTCTCCATTACTAAAAGGAAGGAGTACTTGGAGTCCCAGGGGTCCCTTCCAGCTCTGACATTCTCATACCTTAGAAGGCAATTTGCTCACATTCTCCTAGTGCAGTATAATGTGGACTAAACACACCAGCTATACAGCCTGCCTGCTTGACTTCCAGTCCCAGTTCCGCCATTTACAAGCCACGTGCTCCTGGTGAGTGGATATACCTCTCTTCCCCTGCGTTGCCTCTAGAAAGTGAGGATAAAGATGGCTCCTGCCCCATGGGATTACGTTAAGGGGTGAGTGAGCTAGTCTGTGTGTACAGTGCCTGGCAAGCCCTCAGGAACCATCAGCTGCCCCGAGCTGGCCCCATTGGTGAGTTGCCTCACTGCACAGGAGGGAAACTGAGACAGTACTCATCCCCCTGCAGCTCACCCACACACCCCACCCTGTGCACAACCCTTTGGGTCCCAGCCACCCCTGCAATGTGGCATCTGCCGCCCTCTCATTGGCCACTGTCTCTGGGGTGTGTTGCTGTCCTGCACTATTACATAACTGGCCTGGGAGGGCGCTTTTTAAAATGCATTTTCTTTGGTTCTTCAACTAGAACGTCTTACTAATTCTTCACATATGTGTGCTCTGGTAATCTTTTTAAAGAACATATTTAGATAATAACTGAACGGATAAGTGAGTGGTGGGGTAGACTGGTGTCCCCTGGTGCTTCTCTGTTCTCCACTCCCAGAATGGAGCCTTGGTAGGCCAACTCCTGCCCAACCCCCTGGCTTCCCAGGTGGGCTGGGGCCTCTTGGCAGTGCTCGGGCTTGGAGCAGGGAGTCATGGAGCTGAGAGCAGTAGAGGCCAGAGGTGGCTGAAGTCAGGCCATGCTGCCAGGCTTCTCTCAGCTGGGTCTGGTGCTGGGACTGTGGGGGGAGGCCACTGGAGGATGGCACTGCAGTGAGTAGCCCCCCGGTGGGCGGGAGCCAGGGTGTCACCAGAGGAGGCCTCCTAGGGCAGGACAGGGGAGGCTGCAGGGCCTGCCAGCATCTCCCCTCTCCAGACTCTACCGTGCCAGTACTCAGGGCCTCTGTTCTGGGGAGCAGGAGGGATAGCTGAAGCCTCATCACTCTCGTTGGTGGTCTACCCCTCAAAGACGTGTCATGCTTGCTGGTTTACCATGCTTTCACCCATGTTTACTCAGGAAACTTTCAAAAACCCAAGGACTGCAAAGAGGAAGCTACTATCCCATTTCGCAGATGAAGAAATAGGCTCAGAGAAGTTAAGCTACTTGCCTGGGGTCACACAGCAAGTGAGTCATTGGCAGGATAGAAGATTCAAGACTTCTGACCACCACACATCCTCTCTGCTGCCCCTGAGGCCTGCACTACCACAGACAGGGAAGGATCACAGCCCAGTCTTGGGTCTCCTGGGAGGTGGGGGTCGGGGAGGAGAACATGAGGAGGTACCAGCAAGGGCTCAAGCACAATTGAAGGACTTGGATTTGGCTATGCTGTGCTCTTTGCAGACCCAATGGCTACAATGAACTAAGGGCTGCTTGCTTTCCATCCTTTACAACTGCCCCTCTCTGGGAGGGAGGCTTCCAGGCAGATGACAGAAGGCAGACAAGCTTAGTGCTTTGTGCAGAGCTTACCAGAACTCTGGGAGCCTGTATGGAAGGGAACTTTGTGCCAAGCTCCTGCCCAGAGAGGGGACTCCGTGAGGGCCCTTAGCCTTGCACTTGGGCTAGCAGCAGTAGACATGGAGAGGTGGGAAAAAAACCGAATAACCAGAAAGTCTGCACACCAGCCAGGAAAGTCTGGGGATACGGCCAGCTCAGTTCCTGAGGGCCAGTTGGTTTATGAAAGGCTATGCTCAAGGTCATGTCCTGGAGGCAAACCTGCCCAGATGTTAGACGAGCACATGAATCCAAGGACCTGCCAATGCACCTCCCCCTTCCTTAGCCACTTTTAACCTCTGGCCATCCCTCCCCTACTCCCCACTCTACTGCACCCCAACCCTTCCCACTCACCCCCATCCCCAAACTACAAGCGCTTTGAGCCTCCAAGCCATGGCTTATGAAATGCTCTTCCCTTTCTCTCCATTTTCTACCCAGTGAACTTGGTCCTCAAAGCCCAACTCAGATGGGGCCACTAGAGCGAGACCTTCTATGAAGTCCCTCTTACTGGCCCCAGACTTGTGGTAACTATTTATCTCTATGCCAGTTTCCCTGGAAATAATGAAAGCTAAGTCAAAAGCTGCCACAGGACCCAGCACATAGTAGGTATCAGAAATTACTCTCCCTTCCTCTTCCTCCAGGCTAGGAGCTCTGTCTTAGTGGGGTTTGTCACTGCTACAGTTAACAGTAATAGCCATGCACTGAATGGCTACTATAAAGTGGGAACTGTGTCTGGAGATGGATGAAGATAATTAAAGCAAAGAGATCATTTCTGTAAATCATGAAGCATAATGCTTGGCAAAGAATAGGCGATTAATCAATGTATGTTGAATGGATGGAATGAATTAATGAGTGTGAGTAACTGACAACCTTGGACTGCTGGACATAGTAATAAAAAACTTTTTTCTTAAATGCGGAAAGCTGGGCCCAGGCTGGGCTCCAGGAATCTCCCCGCGCCTGCCTCTCCCTCCCCACTCTGAAGCCAGAGGGACTGGCTGGCTATGCCCTGGCCCCTCCGCTGGACCATTGGTTTAACGATCTCTCAGTGGTTGGCAGGTGTGCAGCAGGCAGCCAGCTCACTCTAGCGGGGCTTCCCCTGGCTGATGGTGCTCTCTGTAGTTCTCTGAGTCAGCTTGGTCCTTTCCTCCCCTGCCTCAGGCCCTACACCATGCTTGGCGTGAAACCACACCACACGATTCTGAGCCTCAGCCCCTGTTGCCCCAGGAGTGGTAGCAAACATTCCATCCTAAACAATGAAGCCAGACTTCTGGTCCCAGCTGTCCCACTGACTCTGATTCCCCATCCCATGGGGGATGGCCCCAGCCCTTGGCCCCAGCCCCTGGTCCCCAGCCCTAAGGAGGCCCTGTTGAATTCTACCTCTCAGCCTAGCAGTGCTACCTTCTCCCCCTCCTGCCCAGGGCACACCCCTTGGGAACCAGATCCTGGTTCACAAATTGGACAGAAGTTTTCCCAGTAACTAAATGCAATTATACAAACTGGGAAGAGCCACGCCCACCCACACAATCCCTCATCATCACAATGCCTCCAAAAATACTTGGGGAGACTTTTATTGGAATTGGGTGTCCCAGCTTTCTGGAAAGTTACAGTTAAGATAAACACAAACCCCAAACCACACTCTGTGTTACTTCTTCCTAACCTTTTCCAAATGGCCGCCATCCCATTCCCTGCTGTCAAGTGTTCTGAATTCTGAACTCCTCACACCAGGGCCCATCAGAAATACTGCAGAGACAGCCCGGGCTGAGAGGGAAAGGAACACACCAAACTCTGCCCACATTGAGCAGGTTGGCTTTTCTTAGGAGGGCAGGGTGCATTTTGGAGACCATGCTGGTTTCGATGTCCGGATGCTATGTTTAAGTGGCAGGTAAGGAAGGAAAGGTGAGATAGCAGGTGAGCCAGTGCTAGGGGAGGTGTGGAAGCTGCAGGCAGCAGTCAGGGAAGAAGACCCTGCCTTTGTCAGTGCCAGTGACGCAGAACCGCAGGGCCCCAGCCTGCCAGTGCCCGGTCCTGCCAGCACCCGTGTCTTCTGCTCTCTGCTGTGCCTCCCATTGGCCGGGCCAGGGCTTGGCACATGGGAGGGGCTCCAGGAATATCTGTGGGATCAATGGCTGTGTCCAAGATTCTCAAGTCTACCTAGGCGCCGGTTTAAGAGAAAGTTAAAATATGAAAATCAGGTGACAATTTGCCTGGTAAAAGAATGCTTCAGTTTGCAGAGGGCTTCACCCCAGGGCTTCTAGAAGTAGACCCAGGCACTTCAGTGCATTTAGAGTGAGGTGCAGCATGCAGCCAGTATGTCAGGAACCCAGCAGGTGCATTAAGTCCCTTTTCCTGCCATCGCCACCTACACATGAGCCTCAAATTCCTGAAGCAGCACAGTCCCTGATGGCGAGGGACTGTAGTCAAATTAGCGAGCACATACATGACCCAGTGAGCATCTCAGAAGCAGGTGTGCTGAGCTGAAGTGGGTGGTGTGCCCCGTGCCCACAGGGCAGCAGACTGGATTGCATGCCTGCTGGGTGGAAAGTGCCTTACAAAGCTCCCTGACACACACTGTTCGGCGGGCGGGTGGGTGTTCACGTCTCCATTGTAAGACTGAGTATATCTGTATCACCAGGAGACGTGAAGGGCGACACAGTGGTCAGGGAGAGGGAGAGGGCTCTGGTCTGGGGTTTGAATTTCAGCTCTGCCATTCACTAGCCGGTCGCCAGGGCACATCTCCTGCCTCGCTCACTGAGGAAGTCTTGTTCACTGCCTTCCTCTGTACCCCTCTCCCATCTCCTGAGTGTGACCCATTGAAGACCCGGGGCACATGTCCCTCGGACGTCTCATCTACAGCGATTCTCTTCTTTGTCCCACTCCACTCTACTTCTGTCCTTGCTACGACCAGGAACTGCACTACCTTCAAAGTTTTTGACTCCCAACATCTCTTCCTCTGACCATCACCTCCTGTCATTCCAGCTCTCCTCCTCTATTGTCCCAGAACAACGATCCCAGGACCTCAGGACCTGCAGTGTCCTACTCTTATGTTTCCATCATCTTGTTTGGGCCCTTACTTCTTTTCTTTTCTTTTTTTTTTCTTTTTTTTTTTTAAATATTTATTTATTTTTGAGAGAGACAGAGCGTGAGTGGGGGAGGGGCAGAGAGAGAGACGGGGAGACACAGAATCTGAAGCAGGCTCCAGGCTCTGAGCTGTCAGCACAGAGAGCCCAATGCAGGCTCGAGCCCACGAACCATGAGATCACAACCTGAGCCAAAGTCGAACACTCAACCAACTGAGCCGCCCAGGTTCCACCCCCTCCCCTTACTTCTTTTCTAATCCAGCTTGGATTTACTCCTTCTGCAGAGACCCTTAACTTCTTTGCCCTGCTCTCCATGTGCCGTGCCCCTGTCTCCACTCTGCCTCCATCAAAATGCCATCTTTCCACCCTTTCCTCATCTGCACCCAAGCAGCTGATTGTGGCTGGAGAAAACAGTGCCATGATGCTGGCCGATCCAACCTTCTCTCAGTGGCCCTCGTACCAGGGGGGCCCTCCTGCCACCTTCTTATGCTGTCAGCTCACCGCTTATGCCCCCTCTTCCCACCTCCAGCCTCTCACACCCTTCACTCTGCTCACACTTCACTGAGAAAATAAAAGTAGCCAGAGACTCTCTTTTCCTCACACCACCAAATCCACTCATCATGTGGCACTGCTTTCCCTGTTATGACAGCAGATGAATTGTCCACTTTCAAATGCCTGTTTCACGAAGTTCCATCCCCTCTAACATGCTCAAAGATTCTGTTCCTACCATTACCCACTCCCATGCATTTGTCAAGGTGTCCTCGATTAGTATGCAAGCATGCTGTATTTTCTCCCTTTTTTTTAAGTTTATTTATTTTGAGAGACAGACAGAGTGTGAGCAGGGGAGGGGCAGAGAGAGAGGGAGAGAAGGACAATCCCAAGCAGGCTCTGCACTGTCAGCACAGAGCCCGACGCAGGGCTCCAACTAACCATAAGATCATGACCTGAGCTGAAATCAAGAGTTGGACACTTAACCGGCTGAGCCACCCAGGCGCCCCTCTCCCTTTTTAGTAGACAACCCCCTTGACCCCTGCACTGTCCTCCAGCTACCTCATTTCTCTGCACCCCTTTACAGGAAAACTTCTCTAAAGGGTAGCCAACCTCTCCTTTCCTCCTCTTCCTTCTCTTCTGGGTCCACATCAATCAAGAGGTCATCCCACTTTTCCAGAGTCTGCACTTGCAAGATCCCCAGAAGCCTCCTTCTGCAAATCCAGTGATGGCTTCCCTGTTCTCTGCTTTCTCAGCATCTCAGCAATATTAGACATGGCTGACCACTCCTCCTTCTTGAAATACTCTTTTGGCTTCTGGGACACCATGCTCTCCTTTATCTTCACTGTCTGCCTTCCTCAGTTTCCTCTGCTGGATCCCCTCCTCTGTCTGGCCTTTCAGTGTTGGAGATCCCCATGTTCAGTCCTCAGACCCCTCTCTCTGCTCTCTCTCAGACAATCGCATTTCACCTGTCAGGGAGGAAAAGTCTTTTTCCTCTACCCTCTTAGATTCAGTTACTGGCGCCCTGCAAATTAAACTGACAAAAGCCAGATTAACAGGAGAAAGGGCTTATTATGTATGTATATGGAGGCCTTTTAAGGAAAGAATTGATACCCAAAGAAGCAGTTAGGCCAGGGGTTTATATACCATCTAAATAAAGAGCTATAAATTGCGAAGTTATAAGACAAAGGAAAAGTGGTTTAAGATTCTAGGAGTGATAAATTGTAAGAAGGGGAAACTAATGGAACTTAAGTGTTATTTTAGTAAGGTTTGTTATACAGATTCACTCTCCTGCAGTATCAGAGTGATAGGAGTGTCTCTGGTGATTAAGAGTTCTTTTCTTTCTGGTACAGTTGAGGGAAGGGAAGACACCTTCACAAAGGAAGATGTATTCTCTACCTTTAGTCAGACAGGAGAAGGGTAGAGAACTTTTCCTGCATCTGCTGTTTCTCCATTGCCTTCAGCTCAAAATAATCCTATGCCAAAGTTGCATATTTTGGGTCTGCATACTCTGATTCCCTTGCATCCCATGTCCTTAAACCGTGTCTATCTGCTGATGACTTCCAGAAGAAATAACCCCATCTTCCACACTAAGCTTCAAGACCACAGGTCCAGCTGCCTACTTGACATCTCCACATGGATGTCTAATTTGGTACGAAAACTTAAAAAGACCAAAAATAGAACTCTTGATTCTTGCCCCATCTCCATGTTCCTTATCTGAATAAATGTCACCAACATCAGGAGCTGTCCCGATTCCTCATTCTCCCTAACCTCCCATATCCAATCCAACATCAAATCCTGTCAGTTCAGCCTGCAAGATATATGCTGACTCCATCCCCTTATCCCCATGCCCATCACTACTGGTCTACTCTGACCACCATCATCATCATCTGTTGCTGGGGCAACTAAATCAGTCTCCTAACCAACCCTCAGCTTCCTCTCTGCATCTTGGCGACCTCTTTTCTACACAGCAGCCAAAGAAATCTTTAAAGGTATACATCAGATCAAGTTCTTGTCAAGTGCTCCACTTGAAACCTTTCAATGACTTTCCCTTGCAAGAAATCTGATTCCTTACCATGACCTGCAAGTCCCTGTGGGTTCTGGCCCTACCTCCTCTCAGCCTCACTGGTACCCCTCTCCCTTCACTCATGTCACTACACCCAAACTGGACTTATCAGACCTCAGGATACTTGCACTTGCTGCTCCTGCTCCTTAGAGCACTGCTCCCTGAATCTTGGCATGGCTGACTTTTCAAGCACGTTCAAGTCTTCATGACGAAAGCTAAAATGTCATCCCTTGAGGAGCCTTCCCTAACCACCCTGACTACCCCTACTCACCCTCAGCCACTCTTCATCACATTCCCTATCTTATTTTAATTTTTAAATGTTTATTTATTTATTTTGAGACAGAAAGAGTGGGCAAGTGAGGAGGGGCAGAGAGAGGGAGAGAAAAAGAATCCCAAGCAGGCTCTGCACTGTCAGCACAGACAGAGCCCAACACGGGGCTCGAACTCACTGAACTCACAAACCATGAGATCATGACCTGAGCCAAAATCAAGAGTCAGATGCTTAACTACTGAGCTACCCAGGTGCCCCTTCCCTGTCTTATTAGAGCATGAACTGCTTCCATAAATCATCTGGTTTATGATTTGTTTACTTGTTTGCTTGTTTGTTCCTGACCACCAGCCACTCTCAAGGAGCAGGGTTCTCTCTCTCACCCACAGTTATGTCCCTGTTGCTGAGCATCTGGTGTTTGTTGAATGAATGAATGAACTTCCATAGCTTCAGTTTTAACATCTATAAAATGGGAGTAATAATAGTGCCTATCTCACTGGTTGTTGGGAAGATTCTGTGAGGTCATGAATGTAGTGCCTAGTCTTGCCCTGGCATTTAATAAGCATTCTAACTGAGCTAGTGTTTTTATTAATAAATAATTTGGCTGAGGTCACACAGTGAGTGGCAATGTTGGACCGTGAGCTGAGGTTTCTGACCCCAGAGCCTTTGCTTGCTCCACGGTGTCTAATGCCACCTCTCAGCCTGCAGGGTAGGGAGGCCCAGAGGAACAGTGTGTGACATTAGGACCAGCCTGCCCTTGGCATGTTAAAGAACAATGACCTGATTTTATAGGTTTGGATCTTATCAGAGGGCCTTGAAAAGCCGGGCAGAAATGTTTAGACTTGGCGTGGGGAGCAATAAGGAGCCATTATATGTTCTTGAGCACGAGTGCAATGTGATGATGAGTGTTTTAGAGAAGGATTCTGACTGATTAGTCACTATATATATGTCATTAAGTCAGGCAATCTAGTCTAAATTGTCATTCTCCAGACTGCCTGGAAACAACCAGATAATTGTGAAGTAGCTTGTTTTGGCTGTTCACCTCGAACACTTAAATCAGCCCACTACCAGCTGTCCCCTTCACTTTATGGGGAGCTTACATGTCTATATGGGTGGTAAATCCTTGAGGAGTAGGTACTTAGTTTGTATATTTAACTCTGAACTGCAGTGTGATTCCAAACTCATTCAAAAGGATTGCCAATGCGTATTGTTTCTTCATGAGCTCTAAGTGGCTCATGATCTATAATAGTTATAATTTTATTTCATAGCTACTGGTACACACACATTGAACAAAGAGCTAGCAGAATTCAGCACATTAGACTCAACAGCTATATACAAATCTTTCCCACAATAATGTCTGCCTTGTAGGCATGCAGGAAAGACCCTCACATAATAGGTCAAGGGTCAATAAATGTTTGTTCATTTGTTTATGTGGCAATCTATGATGCTGAATATCTGTGTGCAGAGTGAATTGCGTGGAAGGGGCTAGGGATAGGGGCTGGTGATCCTGTGGCCTTTGGAAAGGAACAGAAGAGAAGCCGAGAGAGATGTTTTCAGGAATGATGTGGCAGGATCTAGTGATTGGCACTCAACATGACTCAACACAATCTCCACTAATCTTGGGTTTTCTAGCTCTCTGTTCTTCCCCATTCCTCAACATCAAGGCCACACATGAAGATCCAGGGAAAGGGGCTGAGAGTGATCTCTACAATACATCTAGATAGGCATCTGTATGTGTCTAATAGTGGGGGGAAGGCTGTTAAGGATGCTCCAGCCACACAGAAGGTGGAGAATGAAGTCAGGCTGAGGCTGGAGGAGAAAGCCTGTCCTCCAAATCTGGGCTCGGCAGGGCAGCCCTCCCCTCCCTGCTCAGAGATTGCTGAGGCAACCTCCTGTGTCCTGTGGTGAGAAAGGCACTAGGGAAGGGTGGCAAGACTGCAACAGAGGTTGATGTGTAGCAGTAACCTAAATGCACAGCATCTTTGTTTCTAGAATCACCTTCATCTTCAAATAAATGTCTGTTTTATTTCTTTCTAAATGTTTTTCTATAAAAATTCCTCTTCTTTTATAGCTGTTTGTGGCTGAAGGGCATCCCAGCTGCAGACTTGGAGCTGAGCACTCTGATTAATTCTATCCCAGTTACTGACCCTGCCCCACTCCCCAGGGCTGAGAAGGGAGGGAGGAGATGCTTCAGACCCTCCAGGGAGAGGCCCAACTTTTCCATGTAATATGATCAAATGAGCCAGCATCTGCAAAGCCCTGGTCTTTTCCTCTTGTAATGTTCCCAGGGTTTCTAACCCCAGAGTGGTGCTATTGTACTAAAATACATGTCATTTAGAGCTCCACCCAGCCCCTGTGAGGGCACCAAAATCTTTTTATGCATCAAAGAGTCTGGAACTAGAAAGTTCCAGAAAAACGTGAGGTATGGATGCAGTGTGTATATGTGTACGGGTGATTGATTTCACATTCCACATACAGCAGTGAACAAGTGGACAGAGTCCCTACTGTGTAGAACTAATGTTCTAGTTGTGGAAGACAGTCAATAAACAAGTAAGTGTCAGATGGTGATAAATGCTACAAAAAGAAAAAAGCAAGGTAAGAGAATAAAGAGTGTTGGAAATGGGGTTGCTAGTTTTGATTGGATGTTCTAAAAGGGTCTCTGATGATATGACCTTGAGGAAAGACATGGAGTGAAGTAAGAGAGTGAGCTGTGTGGCTACCTGGAGGAAGATTATTCCAGCCAGGGTTCTTAGTACAAGCTTGCATGGAGGACCAGCAATGAGGGCAATGTGACTGGAATAGTGTTTGGAAGAGGGTCAAGTAGAGAGTGTTAGAATGTGAAGTCAGGACAATAACCAAGGACTAGACCCATGCAGGGTGTATGGACCACAGCAAGTCCTCTGGATTTTACTGAGTGAAATGAGGAGCCACTGGAGGTTCTGAGAAGAGGAGTGAGATAAACTTTTATTTTAAAATCACTCTGACTACTGTTCAAGAAGAAATAGAGGAGACAGTGTAGAAGCAAGGAAACCAGTTAGGAGGCTTTTGAAATATTCCAGGTGAGAGATGATGGTGACTTAGACCAGGTTTCAATGGCAGAGCCAGCGAGAAGTGATTAGATCTTCCAGAATAGTATTCAGAAAAGATATATTCACTGGGTATAGAAATCTAGGCTGAGGGGTTGTTTTGTTTCCTTCAGCCTTGTAAAGATTATTTCCTTTTTTTTTTTTTTAAGAGAAGAGAATATGAGCTGGTGAGAAGGGCAGAAGAAGAGAGAGAATCTTAAGCAGGCTCTATGCTCAGCACAGAGCGGGGGCCTGTCTGACGCGGGGCCCAATCCCAAGACCCTGGGATCATGACCTGAGCTTAAATCAAGAGTTGGACATTCAACCAAGTCAAGATTATTTCCTAGCTTGCATAGTCTCTGACAAGAAGTCTGTGAGTTTTACCTATGTTTATGTGTAAGTAATGTGCCTTTTTTTCTTTGACTGCTTTTAAGATTTCCCCTTCATCCCTGATTCTCAGCAATTTGATTTTGATGTGCCTTGGCATAGTTTTCCTCATGTTTATCCTACTTGGGTCTTATTGAACTTCATAGATCTGTGTGTTTATAAATTTTACCAACTTTGGAAAAATTTTGACCATTATTTTTTCAAATATTCTTTTTGTCAACCCAGCATCTCTTTTTGGACTCCAATTACACATAAGTTAGACCACCTGATACTGTCTCGCAAGTAGCAGAGGCTATTTGCTTTCTTTTATGTTTTTCAGACTTTTTTTCAGACTCACTGTGCTTCATTTTGGATAGTTTATATTGCTATGACTTAGGGTTTGATCTTTTTTCTTTTTTTTCTACAGTATCTAATCTGTTAATCTTATCCAGTGTAAGTTCATTTTCAGATATTTTATCTCTAGAAGTTCTGCTTAGTTCTTTTTTATTTTTTCCATTTCTCTCATTATGTTTATCTTTTTCTTAAACCTTGAACATATTTACCATAGTTCAAATGCCTTTGTTAGTTCCCTGATCTCTAGCATTTTTGGATCTTTTTCTACTGACTGATTTTTCTCTTGTTTGTGGATCCCTGCTTCTTTGTATGTCTGACATTTTTTTATTAGAGACATTGTGAATTTTACATTTTTGATGCCTGATTATGCATCAAAATCTTTAAAAAGGGTTGGACTTTGTTCTAACAGACAGTTGAGTTACTTATAGATACATCTGATCTTTTCCAGGCTTGTTTTTAAACTTTTTAAAGACAGAAATGAAGGAGCTTTTTCTCTGGGGCTAGTTTAGCCACACTCTTAAGGCAGAGCCATTGTGTGGTCTCTACTGAATGCGTTGTGTATTCAGTAAAACCTTTGCATCCTGGCTGGTGGGAACTCAGGTGATTCCTTGTTCTGTAGGAGCTCTAGAAACTGTTTGGCCTACACATCTCTGGCGATTGTTCTTTCCTGGAAGTTTGTTGTTGTTGTTGTTGGTCTTAAGAATTTTCATCTTACACCTGCACAGATTGTTATTCAGCCAAAGACCCTTTGCTCTTTCTCTTGGTGGTTCCCTCTTTTCCCATACACTACCCTGCAAGTACCACCTTTGCTGTAGCTGCCTTGTCCTCCTTGACCTCAAATCTCTGTCTCCTCAATTCACTAATTGTGCTGGGCTCTGTTTGGATCCCCATTTCCTCTATTGCTACCTGCAAATTGCCTCCAGGCAGAAAACTAGATCAATCAAAGGTCTCACCTTGCTTGTTTCCCTTCTCTCAGGAATCATAGTCCTGTACTACCTGTTTTCCAGTGTGTGAAAATAATTGTTTCATAGATTTTGTCCAGTTTCCTAGTTGTTTATGGTAAGAGGGATGTCTGCATTCTGCTGCTGGCTTTATGGCCTGAAGCAAAAGTCTGTGGTTCAGTGGTGGATATGTTTCAAAGGCAGAAGGGCAGGATTTGCTAATGGATCCGATATAGGGTGTGAGAGAAAGAAAATAAGGACTCTAAGACTCTAGGGCTTTTGATCTTAGCAACTAGAAGGATGGATTTGCCATTTAATGAGATAAGGAAGGTTGTAGTTGAATCAAGGAGGGGAGTTGCTGGGATGGAGATGAGAATCAAGAGCTAAGTTATGAAGATACTAATTTTGAGATGCCTGCTAGACTTCAGGGTTGGTTTCAGTTAGGCATTTGTATATGCCAGTCTAGAACTCAGGAGAAAGCTCAGGGCTGAGTTACAAATTTTGATAGGCCAATGGTTCTTGACCCTGGCTACTGTGGCACTAAAAACACTTAGGAAACTTAGAAAACAAAAATCAATGTTCAGACTTGACTTTAAGCCAATTCAATCAGAATCTCGGGGGATTGGACCTACGAGTTGGTTTTTTTTTTTTTTTAAAGTTTTCCAGATGGTTCTAACATGCAGGCAGGGGACGAACCATTCTTACATCTGATTGACGCCCTGACAAAGATCAGCTAGGGCAGTCATTCTCAACCCTGGCTGCATATTAAAATTACCTGAGGGGCTTTTTATTTTATTTTGTTTTTAGTTTATTCATTTATTTATTGTGAGAGAGACAGAGAGAGCACAAGCAGGGGAGGGGCAGGGAGAGAGAATCCCAAGCAGTCTCTTTCATGTCAGCGCAGAGCCCGACGTGGGGCTTGAACCCACGAACCCATGAGATCATGACCTGAGCTGAAATCAAGAGTTGGATGCCTACCTGACCGAGCCACCCAGGTGCCCCACCTGGGGAGCTTTCTAAAGTCCTAATGTCCAACCACCACCCTATCCCCCACCATCCAATTGCATCATTTTCACTGGGGATAGGGCATAGGAACGAGTATATTGTTAAAGTCTTTAGTAACTCCAATGTATAGCCAAGGTTGGAAGCAATGAGTCCCAGGGAGTGATTGTGGAATCCAGAAGTGATCTGAAGACTGAGCCTTAGTGACCCAAAAGCTGAAAGGGTTGCTAAGTTAGGAGGAGAACCGACAGAAGGAGGTCACAGGTTTTCTGTAAATGTCTGAATTGTGGCTGTCCATTCACATTTAAGAATTAAAAATAGAAAATCTGACTGCCTAGGTGGGGCTTGTAGACTCAGGTTTCTCTTTAGATGAGTGTGAACCGCCAGCCATTAACTTTGTGGTGTTTCTCACACCCGAGCCTATCCAGGGTTCTTTGGGGCACTTCGTCTCCTTCCCCTCCTCAGCTGCACCCACCTTCACCAGTCACCACTCCTTGACCTGCTGCCACCTTCCAGAAGTATGTTGAGATTCCTCATCCACCAGATATCTCCCTCCCCATTCTCAGTGTTGTTCCTGCTTTATGCCTTTCTATCCCTTTTCTGTCATTTTACTGGTCTTAGAGGAATCAATCCAGGTGATTAGATAATTATCTTAAAAAACCAGAAGTCTCCAAACCGTTCTAAAGGTGAGGATCACTTGGGGCACCTGGCTGGCTCAGTAGGTGGAGTGTGGGACTCTTGATCTCAGGGTCTTGAGTTCAAGCCCCATGTTGGGCATAAAGTTTACTTAATTAAAAAAAAATGTGTGTGTGTGTATGTGTGTATAATATTTTTAAATATTTTACATAATTTAAATATTTTTACATAATAAATATTTTTATTTATTGAGAATATTTTTACAGAACCCGTATGATAGAAATATTTTATATAGAACTCATATGATAAAAGTGACATATACTTGCAGTATTCATTAATTAATAGGGAAAATACATATTGATGCACAAAGTCCTCTGAATTAATTCAATACCACTTTTAAATGCATTCATGGTTTTACATTTACATATATTTGGAAACTCATAGCACAAGCATGTAGGAGAAAGTTATTGTGGCTGAGAACAATGCTTGGTGAACAAACAGATTCAGACGCCTTTGCAATAAATGCAGAGCTGTGGGAATCTAAGCCAGATAACTGGGACCCAGAGCTCTAGGCTCCGGAAGCCAGTGGAAGCTTCCGACAGGGGAGGGGCTGTTCCTCTGTTCCTGGGGCACCTTTGATGCATGCTTCCTTTCCAGCTTTTCCCTGTGCATAGCGGTCTCTTTCTCTGGGAATTTAATGTGGGTGGGTTCCTCCCCAAGGGAGCATTTAGATAATGCCAGCTGGCCTCCTGAACAAATTATTTGCCCAAAGAAAACAAAGGAAGCTGAGTGAATTTCAGTCTGGGAGTTTTATTCTACCACCTTTCTCTTCTCCATTCTTCCTCATCTCCTATCTTTAGAAATTCTGTTCTTTGTTCTCTGACTGAACAAATGGCCAACGTTTCCAAGCCCTATGCTAAACGATTTATATACTTTATTTCATGTAATCCTCATCACCGTCCTGTGGAAATAGGTGCAATTCATATTCTCAGGTGAGAAAACGGTTAGAAAGAGGAATTAAAGGGCTTTCTCAGATCAAAGAGCTAGCAAGTGACAGAACTGAGACTCTGACCCAGGCACCTGCCTCCTCAGCCATCCCACCCGCCCCCTCCCTGTGGCAAGGCTGGTGCTGCCTGAATGATGAGGAATTTAGAGACATTAAAGATACTTAGTAAATGACTGAATCCAGGAAAGACGAGGAGCTCTTTCCAGGCCTTCCAAAGGGTCCCTCCTCTGGCGGCAGCCTCCAGCTTCCAGAAACTGGCCCTGCCTCTCCAAGCCTGTGTGTAAACAAACACTCCCCTCCCTGCACCCTCAGCTCTAGTCAAACACCTGGGACCACGCCTCTCAGGTCTTTATTACCCCATCACCTCTGCCCTGAAAGCCCTCTACTGTCCTCCCCTACTTCATTTCTCTAAAACCCACACAGCAGTCAAGGGCCTCTTCCTCGGCAGAGCCCACCCTGGTAATTCAGCCTCCACGGACCCTCCTTATTTGTTTCACTTCTGCCAGTGATTATCTAACCACACACGTGTATAACTTCCCTCCCCACCAGAGATCAGACGCTGCCTTTAAAATAGAATGACACAGTCTTTAATCCATTAAAATAATGTATGCTTGTACTGAACATTTCAAAAGAGAAGAGCACATAGAAGTGGAAGAAAAACATTTCCAATATTTCTACCGCTAAAATAGAACTACGCCAGGGATTTGCCTTTGAGTCTTTCGTCTGTAGAAGAATTGTAGGCCTTACATTATTGATATATAATGTAGAAATAAACTTTGTAAAAGCATCCCTGTTGTTGGATGCATAGTATTCTTTGGAGAGGATGTGCCGCGGCTTTTCAGAAACACAAATGCCTCCCCCACAGGACCTAGGCCAGGGCCCCCTCACCCCCAGGGAGGGCCCTGGTGAAGACCATGTGAGTGAGTAATCAGGTTGTCTGGGGGGTGGAAAGAGGGTGGGTTATGTTTGGTGCGTGGTATGTGTTAGCTACAGGGGGGCCATTTAGGAGGCTGGAAAAATTACAGAGTGCTCATGCTGAGCCCACGTCTGCCAACAAAGGACATTTAAAACAAATCCTATGAAATTATAGCTTTTGTAATCTATGAGTTACTCAGACAGGAAAGTACATAGGACTGATGTGTTTCAGTGGGAACCCTGGGAACACTGGTGCTAGCCCTCTCTAGGGCCTGGGATAGTGCTGTATGAAGGAGAAAGGCTTTCCCAGATGCTGTTTGCAGCCCGCGATCCCTGTCATTCAGAGGTGGCAAGGCCTAGGCCCCGAGCGCAGAAGCCAGGCCCTCCCTAGGCCATGAGGCATACGGAATAGCAGGCAGAAACTATACAAAGAGCTAGAGATACGATGAGAAGCCGGTTGGCCTAGCTTTTGCCCTGTGATTCCAAGTATATACTGAGGGGGAACGGGCCAGTGAGGGGGAACTGGAATGCAGGCATGTCTGTGTGTCTGTCATCAGGATGGAGGTCTGTCTTCACTCCTCTGAGACAATGCAGTCCAAAAGAAAGAGAAGTGAAATCAGTGGCAGTGTTTCTAGACTGTTGCTTGGACTTTCGCTGCCACCAAGAGCTGAGGGAAGGCAGGCTCGGGGGACTAGGTGCGCATCTGGGGACCCCCTGCTCCCGGGAACAGTGATGGGCATCCTCCTGGCTGCTTGGTGGAAAGAGCCCCTGTCCTCCTCCCATCAGTGATAGAAGGAGCTATGAGAATTGAATCTGGGTGGATGACACCTCATCCGTGGCACAGAGAGGAGAGAGAGACCATAAAGATGGTGCACATTCTTTCACAGACCTCCAGGATCATAGCAGCAGGGAGAAGGAGGGAGTGACCCAGCCCCAAGCCCTAACTCACTGGCCCAGCCCCAGACAGTCTGTGGACAGGGTCCAGGGGCACGTGACCATGTTGATCCCTGCTCTGCCCTTCCTCCCAAAGAGTCAACAGAGTACATGCAAGGGTTGGGGGGAAGACACCCCACTGCCTTTTGGGGCATCTATCCAGCCAGGGGCAAGAGCTTCTGATGAGTTTCTGCTCCGAAACCCTGGGACAGTGTCGTCACAGACCCAAAAGGGTAGGGTCAGCCACAGTGGGGTCACTGACCTGAATTCTGACACCACCTCTACCACTTCCTTGCCTTAGACCGGCCTGTCTGGACCTCAGACTGTGCATCTGAAAACAAGGAAATATCACCCACTTCCCATGGTTGGGAGGAAAGGTAAATAAACTAGATGTGAAAATGGCCTTTACAACCATGAAACCCCCACAGAAACCTAGTGAGGAGAGTGACACAGAGAAGTGGTCAGAGCTGAACAATGTAGTTGTCATCTGTGCTTGTGGTGGTGGCTGTGGTTGTGACAGGGCCTGTGACACAACGCTCTGGAAGCTCCCTTTTTCACAGTTACCTTGACACACCTGCTCAAGTGAATTCAAGTTCCCACCTCAAATAATTCCTTTAAAGAGAACATGTCCATGTCAGTGTGCAGACTGACCTGCATTATTTGCCCACCCAGGAGTATAAAGTGCCCTCCAGCCAGTGCTGAAAACCCGTAAGCGCCTCTGCGTCTTTTCTCCCTTGTCACTATGGCACGGGTCGGCTCCGCTCCCAGCACACTTGAGTGCTCTGCAGGAGGCAGAGGCCTGGGCACCCCTCCTGGCTCAGGTAGTCTCATCCCACTCCTCTCTGGTCTGGGGACTCAGGGTCACAGTACAGAAGTGATTTCTCTGATACAATAAGAATCTATGCATTATGAGCACTTTCAATAATAGCCAAATCATGGAAAGAGACTAAATGTCCATCAACTGATGAATAGATAAAGATGCGGTTTATCTATACAATGGAATACTACTTGGCAATGAGAAAGAATGAAATCTGGCCATTCGTAGCAACGTGGATGGAACTGGAGGGTATTATGCTGAGTGAAATAAGTCAGTCAGAGAAAGAAAGATATCATATGTTTTCACTCTTATGTGGATCTTGAGAAACTTAACAGAAAACCATGGGGGAAGGTATGGGGGGAAAAATAGTTACAAACAGTGAGGGAGGGAGGCAAACCATAAGACACTCTTAGATACAGAGAACAAACTGAGGGTGGATAGGGGTGGGGGAGAGGGGAAAGTGGGTGATGGGCATTGAGGAGGGCACTTGTTTGGATGAGCACTGGGTGTTGTATGTAAGTGATTAAGTGATGAATCACAAGAATTTACCCCCAGGGGCGCCTGGGTGGCTCAGTCAGTTGAGCTTCTGACTTTAGCTCAGGTCATGATCTCGTGGTTCCCAAGTTCAAGCCCCACATTGGGCTCTGTGCTGACAGCTGGGAGCCTGGAGCCTGCTTCCGATTCTGTGTCTCCCTCTCTCTCTCTCTGCTCCTCCCCCGCTCATGTTCTGTCTCTCTCTCAAAAATAAAATAAAAAACATTAAAAAAAATTTTTTTAAATACGATTTAAAAAAAAAAGAATATACCCCCAAAACCAGGAGCACTCCGTACACACTGTACATTAGCCAATTTGACAATGAATTATATTTTGAAAAAAGAAATTATCTTATCAATTTTAAACCTGTACTCCTTACTTAGAACACAATAAACATCAGTACTTAGGGAAAATAAATAAATAAAAGATGAGCAGTTGAGCAATGATAAAAAAAAAAAAAAAAAAAAGAATCTATGCATGATGGCCAGGGTCCTGCTGAAACCTCTCATCGGCTCCCGGAAGCTCAGGCCAGCTTCGAGACCCCTGAGCCACCCTGGAGTGGCTGGGACCAGTTCCCAGGAGACCCTCCCCTCAGAGCTCCCAGGAAAGGGAGCAAGAAGGGAGGCTAGGCGGCAGAAGCACTTTACAGTTTATGACGCTGTAAGTCTACACTAATCTTTAAAATTTTTTTAAATTTATTTTTTGAGACAGAGAGAGACAAAGTGAGTGAGGGAGAAGGAGAGAGGGAGAGAGAATCCCAAGCTCGATCTCATGACTGTGAGATCGTGCCCTGAGCTGAAACCAAGAGCCAGACACTCAACCGACTGAGCCACCCAGATGCCCCTACACTAATTTTTCTAAACGCAAACCCCTTCTTACTCTGTTTGTTGAGCACCTACTGAATACCTGGTATCATGTTGAATCTGAGTGAGACTAGGATGGAGACTTGTTGGCTAAGGCCAGTCCTTGGGCCATGTACACTCCAGAGAGCATGTGAGAAGCAGTCAGCATCAGTGTAATCTGCCTGGGCTCCAGGAAGTCCAGACTTCGGCCCTGGAGCCCAAGCCCAGCGTCTGACATGAGAGACAGCCTGGAGGGACATGGCACATGAGAACCATGGGGCCTGGCAGTGTGGGCCCGGCTGGAGGGACCCAGCAGGCCTGACGGAAGCAGCTGGCTCCTTGGCTGCCCTCGTCTCGCCCGGGAGGTTATTGCTCTGGGTATAAACAGTCCCCTGCAGTTAGCAGGATAAATATAAACACAGCCTCCTGATCAGGGCTCAGAAACTGATCTGTGCATCTAAGCTCCTTGCTGCCACCGTTGCTGCAAAATCCCAGGATAAAGCAAGGGTGCAGCAATTCCGAGCTTCCGCAGCCCAGTGCACAGGCTGGGGCAGTCCGCTTGCACCGCCAGAACCAAGTGCCACAGGCTGGTTGGCTTATTTTCTCATGGTTCTGGAGGCCAGAAATCCAAGATCAAGCTGTCCATAGGGCTGGTTTCTTTGAGGCCTCTCTCCTTGACATGTAGGTGGCTGTCTTCTCTGTGTGTGTTCACATGGTGTTGCCTCAGTTTGTGTCTGTGTCTTAATCTCCCCTTTTTATAAGGACCCCAGTCCGGGGGGCGCCTGGGTGGCTTAGTTTGTTGAGCTTCTGACTTTGGCTCAGGTCATGATCTTGAGGTTTGTGAGTTCGAGCCCCACCTCGGGCTCTCTGCTGACAGCATGGAGCCCACTTCGGATACTCTTGTCCCCTCCCCTACCCCACTCCTCCCCTGCTGGCACTCTCTCTCTCCCAAGCATAAATAATTTTTTTAAAAAAGGACCCCAATCCTATTTAGGACCTACTTATATGGTCTCATCTTACTTTAACTGCCTTGTTAAAGGCTCTGTGAACAAATACAGTCATGTTGGGACTTCAACATAAGAATTTGTGGGAACAAGAGGTCATCAAGGTCATCCCCCTGCCTTCAGACTGAAACATGTCGGAGGCTTCCTTGGGGAAGGAGAGTCGGTTTGCATTTTAAAAACCACCTTGGAGAAAGAGATTCCATACACTGGGTGGGGTCACTGTGACTTAAGATTTTTCAGAAATTGCTGTTGCTTATTATATACGACTAAAAGCCAGCTTCTTTCCACAGAGTATGAACAAACTTAGTGATAAAACTAGACTAAACTGAAGTGTAAGCCCTAAGAGAGCGGGGCTGTGCCCTAGCACGGTGCGTGCACAGAGCAGGTGCTCAGCAGCTCTTGTGGACAGGAGGAAGAGGACGAAAGAAGGAGGGAGGGGTGGAAGGAGCTACAAAATAGTTGAAAATTGATGAGGGTTGTCCCAAGTGTAGGACACAGTCCTACAGCAATCGGTCACTGCATCGGCTCCAAACTTCCCCTGAGCAGGCACACTGGGCACTCAGGAAAAGGAAGCACGTGCACACAAGTGCCCCTGGGAAACCAATACTTCGGATCTTAAATCCGAGAGGCAAATCTCACAAATCTTTCATAAAGGACACAGGCAATATTTTTTCCTTGGTTTTGCAGAAGGCACAGACATGGCCTTCCTAAAGGCAGAAAACATTAAATCATTTCTGAAAGGATTTCTGTGAGGAGCAAGGATGATATGGTGCACGGTTGCTGTTTTCTGATGACGTGACTTAACACAGAGGCGGCATTTGGAGATCCCACAAGAGGGGGCTTACTGCTTAGAGTCACTGGGCTCTTGTTCAAGCCTCTAATGGACTGCGTCTGTGTCTTCCCACTTCCCAGACATTAAGCCCCTTGACACAGTAAACACAGCTCACAGCTGGCACATAGTAGGCACTTCATAATGTTATAGAAGAATCACATGTGAGGGAGTGGTAGAATCTGAAATGTTCATGTCCCCCCCAAAATCTGTGTTGAGACCTAACCCCTAAGATGATGCCATTAGGTGGTGGGGCCTTTGAGAGATGACTAGGTTATGAGGGTGGAGCCTTACAAAAAAGATCCCAGAGAGATCCCTCTCCCCTGCCCTCATGTCAACAGGGAAAAGGTGCTGTCTTTGAATGAGGAAGAGAGCTCTCAGCAGACATTGAATCTGCTGGCACATTAATCCTAGACTTTCCAGTCCCCAGATCTGTGAGGAATAAATTTCTGTTGTTTATGAGCCGCACTGTGTACAGTATTGTGTTATAGCAGCGCAAATGAGCTGAGACAGGGAGTGAATGCCTGAAAGCAAGATCTGACACTTGAAATTTTAGGACCATTTGTGTGTATTTCCTTCAGGATAGAGATTCACCCTGCCAGGCACTCTGCGGAGTACAAGAACCACCCTGCAAGGTTTCACTGTCTCCATTTGATAGATGAAGACACTGAGGCGTGGCAAATAGCTGAGTGAGTGTGGGGCTGGCTACAACCTGAACCTCTGACTCCAGGGCCTGGGATTTTAGCCACGGTCTTCTGATACTTGGGCAAGTTATTCAACCTCCCTACCTCTTCTGTTCAGGCTGCTATAACCAATATACCCTACACTGAGTGGCTTAAACATATTTAAAAAAATTTTTTTTAATGTTTATTTATTTTTGAGAGAGAGACAGAGTGCGAGCTGGGGAGGGGCAGAGAGAGAGGGAGATACCGAATCTGTAGCAGGCTCCAGGCTCTGAGGTGTCAGCACAGAGCCCGATGTGGGGCTCAAACCCATGAGACACGAGATCATGACCTGAGCCGAAGTTGGACACTTAACCGACTGAGCCACCCAGATGCCCCTACTTAAACAATATTTATTTCTCACAGCTCTGGAGGCTGGGAAGTCCAAGATCATGGTGCTGACAGATGCAGGGCCTGGTGAATGCCCACTTCCTGGTTCATAGGCGACGCCTTTTCTCTGTGTCCTCATATGATGGAAGGGATGAGGGGATCTGGAATCTCTTTAATAAAGGCACTGATCCCATTCATGAGAGCTTCTCCCTCATGACTTAATCATCACCTCTTAAAGGCCCTACCTCCTAATACCATCACCTGGGCGGGGGTGGGAGGGTGGGATTTCAACATATGAATTTGGGCCGGGTAGAGGGGTGGGTAACACACAAACATTAAGACCTTAATACTCCCCGGGGTAAAGTAAGCCAAGCGCCTGTCTTAGCCTTGAGCCTTGCTGGATGGGGATGTCCTAGCCTCCCCTTGTAAGCGGCTTCAAAGGCAGGCTCCCCACCTTCGTCCATTCCTCTTTCAAGACCTCTGCACCCTTGCAGCCTGGCATCCATGAGGCCCCACCCCCTCCTCTCATGTCCAGAGCCAGCTTCTCCCAGTTGCCAAATCCCAAGGGAACGGTCAGGTTTCTATCTGACTAGATCCTTCTAGAAGTCTCCAACCCCTTGCTGCCTCATTCCTACTTCTCAAACCCTTTGCTCTAGCTTCGGTAACTTTGTTCTCTCCTGCTTTTGTGTCCTCCCTTTGCCCCCCTTCCTTAGTCTCTTTCTGGCTGCTGCCCTGCTCGGAGCCACCCCCACCTGTTTGGTGCCACAGCCTCTGAACTGGACTCCTCGATCCTGACCCTTCAGGCTGCCCTCCATACAGCAGCCAGAGAGACTGGCTTTTTAAAATTATTATTTTTCCTGTCATGTAAAAATTTTAATAGCTAAACACTGATTGAGAGCATATGAACACTATATACAAAATACGAACTGACATGCCCTCCAATATTTCCCTTGTTATAATTGGAAGAATCTAGGCTTGAGAGGTAGGAGGTACAAACTCTGGCTTAGACTCGAGGAAGTCAGATGTCTTAGAAGTCATATCACTTCCCATGGATTCAATTTCCTCATCTGTAAATGGGGATGATGATGCCATTCTCCTTCCTGGGTAGTAGTAGTGTCTACATGTGATAAGACATAAAATTTGCTCTCTACGCTGACCAACTGATGGTGGTTCTCATAATCTTCATTCCTTCTAAAATGGCATATGATTCTTCTGATCGAGAAAAAGGATTGTGATCAATTGTACTCAGCATCTCTGCTGTCTCTTGAAATCTACTTGAATAGTTGTTATATTTCTTCCTCTTTAAGACCACTCATTTATCTGTTTATCCCTCATGCTAAAATCAAATGAGAGTGAGGGGTTTTCATACATTCTGGGACATCTGTATAAGTTCAACTTTTGCCTGAGAGGGTCCATGCGAGATTTGCTGATTAATCTCTCTGTCCAGTATTTTCTTTCTTTCTTTCTTTTTTTCCTGCTCTCCACTTTCATCTCCAGCTCCCCTGCCTCAGGGCCTTTGCTCTGGCCGTTGACTAGCCTGGAACACTCTTACCCCAGATACCTCCTTCCAGTCCTTCCTCCAATGTTACTCCTTAATGAGGCCTGCCCTGCCTCACCCCTACTTCATACTGCAGCGTGCCTCCTCCCAGCCCATGGCTGGGCCAGCTCTATTTTTTTCTTTTCTCCATAGCACTTACTGCTTGCTAACACGGTTTACTTATTATGTTTATAGTTTATTATCCATCTCCCATGCTGAAATAGAACCCTCGTGGGGGCAGGGAACTTTGTTTGAATTACTGATGAATCCCAACGGCCTAGCACAACACCTGGCACACAGTAGGCCCTCAATAAGTATTTGTCGAGCGCATGAAATCCCCCTTCACTAGCTCCTCTTCTGTCCTTTACTTTTTTATTTATTATTATTACTTTTTTTTTTTTAGAGAAAGAGAGAGCACAAGTAGGGGAGAGGGGCAGAGGGAGAGAGAGAATCTTAAGCAGGCTCCATACTCAGCCCAGAGCCCAATGCAGGGCTCAATCCCATGACCCTAAGATCATGACCTGAGCTGAAATCAAGATTTAGAGGCTCAACTGACTGAGCCACGCAGGAGCCCTTCTCCTGCTCTTTAAATGCTGGGGTTCCCCGAGGCCCTCATTCTCATACAGTACACACTCCCTGACAAATCTTATCTGTATGACCCCTGAATCCATCTCCCAACCTTCACCTGCTTGCTTAAGGCATGTTTACTACTTAGCCAGTGGTACCTCCTCTGGGAAGCCCCCCAGGCCTCTTCTCTTATTTCCTGGCTTCTTGTGACCTCTCCCATGCTGTCCTTTTCATAGAGTTCAGGGTCATTCTTTTGAGAACAGGGGACTTATTTTTTTCATTTTTATTTATAGATTTTAATTTTTTTTTTTTTTTTAGTAATCTCTATGCCCAATGTGGGACTTGAACTCATGACCTCTAGATCAAGTCACATGCTCTACTGACAGAGCCAGCCAGGCACCCCTATTTATAAATTTTTTAAAAAATGGTTGTTGGGAGGGGTGCCTGGGTGGCTTAGTCAGTTAAGCGTCCAACTTTGGCTCAGGTCATGATTTCACAGTTTGTGAGTTTGACTCCCCATGTCAGGTAGGCTCTGTGCTGACAGCTCAGAGCCTGGAGCCTGCTTCGGATTCTGTTTCTCCCTCTCTCTCTGCCCCTCCCCCGCTTGTGCTCTGTCTTTCAAAAATAAATATTTTAAAAAAATTTTAATGGCGGTGGGGGGAAAGTTTTGATTTCAAAAATAGTAACTATCCCCTGTGTACCACAGGGAATGTGAAATATTTATAAAAGCATACAGAAGAAAATTAAGATAAAAATCGTCCATATTTCCACAACCTAGAGGTGTGCTCCACTTGTAGAATTAAATGCGTGTGCATGCACACACACACACACACACACACACATATGCATATATACATTTTTTTAAGTACATTGGAAGACTTAGCAGGAATTTCTTTTTTATTTTCATTTTTTAATGTTTCAAGCTTTTATTTAAATTCTAGTTCGTTAGCAGAAGGAATTTCTTTAAAAAAAATGAATGGCTTCCAATAAAAAGCTATTATGGAATGCTGAGTGCAGAACCATTTTGAGAAAGACAAAAACAGCCCCAGAAAGCCAGGAGCTGGCCCATGCTCACATTTAGGCTAGGGTGTTCTCACATTGAACATAAGCAATTCCTCAGGACACTTGCATCACAGGAGGCCTCTTTATGACTAAATGGAGTAAGATAACAATAAGACCTATAATCACGTCAGGACACAGACCAGATAAGAACATCACCCAAGCCACAAACATGACCAAACACCCCCCTCTGGTTACTATGAGTGACTTCTACTTCTTTACCAATCACAGCTATGGTTTTGCTCCATTCCTCCCACCTTCTAAGGAAGTAGTATTTTTCTAATGTTTATTTATTTATTTTGAGAGAGAAAGAGAGGGGCAGAGAGAGAGGTAGACAGAATCCCAAGCAAGCTCCGTGCTGTCAGCTCGAGGTAGGGCTCAAACTCATGAACTATAAGACTATGACCTGAGCCAAAATCAAGAGTCAGATGCTTAACTGACTGAGCCACCCAGGCGCCCCAGAAATATTTTTAATGTTTATTTATTTTGAGAGGGAGAGAGAGAGCATGAGCAGAAGAGGAACAGAGAGAGAAAGGGAGAGAGAGATCCCAACCAGGCTCCAAGCTGTCAGGGCAGAGCCTGTCGTGGGGCTCAATCTCACAAACCATGAGATCATGACCTGAGCCGAAATTAAGAGTTGGACACTAAACCAACTGAGCCATCCAGGCATTCCTAGGTAAGAAGTATTAAAATGCCCAATCCTAGAATGATCCCTGCTGCCTGAGCCAAGCCTTGCTTCCTTGAGCCCTCCCCCAAATCACCTAACTCAAGCTCACATCCTATGTGAGTCCTTTCTGACACCCGCTGGCTAAGAAGCCCCACAGGTCTCCATGATGTACATCTTCCTGGTTGCAGTAAACTTAATTTTGTTCCTCTAAAGACATGTTCCTGGTGGCCTCTGGCTGCAGGGCACAGACGATACTGTATATCACAGTAGTCCCTCCCCTGCCCCATGCTTGGCACATAGCAGGTCTCAAAAACATGTTAGATGAATTAACTCAAACGAAGGTGGAAACCATGGTTCTGGGACAGTCCCTGCTGGTGACCACTGGACAAACTGCCAGTTCTGTCAGGAATGTAGCAGCTGCTCCCTGAGCACCTGTATGGTAGAGGGAGAGAGGAAATGTAAGACATGGGCTTGGTCCTCATTGACAAGGCAACTCAGAAAAGCACAAAGGGGTAAAGAATACTCTGAGACATGGTCAGTAGTACAGGGGCCCCCACAGCAGCACAGAACTAAATGCCTGATGAGCTAAAGGTGCTGCCGGGTGATGAATGGACTTCAGATAGGTGTAAGAAAAGGAAATAAGCCGTTACAGACCTTGCAAGGTGGGGAAGGACGGGTGCAAAGACACGGTGCAGGGGCCGGGCGGGGGGAGTGTTTGTGGCACATCTCCTAGACACTAGGCTCTATTCAGGCTGTAGCTTTGACCATCTTGCTCGCCTCACACCCACCAATGCCTGACACAGAGCAGGCTTTCAGTAAATTCCTGGTGAATGAGTGTGTGTGTGTGTGTGTGTGTGTGTGTATAAGCATAAGGCAGTGAGGGGACCCGAGGGCCTGAGGAAGAATGTTCAAAGAGGGGCCTGAGGAAGAATGTTCAAAGAGGGGTGATGATGCTAGAAAAGCAGGTCAGGGCCTGAGTGCCAGGCTAAGACATTGTAGATCCTTCTGTCAACTGGGACCTCGGTGTGGCTTGAGCAGGACAGTGTGCAGAAGGAGGGTCCCAAGTCATCAGGGCCCTGATGGGGGGAGGGGGCCAAAACCAAGGTGAGGAGAAATGTGGAATGGGGGCCGGTTGAGTTGGACCTGTTCGGGGTTGGGCAGACCTGATTTGGAACCCCAGTTAGGCCATTTTCTGTGACCCTGGACAAGGTCCTTCACAGCACCGAGCCCCAGCCTCCATCTCCTGTCACTTAGCATCTGATGCACACTCACGCCACAGACCCAGGGCAGGCATTTTGGCCACAGTTCCCCATCATGGTATGATCATTTGCGTGGTTTAGAGCAAAGTCAGTACATTCTCTGAACCAAAGGGCAGTCGGGCCTTAAGAGGGGAAATGTAAAGAAACTGGGTGTGGGTTTGGGGACCTGTGTGCTGGTATTGTTTCATTCATTACTTGACTTCTCTAGGCCTTGGTTTCCTCACCTGAACAAGGACCAGAAGCACTTGCTCCAGGAATTTCTCTGGGGCTACATCTTGGAAAGCACCAGCAGAGTGCCGGGCAAGGGGTAGGGCTCCATACCAGTCCCTCCATCCCTCACCTCCCATGAGTCGGTGGTCAGCCGCCCTTCCCTGTAGGCGGTTGAGAGCAGAATGTGCAGGAGGAGCAGCCCTGCCCCATTTGGAGGCAGCGGCACCCCTGATCCCTTCGCCTCAGTCCTGGGGCCACAAGTCCAATCCCTCCTGACACAGCCGGGCCCTAACAGAGACCCCTGTGCCAAGCGAGGCACCGTGGCAGCCCCTCTCACTTGTTTGCTAGCCCACAGGGCAGAGAGCACGTCAGTGGGCACCGGGGCAGACACAGGGGTCTGTGGGGACCCTCAAGAGCGTTGCCCCAGCTGCAGTGCTCAGCACTGGGCTTGTCTGCATCATCCTTGTGTCTCTAGCACTCGTCTGGAGCAGCCCACAGCCCTCCTTCCGTGAGGAGAGGTGCGGGAGAAGCCACGCGCTGGGACAGCCCCTCACACAGACCAGGGCCTTGAAGAGTGCCCGGTGCACAGAGAGCCACAGGCTCCAGCTCCCCAGGCACTCGGCTCCCTTCCCTGCATCTCCCCTCCTTCAAATGTGCTTCGCAGCTTCCATGGGCAGGGGTGAGGGGAGGGGAAGCCGCGCTTCTCCGGTATGTGAAAACGGAATTCGCCGAGAGGAGGCGGAACTGTCCTTTTGAAAGCATGATTCTGCTTTACGGGAACCACCATGGGCTTTAAAACCTCTGCTCCTGGAGGATACAGGACTTGAGGTGACAGGAGACTCAGGTGATGTTGTAGTGACACTCCCAAGCAGGGTTGATACACCTGTTTTCTCCCCACAACCAGGTCGGTCTGAGAGGCGAGCTCTCAAGCTCCTCATCACAGCCCCGTATGGGGACCCCCTTTCTCCTTAAGTCCAGGAGCCAGGCCAGGGCGGCCTCGGCTTCCTGCATCTCACTGCGCCCTCTCCAGGCTCCTGTTGGCCAGGCCTGTGTCCCATCAGGGACCGCTCCTCCCTCCCCCTGGCCTTGGATACAGTCTTCTCCCACAATCCTGGGCTGAGGCTAGGAGTCTGCTCTTTGGGGAGGGTGGGGGGCAGGAGGGGCAGTGATCTCATCCCCCCAAAAGGATTAGTCATGAGAGAGGCAGGGACAGATCTAGGGGGCAGGATGCAGGATGGGCTCCATGTAAATGACTCATCTTCCCGCCAGCTCCGTGGGGCCTGGGTTTGACAGCTGCTCCCAGGGAGAGGTTGTTAAGCAGGAGCTACCCGGAGGCAGGAGTAGTTAACCGGCTTTTAATAACTCATTTTGCTGAATGATTTCTGGTGAGGAGAGAAAAACCTTAATCCCACAGAAGCAGCACAGAGTGGGAGGAGGTTCAAGTCAGCCGGCTGGCTGGGAACGCGGTGCCAAGGTTCAAAACTGTTTCTCGGGGTCACTTGCCCATGGCCCACGTTTACCAAAACTTTTCTAATGTTAAACATCGCTGGCCTGCAACCTGTGGGGCTCAGCCTTCTTTTCCCAGCCCCCAACCCCCTGCCCTCTCAGCCACCCCCAACTGCTCTCCTGCTCTCATCAAAGACCATCCCAGAGGTCCCCCCGGAACAAGCCAAAAGCAAACAGGAGAATGAGGAGGGGCCCACATTCTCCAGGTGCCACTTTGTCCTGAGTAATGGGGTGTCTGGTATGAGCTCAGCCCCACGCTCAGCTGTGGAGGGAAGGGGACCAGGAACTGCTGTCCTTGGGAAGCTGTCCATCTGGTTTGCAACTGAGAGAGAGCCACAAGTGCCAACAAATACAGCAGCCCACGGTCTCAGCTTTTCCGTAACGGTCCCGTTTTCTAGGATCCTGGATGCAGATTTGGGGGATTGGAGAAGGCAGCAGCGCCTCCCTCTAGCTGGGCTTCCCACCCTGCACAGGGGCCAGAGCCTGAAGCAAGTCCAGACGGTGTTGTCACTCACCTGAAACTGCCCAGCAAACTGAGTCCCAGGGAAGTGAAAGCAGGCAGTGGTAGAGTCGGTCTTAGGTGTGTAGACGGGGAGCTCTTGCCGCTGAAACTTCTGGGCTTGCCCCCAGCTTCCACATTTCACCCAATGCACCTGAGCTGGGATGGAAGGGCCATGCCTCTCCCATGCTGTTTGCCAATAAGCTCGCTGCTCTGTGAACACTCGGCATGTCCCAGGTGCTGCGGGAGGCGTGTGGGAACCACCTCCTCGTGGAGTCCTCACAGTGACCTTCGGAGGCGGGCAGTCAGCAGGCCATTTTTAGAGGGAGAAGTAACCTGTCCATGTTGCCACATTCGCAAGTGAGGCATGAGCCTGACGCCACAGCCTCGGCTCCCAGCCTCTGCCGTCAGCTCTCCAAGAAAGGTGATGTTGGCCCTTCCCAAGCCTGCAGGAATGGAGACATGCCAATTTTGTCTTCTGTTGCTTAAAGTTTCCAGAGCTCGAAATTTTGTACAAAGGCAGGGCATGTTGCCGGATGTGACGCTCAGGATGCTGGAGAAGCTTTGGGAGGTACCCCTGGAGGTATTTCTAGAGGCCTCATTCCCACGTGCTCCCATAGTTCAGCCTGAGAACAAGGTGGATGGGAAGTTCTCCCACGTTGTCCCCTTCCTTCCACACAGTCACCCAGTCCATAGGCGAGCGTTACTGGATGCCATGGGCCAGGTTGAGCCCCTCGCACACCCTGCCAGTGGACATGCTTTTATCAGACCCAGGCCTCAATTTCCTCCCTCTCCAAACTCCACTCCCCCCCTCACCCCTAACACACACCCTTCTGGACTGAACACAAATACACCTTCCTCTATAAGTCTTTCTCAGACCCTCCACCGGGAGGATCTCAGCCCAGTTCTGACCTACGCTGGTCTGGGTGCACCTGGGCACTGGGGACAGTTTTGTTTTTTTTGTTTTTTGTTTGTTTGTTTTTTTAGTGATTCTTCATAGCCTTTATTTATTTTTTTAGCATTTCTTTTTTTTTATAGTTTATTGTCAAGTTGGTTTCCATATAACACCCAGTGCTCATCCCAACAAATGCCCTCCTCCATGTCCATTACCCACTGTCCCCTTTCCCCCTCCCCCATCAGCCCTCAGTTTGTTCTCAGTATTCAAGAGTCTCTCATGGTTTGCCTCCCTCCCTCTCCCCAACTATTTTCCCCCTTCCCCTTCCCCATGGTCCTCTGTTAAGTTTCTCCTGTCCCACTTATGAGTAAAAACATATGGTATCTGTCCTTCTCTGCCTGACTTATTTCACTTAGCATGACACCCTTGAGTTCCATGGGGACAGTTTTAAGTTCCCCCAGTGATTCTCTTGCACAGCCAGAGTGAAGAACTGCTGTTTGAGCCAAAAGCGACCTACCTATCTTTCTTCCGAACTCCCCTGCATTTGACTCTCGCTTATCACATTGCAAGCTCTTTCCTCCACGTTCACGTCCTGGCTCTGCCGCTTGTTCTGTGATCTGGGCAAGTTTTTTTTTTAACCTCGGTGTCTTTATCTACTAAGTGTGACCGCATCTACTAACCTCACAAATGGGATTATAATAATTCCCACTGTGGTTCATCTCATCTAAGCTTATAAATGCACCATCGGTTAGAAATGCACCATTAAGAATTTAAAATGTTGCCAAATAAACCATGCCAGGTCATTGACTGTAAGAAGCATCCTGATTTCAAGGATGTTAAAATTCAAGGGAGAAAAAGCTGTGACTTAGAGTGAATGAAAGCCAGTGCCTCACAGAGTCGTGAGGATGAAATGCATGGATATACATGAAGTCTTGGCACAGTGCCTGGAAATAGTGAGGGCTCAATACATGTCAGCTATTATTATCCCTCTCCACGTTTTTATTCCTCACTGAATGCTTTAGTGACTTTTCCCTCCGCCATTCTTTCAGCCCCAGCTCTCCCAGAATATTTGGGGCTTATCCAGGCTGGTTAGCTGTCCCCAACGCTGCCCCCCATAGTAGTGACTTAGAGAAGGATGAATAGGCAGCCTTGAGGGTCCAGGGCTGGGGCTCATGTCCCAGGGAAATCTTTCTGGCCTGATGCCTTCTCAAGTGTCCAGCCTTCCTCCAAGGAGAAGCCTCCCTCCTTCCTGAGAGTCAGTGTCTTGGCTCTGGCCACAGAGCAGCCTAATGGCAGTCCACCCTCCACTCCACAGCCCACCCCGAGTCTCCCACTGCTCCCTGCTTAGCTAGGGAGGGGCAGGGGAAGGCCTGGCTGCTAGTCCGGCAAGGCCCAGCCTCCTTGATAATAAAGTGAGGCTGTTCATCCTTCCACCAGCCAGTCAGGAAGGATCAGATGAAAAAAAAAAAAAAAAAAAGGAAGGATCAGATGAGATGGCTTCCCAGGCAATTGTGCCAAGCAGACAAGTGGAGTCCTGGTTAGGGTTACCAGATTGAGCCAATAAAAATACAGGACACCTAGTTTTTTTTGAATATCAGATAAATAATGAATCATTTTTTAGTGTAAATGTTCCCCATGCAATGTTTGGGACATACTTATACCAAACAATGATGCGTTATTTATCTGAAATTTATATTTAACTGGGAGTTCTGGTTTTTTAAATGTTTATCTAATTTTGAGAGAGAGCAAGTACGCGCGCGCGCGCACACACACACACACACACACACACACGCTGGGAGGGGCACAGAGAGAGGGAGACAAAGAATCCAAAGCAGGCTCCACACTGTCAGTGCAGAGCCTGGTGCCGGGCTTGAACTCACGAATCATGAGATCATGACCTGAACTGAAATCAAGAATTGGACGCTTAACTGACTGAGCCACCCAGGTGCCTCAGGAGTTCTGTATTTTTTCTGGCAATGCTAATGAGTCTCCTTGCCCATCCCTGCCACTGACCCCACATCTCAGCTTTCCTACTTCTCTGGTATTTAACTCTCACTCTTGAGAGATTCTTGAAATTTTTACTTTCAGTCATTCAGTCAACAAATACTATCAGCGCCTACTTTGCATGAGGTTCCTTTGTTCACTGTAGAGCATAGAAAGATTCGTAATAATAAATCTTTATTAAGGGCTTATTAATGTGCTAGGCACTAAATATCCTGCATATATTTAACTCAAAACAAAAAATGATTGAGGCAGTTAAATTATCTCCATTTTACAGATGGAAATTGAGGCTCAGAGAGGTTAATTGGTGGAACTAGATTCAAACCTGAGCAACCTAGTTCCAAATAGCCAATTATGATGTGGTCCCACCTGCAAGGGGTTCCCAGTCTCATTGTGGAGACGGGCCCCAAAAGGTAGTTCATGCTGTAAGTCATCTGTGCTTGCTACTCAAAATTCACTGACCAGCTACAATGGCATCACTGGATGCCAGGTTACGAATACAGAAATAGGAACCCCGCCCCAGAATTCAGCAAGATCCCCAAGCGGGTCCTAGGCAAACTAGTTTGAGAATCACTGCTCCTACCCAGCAGAGGGAGAGTCTATTTATTCACTCGACAAGCTTAGCTCCAGCACCTTCTGCATACCAGGGGCTATTCCAGGCACTGCATTGTCACGGTGACTGTTGAAAACTGTGGGTCCTCCTCAAGCATTTTTTTAAAATGTCTCATCCTCAAATTCTTCATGAGGGTAGAGTGCAGCGTTTCCCAAAGATTATTCTTTGAAACATGCAAGTCACCCGAGGTGATTTAAATACGATCTATGGTCCAGTTAGTGTGGAGAACACTGGAGAGTGTCAGCACAGCCCCCTGGGATTCATAAATCACATCAACATAATAAGCGCTCTGTAAAGTCCTACCATAAATAAACATGTTGTCCTTACATCCACCCTTTTATTTTTTTTAATTTTGGGAATTCTCCCCTCTCATCCCCACCACCATTAAGTATATTTTATCATCTTAAGGAGCATACTTTTTAAAAATGTTTACTTATTCTTGAGAGAGAGAGCATGAGCGGGGAGAGGCAGAGAGAGAGGGAGACAGAGGATCCCAGGAGGCTCCACGCTGTCAGTGCAGAGCCTACTGTGGGGCTCGAACTCACCAACGGTGAGATCATGACCTGAGCCAAAGTCAGACGCTTAACTGACTGAGAGCCACCCAGGCTTACTTTGGAGGAGCATACTTTGACATAGTGTATTACAAAGTGGGTTCACACTGGGGGGTTCACATTTTACAGATGATGAAATTGAGGCTGAGAGAAGATAGTGGTAGTGATTTGCTTCACGTTTGGCGGATAGAGACCACAACAAAGGTCCAAACTTCGAGTTCAAGTCTGGTTCTATTTTCTGGACACTGAGCCACTTACCCAGGCCTTCAAACCATCACACCAGTTGGAGTGTATTTGGTGGCATGTCATGGAAGGTGTAAGCAGGAAAGGGGGTTTGTAGAACTATCAGAGAAACTCTTCTTTCATCTGATTCGCCTGAATGAAGTCACATGTCCACTCCTACACCAATCGCTGTAGCCATAAAAATGCCCTGCACTGACTGGTTTAGGTCTATCCATCCTTGAGCCAATCATGGTAAGGGACTGGTAATCTCGATTGGCCTAGACTAATGGAGCCCGCCATTAGTACAATACCATATTCACCACAAGTGCTTTAGGCTGCTTGCAATTTAAATCAACAAAGCACCACAATATACCCTTTAAAAATCTTACAATTTTATGTATTAATTAATACCTCAGTAAAGCCAATTTTTTAAAGAAATTTAAATCAAAAATATTTGAAATTGGGGACATTCCAACCAGGGCTACCTTATCACATTTTTTCCTAAAGAAAGAGCTTTAGCCCACCTGCATCAGAATCATCTGATAACATTTGTTAAAATGCAGATTCCTGGGCCCTTTCCATGACCCACTAAATAGACTTCCGGAGTAGTACTTGCCTTGGAATCTGAATTTTATTAGTACCACATTCTAACTAAGCTAACTAGCCTCTGCTTTGGAATCTGCATTTTAATTATACATCCCAGTTGCTTGGATCAGCCTTGATTTATGGCTGTCCTGGGGTAATTATTACTGGATTACTCAAAAGTATACTGGATTGGACTATAAATTATATCTCCCCTTCTCCAAGTTGACACTGTAAAGCCAGCAGAAAAATGTCCCCCAGGTGAAGAGCAAAGACTTCCCCTCCTTCTGGCACAGGGGAAAGGGCTTCTGTAAGCTCAGCTGCTTACAGACTGAAACTCAGCTGGTACCTTCCCCTCCCTTAGCCCACGTCCTTGTTGGGGATGATGATGCCTCCCTCTCCAGAGTGGCTGGGGGATTGGATGAGAGGAAAAGAGTCCAGTGTCCAGCACAGAGGCTGCCAGCCAGGGGGACCCGATACAGATCAGCCTCCCTGTCTCGATTCCAGCCTCTTTGAGCTGAACTCCAGAGGCCCTGTCACCAGGGCCCCAATTGCGAAGGCGGCACCAGACAGGCTGTGGGAATGAGCTTCACAGTTTTTGTCAAAATGGCATAATAAAGCCCCCAAGTGTCTGCTCTTTGCAAACTGGGATGGCAGATCAATTGTGGCATAAACAAAACAGCAGGCTTGGTGTGAACTTGGGGACAGATTATGCCTCTGCAGGGTGTGACTGGGGGAAGGAAGGGACTCTCAGGGTGGCTGGGTTTGCCTTTTCTCTGGCTGGGGCTTCAAGGCCCCTCTCCAGAGCCAGCCTCCCTCCCCACAGATTGCCAGAACTTGAGGGACTGCTCCTCCACTCTGGGAAGCACCTGGCTAGAAAGCAGTGCCAGGCACAGACCCCCACAGCCCTGACCCCAAGGCCTCAGCGCCCCCAGAGCTCTGAACCTATCAGTGTCAATGGGGAAGGATGGTAATCTGCCACCTATCTCCTTAGTCAAGCAGACAGACAGTGTTGTGTGTAGGAAAGCAAAAGGAGGTGTCGTGGGCACAGAGCCAGACCTCAGGAATAGGGCTGGTGAGAGGGACACTTGCATTGGGTGTTCTCTGTGCTGTCAGAGAAACTCCTAACCTGCCTGTACCTGTCCTTCTGGGCAGACGGGGCCACAGCCAGTCAAGCACTTGGCATCATTTTGGGCCTTCGTCATGGCCATGAGGAGATCCCAGAACGAGTTCTGGCCCAGCCTCTGTGTGGGGCCAGTGGGGAAAGGTGTGCCCTGGCCCAGGGGTGAGCCTGTAGAGCAGAGGAGTAGATCAGTAATAAAGCTCTAAGAAGGCAGCCCAGACACTCTGAGGGCAGGGACCACATCTGTCCAGGTTTCCACCATAGCCCTGAGCCTAGCACGAAGCCTGCCACAGTGCATTTCTGAAGAAGTGAATGGGGGATGTTGGTCTTCCTGCGGCATATCTAGCGCTGTGGCCGCATGGAGGCCCTAGGATAAGGCCACACCCCTCTGGGGAGGGAAAATGGTCAGTGGGAAACATGTCACATCCTGGGTCCCATCATGGAGGGAAGAGACAAATCCTCAGCAGGAAACCCAGACTCTGGAGGGGGGTCAGGAATACAGACATGGGGGAGTTTGGAGGAATCGGAGGATGCTCCTGGTGGAGGGCCTGGCCTTTGACTCACGGGTAGGTCAGCTAGGGGCAGTCCCGTGAGGACCCCAAGGGGCAGATGAGCACCCCACCTGAGGACCACCAGCCAGACTATTAGACAAAAGTACAGGCCCCTCAGCATGGCATGCCCCCTGCTGTGCCTAACTGAGCCCCAGGGCAAGTCTGGTTCTAAAGCCTCACTTGGCTTAGCTGTGCCATGGTGGGGAGGGGGGGTGATGAACCCACCTCAATGGGAATGTTAAAGGAGGAGCAGTGGCCCCTCTGCCCAGCAATCCGCGGAAAGAGAGCCATAGGGAGGCAGAGGACTCTAGGGGACAGGAGTAGTGACCGAGGGTCAGCCAGCCTCCCCACAGGAAAATGCTCTCCTGGCTGGCAGCCCTGGAGGACTGAAATGAGGTGTTATAGTTGGAAAGGAGGCCCTGTGGTGCTCTCAGAAGGCTGGTCTGGGGTTGGTGGAAAAAGAATGTGAACGTTAGACAACAACAGACCTGGATTTCAGGCTCAGCTTCCCCGCTCTGTGCTGTGGGGCCATGACAATTACCTAACCCCTTGGCCCACCGTTTCCTGTCTGGTGAGTGGGACCTCCCTACCCCACAGCTGTGGCAAGATGGAGCAAGGGGCGGAAGGACTGCGGGCTCGCGATGGGGGCGGGGCTTCGCTGCAGCGAGGGAATCCAGGCGGAACCAGTTTATCCAATGGGCTGACAAGGAAGTGACCTTGTCTTCATCTGCTGTCTAAAGGAACTTCCCTTTGGATACCTTCACATCTTGGGCAGATGCTAGAGTTTTCCAATTAGCCTCTTTTTTTTTTTTTTTAAAGTACCAGCAGTCTTAAAATTGAAACTCATTCTCAGACATCCAGTTCAATCTAAATCCAGTCTTCAAGTTCACTTTTTTTTACATTTATTTATTTTTAAGAGATAGAGTGAAACAGAACACGAGCTGGGGAGGGGCAGAGAGAGAGGGAGACACGGAATCCGAAGCAGGCTCCAGGCTCTGAGCTGTCAGCACAGAGCCCAACATGGGGCTTGAACCCAGGAACCGTCAGATCATGACCTGAGCCGAAGTCGTACACAACCGACTGAACCACCCAGGTGCCCCTTCAAGTTCACTTCTAATCAAAGATCAGCTTCTCCTTCCGGGTCCAGGTCTGGCCCTCAGCTCAGGGGCATGTGGTGTGGGAGGGGCAGTCTGCTTGCTCAGTCTGACATCATTGGTGCCAATATAATCCTTTCTTACCTATTGCCCACTGTTAGAACAGACATGCCCTTTCATGGGGCCCAGCAGCAACCCTCTTGGGCAGAGTGTCTTCAGATCTGACTGCCTTCTGCACATCCACTTGACCCTGTCACTCTCACACATCCTTGATGCAACAAGCATCTGAAGTGCAGACTGCTCTGCTCTTCCCACCTCTGTGTGGGCCACTGCAGTCAGTCTCCCACTCAGAGAACTCTCCAGCATGGCTTCAGATTCTAGGAGATACCTCTGGCTCTCCCAGAACTCTCACTATACTCCATCCGGGGGCCCTGGATGGGCCTGTCTGATTCTGCAGGTCAGCTAGCCTCCAGGAAGTGAGCTGCCAGCTCCCCTCCAGCTGCAGATGAGGTGCTCTTGATGGCACCCTCGTCACTTGGCCTGGTGGTGGGTAGAGGATGCCACAGCACCTCCTACTATGACAACAACTCTGCTACTTCACGACCATCTCCTGGATGGATAATTTCCTTCACGACCATTTCCTCCCTGGATAATTTCCAGCCTTTCCATGTAGCCCAGGGCTGGGGGGTGCTAGTCACCAGACCCTTTTGGTCTAGTAATTCAGCATAGATGCATCTAGAACTTCTCTTTCCAATAGGGGAAATTGTGCCACGTGTCACTCTTAGCTTTGAGACTTCAGCTAAAAATCCTAAAGATTAGGAAAATCCTATTCAATAGTCTCTCAGACAAATTAATTTTCCAGGCTCAGGACTTTCCATTTCTTCAGGAATCTGGCAAAGTGATCCCCAATTAGAGGTGCTGTTTTTCCTCAATGTGTAGAAGCAGTGTTGGGTAGAATGGTCTAAGCACCAGGCTAGAAGCCAGGACACATGTAAGGTATCTGTCCCCAACAAGCTATAGGTCATGTCCCCTCTTCCCCTGCTCCCTCACTTGTACAGTGAGAGATCAGAATTAAGTAAGGTCCCTTACAGTTCACAGTCTAACAAGTTTCTTTAAAAATTTTTTCATATTTATTTATTTTTGAGAGAGAGACAGAGAAACAGAGCACAAGTCGGGGAGGGGCAGAGAGAGAGGGAGACACAGAATCTGAAGCAGGCTCAAGGCTCTGAGCTGTCAGCACAGAGCCTGATGCTGGGGCTTGAACTCACAAGCTGTGAGATCATGACCTGAGCTGAAGTCAGACACTCAACCGACTGAGCCACCCAGGTGTCCCATAGCAGTTTTTTAAAGTTTTTTCTATCATAAGAGTACCAAAAAAAGTCACAAAGCACACAGTTTGACAATTATACAACACCTGTGTAACCACTACCCAGATTAACAGAACATCTCCAGCACCCCAGAGGACCTGTGTCCCCTCCCGTTTATTACCCTCTGCCATCCTCAGAGGAAACCCCAATTCTGACATCTATTGAAATCACTTCCTTGATCTTCCTTATAATTTTACCAACCAAGAATGCATCCCTAAAAAAATTACTATAGTTTGGTTTTGCCTGGTTTTGAATTTTTTATAAATGGAATAATACAGAATACATTGTGTTCAGCTTCTTTAACATTTTCGTGAGATTCATTCATATTATTGCAAGTAGCTGTGGTTCATGCTTTCTTATTGCTGCAGAGCATTTCCTTGTAGGAATAGACTGTCTTAGTTGTGAACAATTGGGTTATTGATCTAGGACTTTATATAAATGTGCACATGCAAACAAGCGTGCACGTGCGCGCATGCACACACACACACAATTAGCTCACTCCACATATAACCATATAGATTTAGAGCTGATTTCTTTATTAATTCAAGAACTCGGATTTGGCTTTGAAGTGTGGAAAAATCCCTCTTTTAAATTACTTACACTGCTAGTATTTTTTTCCTCACTCTCTTGTGGCCAAAATCCGAATCTAAGGATATAATCCATCTTCCTTAACATGGATATTGTCATAAGCTTTTCTCCTAAATTAAGTCATTAAGCTTAAGATGAAGATCATGGTCAGGCAATTGAGATTTCCTCCAGAGAATCTAAAGAATGATTAGCATAGAAGCTTAAGGAATTACTGAAAAAAATTTTCCCCCCCTCTGGCTTTTTTTAAGGAAATAGTAAACTAAGTGAGACAAAAGTCTTCTCCACCCAGTTCTTAGGGCTGGGTTCACCCCTCCTAGCAGCACACAGGCAGCCCCTCTGATGTGGGGCCTAAATGTAACAGGGATGCCCCTGAACTTTTGCTGTAGAGGTATGAAAGGTGCCATGGTGCTGCTTGAACAGATGATCTATTTCCAGCTCAGACTCCGAGCAGCAGTGAATCTTTGTGTGAAGAAATTAAACCCCCTTCCGTAACCAGAGTGGGTTATGAGTCCCACAGAGAGCCCACAGCTGACAGCAGGCTGAGAGTACAGGTGGCAGAGGCAGAGCACACTGGTGGGAAGCCAAGCCTTCTGCAGAAATCAAATGATAAAGAATCTCCTTTAAAGACTGTGCTTTGAACAAGCAGATACATTAAGACTTAATTATGAACTAAAAGCAATAAATAGCTGCCCAGGCACAGAGCAGACGTCCCAGGACAAAAGTGACCCCAGAAACATTGCAGCATAGGACCCTGCTGGGGCATAACCTCCCTTTGGCCACAAGTCTGAGCAAGGGTGATGGTGGTCCTTGGGTGAGAAAGAACTGACACCCAAGGGCAGAGCCCACTCACTCTCTGAAGGTTGTGGACTCATTCTCAATCTTTTTGTCAGTTTCATAAACCCCCTTTTCAGAGACCATCACACATAGCTACCTGGACTGAACATACTCTACCTGGTCCCTAGTAATCCCTGATCAAATGAAGCCTTTATGAAATTCTGTCCTAAGAAGGCTCACGTGTGTCATTGGTTACATTAAAAAAACAATTTGAGGGGTAGGAGAGCAGGTGATATCTCTTTTGTGGGCTTTGCAGGTATGTCAGTGGTTTGCACCTGTGCAGTGGTTTCATTTCATGTGTCTTTATGGGTCCTTCCTAGTGACCATCCTCCCCACCTATCTTGATCTACAGACCCCTAAGCCAAGGAGCCGTGTCTCTGACATCGTTTTCCGGCGTTGCCCAGATCAGGAACCATGCCGACTGCCGCCAAGGGAAAGAAATGTCTAAGTACTGTTTCCTCTCCCCTGAGTGATGCCTCTAGGGCTAGAAGCCACATCCACACCTGTGTACGCCCGGCTCCCCGCCCAGTAGGCACCACCTGCCCAACCAGGACCTCGCTGACCCTTTCCCTGTCTCCACAGGTTTCGGCATGACCACTCCCGCGACGGTGGGCGGGAAGGCCTTCCTCATCGCCTACGGGCTGTTCGGCTGCGCCGGGACCATCCTGTTCTTCAACCTCTTCCTGGAGCGCATCATCTCGCTGCTGGCCTTCATCATGCGCGCCTGCAGGGAGCGCCAGTTGCGCCGCAGCGGCCTGCTGCCGGCCACCTTCCGCCGCGGCTCTGCGCTCTCGGAGGCCGACTGCCTGGCTGGCTGGAAGCCCTCGGTGTACCACGTGCTGCTGATCCTGGGCCTGTTCGCCGTGCTGCTGTCGTGCTGCGCCTCGGCCATGTACACCAGCGTGGAGGGCTGGGACTACGTGGACTCGCTCTACTTCTGCTTCGTCACCTTCAGCACCATCGGCTTCGGGGACCTGGTGAGCAGCCAGCACGCCGCCTACCGGAACCAGGGGCTCTACCGCCTGGGCAACTTCCTCTTCATCCTGCTCGGCGTGTGCTGCATCTACTCGCTCTTCAACGTCATCTCCATCCTCATCAAGCAGGTGCTCAACTGGATGCTGCGCAAGCTGAGCTGCCGCTGCTGCGCGCGCTGCTGCCCAGCGCCCGGCGCGCCCCTGGCCCGGCGCAACGCCATCACCCCGGGCTCCCGGCTGCGCCGCCGCCTGGCCGCGCTCGGCGCCGACTCCGCGGCCCGCGACAGCGACGCCGAAGGCCGCCGCCTGTCGGGCGAGCTCATCTCCATGCGCGACCTCACGGCCTCCAACAAGGTGTCGCTGGCGCTGCTGCAGAAGCAGCTGTCCGAGACGGCCAACGGCTACCCGCGCAGCGTGTGCGTCAACACGCGCCAGAACGGCTTCTCGGGCGGTGTGGGCGCGCTGGGCATCATGAACAACCGGCTGGCCGAGACCAGCGCCTCCAGGTAGACCGCCCGGCCGCGCCACGGACCCCCGGCGGGCTGGCGTGCCACCGGCTGTGGTTTGCTTTCCTTCTCAGACGCTGGCGCTTTCTTAATCTTTATCCAATAAAATCAAACCAAAAAAAAAAATTTTTTTTAAAGAAATACTATTTGGCCAGGCCTGATGTTATCCAGGGCAGGTTTCAGGGGAGCCTGTTTTCCTCATGGGTCCCCTCTGGAAGAACCGTGGCCCCCCCCCAGCAGATTCTCCTCCGGGGAGAGAGAAAGTGGCACCCCAGACCGTCACCCAGTGCGTACCGTAGCCAGGAGAGGGCCATCCCTTGGTTTTGCGGACTGGCACTGAACCCTGTCCCCATGCACACAAGCAGCCGGCAACCCCAAAGCATATGGTGCAACTTCTCCTGGCTCTGAATTACCTCCGCAGCATTTAGAATCCTGGCCCAGCCTAGCAGCTTCCTTCTGGTCGTCAGAAGTGATGTAGTCACAGTTTTGACAGGTGGGGGTGGGGAGAGCCATATGTTGCCTACCGATGTATATAAATAGAACAGCCGCTACACACGGAGAATGGTGTAGTATTATGCAATGAGATGAAACATAGCACCAACTTGCGGACTGTGGCATTTCCCCGAGATTTGGAAATTGGGATGGTAAGGGGCTCAGCTGGCCTTTCTCAGCCTGGAGTTAGTGCACTTAGCACAGCACACAGGGCAGCTACTTTTAATGCCGGAAACCCAGGGTGGCCTGCAGGGAGGGGAGCACATGGGCTGCAGGAGCCCTGCTTTGCTTCAGCCAGCTGATCTTTGAGGCTCTGGGCACATCTCAGAATCCCCCAACCCTCCTTTCTTTCACCAGCGTTGTCCTTGGGAATGGTTCATTACTAACCAGGAACGCCTGAGTCTTCTCAGACAAGATCTTGCTTTTTTGGTGTGGACTTTGTTTCTTAACTCCCGTGAAGCAGTTCATTTTTCCCCTTTTAGAGAGCGTAAGGGTGCAGAGTGCAGCCTCCGAAAGCCCCTTCTCCTCCTCTCTGAGTCAGGGCTCTGCCACACCAGGAACCCAAAGCAGCCATCATGCAAATGTCAGAGAATTTGGCTCCACCCATAATGTTTCGGGGGCAGATCCCATTCTAAACCTTGTTTGGCCCCCACTGACAATCAAATGGGTTTGTTTTCTCCACGCACAGTCTGTACTGGAGGTGGAGGAAGGCAGGAGGGAGGGAGCTGATGGAATGTGTGGATGGAAGCGGTTTTAAAGTTTTGCTCAGGATGATCCTTAAACTAAGGGACCGGTTCTCAACCCTCTGCTGCATAGGGGTCACTGAACTGAAGGAGGGTCAGATGCTGCCTTCTTTGAAAGCATGGGGGTCTTGGACTTTAAATGAACAATGCTATTTCGGCCCATTTTCCTCATCCTGAGAAAAAGGTCCCTAGGACAAATGCCACAGATGCAATGTGACCCACCAATATATACAGCTTCTGATAGGAAGTCTTATTTCTAAGATTTCTAAAGCACCAGGACGCCTCACATTGTCTGCCTGAGAGGCATGGAAAGCCTTGAAATCTGGCCCCCCTGGCTGCCAAGGAGGCATATGTGCCTGGAACACACAAACACATATGCACACACACGTGCACACACACACACACACATATATACACACATACAACATTAGGAGTCATACTTGAATGTCAGCCTCCCCTTTCTCCTTCCAGTTCATGGCAAGAAGGGAAAAATGCATTGGGATCTGAATGATTCTGTAGCTACTTTGGGTAATTTCTAACTTGGATTAGGATTGGAATTTAAACACAGGCCCTAATCTGAGGGTAAAGCCAGTGACAAAGAACAGTCAGGAGAGAGGTCGTCTTGCTAAATCCTAAAGCTAGGCTTCCAGAGAGGATTCGCCATGACCGTCACTCAGGCCAGCTGGTGAGCACCCCACCCCTGCCCTGCCTGAGCCATGGCTTCAGTCACACTGCCGTGACTGCACACTCAGAGGCACAAGTGCTCTAGGCCAAGGCCCTCTCACAGGACCTAGAAATAAAGTGTCATGTTTATCCCTCCAAATTAAGGAAAGCTGAAAAGGTATCCAATTAGAGGTATCACCCAGGCAACGAGCAATAACTTGGGGATCTGAAGCATACAGAGGGGGTGAGAGATCCCCATGATAGAGGCATCTAGATCACGAGGACTTAATAGCAGACAAAATAGCAGCCAACCCAGAAGAAGTGAGCCCCAGCAACAGCACAGGAAGCTGAAGACCTAGCTGTCGAGGTTCATTGAGCTAGACAGGCCAAAGACGTGTCCAAGTGATCCCCCTGACCAGTGCTCAGGACTGCGCAGAACTGTGTCTCCGCGGGAGGGAGCAGGACTTGCCTACAGAGAAGAAGAACTCAAAACCTTTCTTGGCAGTCTTCTCTGTCAGGAGTGCTTCCTGAAGTCTATCCTAAATTGCTCATGCTGCAGCCTTAGCTGTTTTCACTTCTTCTCCTATGTTCTGCCTTTGGAAGGAGACCGTTGTAAGCAGCTTGAGCAAGCTTCTGAAGGATCCCTAAGCATGGCTCATGGGAGCAGGGAAGAGAGACTTCCCTCTCATCAACTTCCCAGAGAAACACCAGCCCTCCAGCATACTAGGGTAGCTCAGGATCCGGGGGCATGCTCGTATTTTTGCCCATGTTCCCCTAGTCCCCCACCCAAATTCAGTACTTTATTGTCCTTCACTTGGGGCCAGAGGGCTCAGGGCTCCAAGTGCCAGGCGCTGCTTCTCTGGAAAAGCTGGGCTCCCAAAGTTAGGGGGATTGATAGAGCCTAGACCCATACCTAAAGACTCATGTGGCTTCTTGCTTGAGGGTGAGCATTGAGAACTGGGGTCCTACCATCATTTCAGGAATAATGACATTGAAAAGGGACCCCTTTCTTTGGTGCAGGTTCTTCCTAACCTCAGGCTCCATAAGAAAGGGCTCCTCATTCTCTTAGATGCTGTGGCCTGTCTCACCATGCAGGGCTCTCCAGGTTGACCCAAAGCTGGTAGCTCGCTGCAGGCTGCAACTGTCCCCGGCCCCTCAGGTTGCTGCTTCACCTAAGCCCCTACTCACCCCTCCCAGGCTGGGGCTATGGGGCCCTAAGCAGCCCTTGCCACCTACTGTGGCCACACAGAGGCCAGGGTCTTAGTGAGCAGCAGGGACTTCTCAGAGATGAGCAGGCAGATAAAGAAGCCACCCTTGATGTCCTTGCTTGCTAATAAGGCCAGGTGGTCAGGCTCCTTTGTCCTTTGATTGAAGCCAGAGCCTCCGGGCCTGGAGAAGGAGTCAGAAGGCGCAGGTAGTGTCGTGCCCTCAGCTTGTGGAAAATGCCAGACAGTCCTGGGCATCTGCCCAGGAGCTTCACACATCACATGCACCTACCTACATGCATACACACACACACACACACACACACACACACACACACACACACACCAGCCTTACACAGAGCTACTCGCCCCTTTCCCCAAGGAAAAATCCCAGTCTCGATCACGTTGAGAAGAAAGACTTCCCATTTTTAACTCCCTGGAGATCTACTAGGGCCTGGAAAATTCCTCTCCGCCTTGGGGGAGTTCCACGTACACTTTGCATGAATTTGAATTTGTGTTTTACATAGAAGCCAGCGTCCAAACCCAAGCTAAACCCTGGAAAATAGCTGCTAAATTTACAGCAGGCTCCTCCATCCCTGTGGCCTCCTAGCAGATGCCCTCTTCCTGTGTGCTTTGGGGGTGAGGGTGGCTGAGCCCTCACAGCCAAAGGAGAAGCTTCTGGAGATCTGAGGCAGATGGAAGCCCACAGAGGTGGAGACCACAGGAGCTGTGGGCCAGGTGGTTCCGTCTTACTGTAACTTTTTACATTCTTAACAAAAAGCACAATTCCACACGCACACTGTCTGGAAAGCACATCCAGACAGACTGCTTAGGGCCTTTCTGAGTCCAGAAGAGGCACTGGGGTTCTCTATCGCAGGGGTTGGGTGCGGCTGAAGGCTGCACGCTCTGTGGGGGGTGGGGCAGAGAGGGGAGGCAGGGAAAGGGCTGCTGGAACCACTCCTGACCCAGGGCGGGCTCCTCAGCATGGACTCAGGGGCCTGGACTCTTGCCCCTGGGGCAGCCCTGGCGCTTTCAGGCACCTCATTAAGCGCTGAGAAGCGATGAGATCTGTACTAACCTGGCCCAAGACCCTCTTCCCCTCTCATTCAGCCTCTTCCTCCTCTCTCCCCTCCCTAGGGAAGCTCCCCCTTGCTTTACAAATCATTTTCTATGCTACTGTGTTCTCTCAGGAGGGGGTTAGAGCATGTGGGGCAAGCCTGCAGGGTTTCTTAAATAATACATTTATTTTTCTGAGCAGTAACTCCAAGACAGGAGTTGAAGGGTGTTTAAATTAACGAATAAAATACAGCCTGCCACCTCTTTGAGCTGTTTGCTGTCTGTCTGTCAGAGCCTCCTGCCTCCCCACCTCCCTGATCACACCTCTTCTCAGGGGGCCCCAGGAGACCTCAGCTTCTTGGATCAGGCCCCAGCAGCAGCTCCGTGGGGAAGTTACTCAGCCAAACAACAGTGACATCCATCTGCGGGGTGGCAGGCACCAAAGGATGTCGCAGGCAGCTTGGCAGCTTGGACAAATTGGGCCAGTTTCTAAGGGCCAGTCCAGGAAGGAAGACAGGCACAGAAGACATTGGCCCCACTGGGGCAGGGGCTTTCAACCCTGGTGGTGCACCACGTTCTCCAAAGGAAACAAGAGAAGATACTGATGCCCAGGACCCGCCCCACCTTTGCTCCCCACCCCTCATCCCCTCACCCCCAAGATTCCTTCAGGTAGGCACTGGAATTTTTTGGAAGCTGCCCAGGTGCTCCAAATGGGCAGCCAGGGCCTTGAACCCACACTCTAAACACAGAGCACTCTCGTCATGGTGAGGAAAGCGCCCTCACTTGGAAGCTAGGAAGTCTGAATTCTAGTTCTGCATCAGGCAGTCACCATGCTGGCTCAGATCCTCAGTTTCCCCATCTCTAAAATGGGATAATGATATTGTACCCACCACACACCTCTCAGGAGTCTTATAAAAAGTCAACGAGAGGTTGAAAACTCCACAAATGTAAAGTGTCACCCTGAGAGAGACCAGGCAGTCCCCACTGCTTCTGCGGTGCCAGCTGGGGAAGAAGGATCCATCTAGATGATTGCTTCTGGCCTCTGCAAACCTCTTCTTTTTGGCACTGCCTTAATCACCATATTAGTGCAAACTCCACAGCCCTTCCCCAGGTCATCCTTTTCCCTCAGGGTGCCCTCCCTAGAGATAAGAAGTAGTTGACAGGTCTCTCAAGGATGCCCCCCCCCCATCTACAAAATCACTCTTTTTCCCCCGACCCCAAAGGTTTCACAGACTGTAGTAATACAGTGTACTATTTTCTATTCTATTATGTTTTGTTTTAATGCTGGTCGAAGCTATTACATTGATTTCCTGATGAATCACACTCAGCAGCTTGAAAAACACTGGCCTACAGTGTGTCTGGAATGAAAGCTTTCTATCACCCTGCTTCCAGCTAAGACCCATTAGCTAGCTGTGGTAGCGGAGGGGCCCAGCAAGCCTCCTCTCTCTCTGGGCCCTATGCCCCAGCTGTGTAATCCACTTAGGCAGGTGGTTTAGCTGCACAAAGGGGTCCTTGCCTTCCTTCCAAGTTGGAGGCATATGATTTCTCTGATATTTTAGACCCTTAGCCAGCCATGCCCGATGGACTGGTGACCCTCTCCCTTCTATGGTCAGTTACCTTTCTGTTCGCCTAAGAAGATAAGAAAAAGGAGCTTACATTTACCAACCCAGGCCCCTGCATATTTATCTCACTATCCCCTACCTCCCCTGAGAATTTGGTACTTTCCCCCACATTGTCCTGGGTCAGAGGGTTAAGTTAACTTGTCTAGTTTAGGACCAGCCCCTGCCTCCTCGTGTTAGGGGATGGAGAGACAAGGGTGAAAAGGACAGCACAGCCCTCACTGTCTGGGAGACCAGGCCCTGCAGTACGGCAGGACGGGAGCCCCACCTCCACGGGGCAGTTGGGCTCTAGGAGCACCCAGGGGGAAACAGCCAGCCCTCTGTGCAGGCAGAGAAGGCCCTCGGGGGCAGGGTGGCCAAGGCCAGTGAGCTGATGAGGGGCAGGAAGTGACCCGGGCAGGGGGAGTGGCAAGTGAGAGGACCAGGGAGGGGAAGTAGATGGAGTGATCTCTTGACTGGAAGAACTGGAGTGTGCGCAAAGCAAATTACATCCCTGGCCCCCTCCTACTCCATTTTGAGGGGAACCTTCACAGGAGGGATGTCAGTGGAATCACTTAACCAGAGGCGAAGAGCACTCACTTCTGCCCTGTTGCTGCCTCTCTGGCTGATGGCCAGCAGGCCTCTTCCTCTCACTGAGGCTCCTCTTCCACATCTGCAAAGTGAGTGCTGGCCCTTGGGCTCTGTCGCTCTGAGGCTCCAGAGAAGAGGGGAGGAGGAGAGAAATGCAAGTGTCCATGGGGATTCCTTCAAGAACCATACTTAGCAAACATCTGCCAAGTGGCTAACCCAACATGGACAATTTATGCCAGCTCTTTCTCCATGGACTGCGCTAAAGCAGGACTGGCCATCTGGATGCAGGGTGGAAGGAAATGTGCCACTGAAGGCTGGCCAACTTCCTGCAGAAAGCTGCAGCTTCCACATGCATTCCCACCCCTGTGAGAAACCTCTGTGAGCTCCAGGTCACTGTTTCCATGTGTCTCAGCTTCCTCCAGCACAAATAAAGGACCATTCTCTAGGGTTGTGCTGTCCAGGGCAGTGCCCACTAGCCACACACAGCTATTTAAATTTAAATGAATTTAAAATTAAATTTTAATTAAATTACAAACTCAGCTCTTCACTTTCAGGAACCACATTTCAAGTGTTCAATACCCACATGTGGCCAACAGCTACCATATTGGACAGCACAGATAAAAACCATTTCTGTCACTATAGCAAGGCCTATTACACAGGACTGCTCTAGGGCGCTCTGGGGTCAGAAAGCTTGAACTCCAGGGCCACCCTGGGACTGGGGGTGTTATTTATCAAAATCTCAGCGGCCAATTAACACCCCAGTTTATAGACCTTTTCTACCCAGACTCCATCCTGTTTCTCTACCTCAGATTACTCCAGACCCAGAAGGTTCTTAAAGTGCTTCTGCTCATAATCAGGTCACAATCCTGCTGAGTTTCACTCAGTAGGCACAAATCACTGATAGTCAGTCATACCCACGGTTTGAATGCCGTCTGCACGTGAGGGTTTAGGAGTGTTGAGAAGGCCCATCAAGGTAGATAGTGGAGCCTTTCCTTTTCTCTGCCCAGGACGCTCTCCTGTCCCTTTCTTCTGGGACCGATATCCTTGTCCTGTCCTCTTGGAAAATCTACCCCATCATCCTGTGGTCTAGGAGACCTGTCAATCACAGGGTGCCTCCTGTGTTAGTTAGGAATGTGTTCGGCTGCAATTAACAAAAATTCCAGCAGAGGAGCTTAAAGAAACAGAAATAGGGTTTTATTTGACATTTGCCAGATGTCTGGGAGCAGGTGCTGTAGTAAGGCCAGCTCACCTTCTCTTCTCATGTTGTCCTTGGTCCTCATGCTGGTCACCTCAGGTGCCATACCTCTAAGTCTCACGTCTGTTACCAGCAGAAGGCAGACCTGGTTTGCCCAGGTCTCCCTGGGGACTTTCTGCTGGCATCTCATTGACCAGAAGAGTGTCACATGGTAACCATCACCTATGAGGGAGACCAGGGGCCAGAACAATCCTCTCTACAAGAGCACAGTGAGCGTGAGAGGTTTCGGATGGTAAGGAGTGAGTCCACCTACATACTGGAACTGGCATCCTCCCTCTAGGCTGGATCAGCCATGGTTCCATATCCTCACTGGTCTAAGGGAGGGCACATGCAGGCCAGGGGAGCACCCCATTGGCCTTACAAGGATCAGGTGTGATGGAGTGGCCCTTTCTTCTTTTAAATTACAAGCTAGGCCCGGTGCACCAGTCAAGGCAAAGTTAATGCAATAGAATCCAGTACAGCTGGTTTAAGCAGAGTAGATTTATTATAGGTGATAAACTCTGACCTGGCCACCTAGGTCACTGACACTGATAGCCTGACTGAGTGAGTTTGCAGGGCACTGCTGCCCTAGTCCCCAGGCAGGGTCTTATGTGCTTGGGAGAGACTCTTGGGCACCGTAATCCTAAAACGGGCACTGCAAGCAGCTGGCAGGCCCTGGCCAGCTCCCCAGGCTTATACAACTGGCAGACTCGGTCAGCATCACTAGGAGACTTTGCTTTTCTGCGGTGGGACACAGAGAATTTGCAGTCTTTTAAAAGACCTGCTCCATTTCTCCTCCCCAAACCTCATCTGAACAGCCTTCCCAGACCCTGTCCTCAATCAGGTTTTCTGCTTGGCTATAAAACCTATTCATTCTTTTTTGGTCTCTCATGGGCTTTACTTTGTATTTAACCTCAGCTAGCAAATAGCCTGTACATCACTGAGAAAGCCAAAAAGACTCCAGGTGAAGCTCTCAGGACTGACTCTCAAGAGACACACAGCCAGAGAGCCAGGGCACAAAGGGGGTTGCTACCTCTCTTACGATTGGGAAGCAACTGGTTTTTATAAAGGCCACCATGATGAAGAAGCCACTCCAGGAAAATCAAACACAACCACTTGCCAGCAGCCAACAGCAGAAGCCTAGGCTCTACCTCCAATCTGCCTTTCAAATCTTGTCTAAGGGCATCTAACATGCAGAATCCACACCTCATCCAATTAGTAGCTGCAAGAGAGTCTGGGGAATATAGTTTTCAGCCTTCTAGGCTCTGCAGGACAGGACAGCCCTCTAGAAGGAGGGTGGATAGGTGCTGAGTGCCAGTCTACTGCATCCTGCCTGCAGGGGTGGCCAGGTGGTAATTGTCCTCCCTCCCTGTGGGAAGAGAGCAGAAAACCACTCTGCAAAGGGAAGAAGAGGCAGGCCTGCCCTAGCCCAGCTGTGTTCCCCGAGGCTGGTGCCTGCAGTTCTTCCTGCAAATCTGGGAGCCTTCTCTGCTTTCTTCCTATGAGGGCAAGCCAATAATTTCCCCCTTTTTCTACGGACTGAGTTAGGTTATCCTGCATCTGAAAAAATGTGAGCTAACATTGCCACTATACCTAGGATAACTCCTTCCTTGCTCTCGGAGAGTTGGAATGTCTTTTGTAGCAATAGCAACTTCCATGGGAAAGTTCAGCCTTGGAAGGCAGACATCTCTGGGAGAAGGAGTACAATGACATATTCACACTAAAGTGTGAATGACCAGCAGTGGAGCCTCTTCCAAGACTAGGTTCTGATGGAGCAGAAGGAGGGGAAAGCCTTGGCTCCTGGCAGATGGAGAAGGGAATCCTACTAATCAGATAAAGGCCACAGTAAAGGCCATTTGAGGACATCATGGATCCACCTTGCTGACTTTGGGCTTCAGAGGACTGAAGCTGAATGTACACCCTGACATTCCTTCCCTTAAAAGACAAATTTCCAGAAGTACCTGGGTGGCTCTGTTGGTTAAGCATCTCTTTCTTTTTTTAATGTTTATTTATTTTTGAGAGAGAGATAGAGTGTGAGCGGGGGAGGGGTAGAGAGAGAGAGGGAGACACAGAATCTGGAGCAGGCTGACAGCTCAGAGTCTGACGTGGGACTCGAACTCACAAACCATGAGATCATGACCTGAGCCTTAGTGGATGCTTAACCAACTGACCCACCCAGGTGCCCCCAAGCACATGACTCTTGATTTGGGCTCAGGTCATGATCTCATGGTTGTGAGTTTGAGCCCCGCGTCAGGTTCCGTGCTGATAGCACAGAGCCTGCCTGAGTTTCTCTCTCTCCCTCTTCCCTTCTCCTTCATGCTCTCTCTCTAAAAAAAAAAGAAAAAAAAAAAAGAGTGATAGATTTCCAGCCATTCCCCATTACATTTCTAACAAATGCTATCTCCAGCATTGACTTATGTGACAGGGTCTCTGCCAGCCCAGCTTCTAATACTATTAACCAAATGCTCCAAAATTCTCAAGAGCCTCTCCATCAGTCTCCCTCTTCCATGTTCCAACTTCTCTAGATTCTCTCCTGAGCCCCCAGAGCCTGGGGCAAGAGGGCTGGAGGGAGACTTCTACTGGCTAGGGAGCACCCTACTGGGAACATTTGTCAGCCCACTTATCCTCACCTAACCCTCCCCAGTAAGGGATTTCTCCTTCCATTGGTTAAAAGTCGAAATAATAAAAGGGTAGGGGGGATTATTATGGCAATTTTATTCTTTCTAAACAAGCTAACAGGAATAATGCAAAAGCACTGGAGATGGAATCAGGCCTCTGGCGAGATGTCTTAGGGTGCAGCTTTTTCCTGGGTGTCACAGCCCCACAACCCCATCCCCTGACGGCATCAAAGCTCTGCCCCTTGCACAGCCTCAATGCAGTGAGCACCCGGTCCTCTCTGCACCACACCGGTGGGGCCTGCATGCAGACTCCAGGCTGGGCTCACATCCGCTGGTTCCACCACCAGTGTGATTTAGGAGCTTCACTCCTGCTTCGGAAACCAGATCCCAGTGCCTCTTCAAAGGCAGTGCTGACATAAGCCACCTGGTCATGGAAGGCATCTCATTCCCTGCTCCAGCTCACCCACCGGGAAGCCAGTGACACAAGTCAGGGGGAGCTACAAGAACTACCCTCAAACCACAGAGGCTGCACTGACCACCCGTAGCCACAGTTTGGCCTGACCTCCTGCGTTGTCTGTCAGGAGGCTGGCTGGAGAAGGGAAGTGACTTGCCCAGGCCTCTTGGTTGTATGTGGGAGAAGCCTAGAATAGAAGCTGATCTGCCTCTGAGATGAGATTTCAGGACATCTCTCCCTCATTCACCACTTAAAGAAAAATAACACTCCCCACCAGCTTCTTGGAAGCTGAACATCAGTAAGACCACCTGCACTAGGGCCTTTGAAAGAAACACGGGGCTCAGGTCCAGACACCTTTTGTTGGAGGTCCTTAAGACGACCCTCGGGTTCAATGAAGGACTCACAGTTGTGGCTTATTACAGAGAAAGGGTATAGATTAAAGTCAGCAAAGGAAAGAAGCAGAGAGTGGGATCCTGGAGAAAGCAACTGCAAGCTGCCAGTGATCCTCCCCAGCAGGATCACACGGATGGCACTTATTCTCCCAGTAATGATGTGTGACATGTATGAAGTCTTGCCAGCAAGGAAAGTTCCCCCGAGCCTTGACATCTAGGGTTTTTACTGGGGGAGGGGGTCCTGGCCATGATCACCCGCATGACTGACCATAGCTAGTCACTCCTCAGCCCCTCCAGAGATCAAACTGATACAGCACTGGCCAGGGCCCCAGGTGAACAGACAGGTGCTGACCATGACATGTTGTGAGTGTACACTATCTGTCATAACACAAGGGCTCAGGTGTACAAGGACACTTCTGTAAGGCAAGCTCTTCCAAGGGCTCAGACGTTATTTCCCAGGAGCAGGTCAAGGGCCAGTTCTTCAGTATGTGTATGGTGCAAGCACCCCAGGCCTGCTGGTTGACCCTCTCCTGCACACACCTGTGCTCAGGTCCAGTTGCCCATTGGTAGGCAGCCTCTACCTCCCTGGGTCATGCCAGCAGAGGCCAGTGGCCAAAGCAGACAAGGAGAACAGTGGAAGCTGCCGTTGGCTCCATGTCTGTCCGAGAAGAATCAGCCCAGACCTCAACCCCAAAGACTCTTTCTCCTGAACAGGGACCTGAAGGGCTGATTTGTTCTCCTTGGTGGCCATTCAAATTGTCCCTGTGTCTGTCAGTGGTGACCTTCACTACCCTGTGGAAGCCTCACTATGTCTTGTCCCTTCTACCTGCTGATGCCCCACAGTCAGTGGGGGGCTGACACACATCTCAACCATGGCCACTGTTGACACCCCTCCACTGTATTGCTTTCACACACATCTCGTCTTCTACTCTCTTGGGGGTTAGGGGTTCTCTCCCAACAAATGTTATAGTTCCTAAGAATGTCTTCAAAAGGGGCCTGGCTGACTCTTTTTCCTATAGCCCTATTGCTCAAGGAGCCAGAGACAAGCAGGATTAAAGGGCACCCTTAGTGTCCTACCTAGACTCCTACCCAAAAGTGCCTCACCCCACAAAATTACAAGGTCCAGCACAAGGGCCTCCAGTCTTTTCAACTTCATGGGGACGTTCTTCTCAACTCCCTAGTGGATGGGAGGGGGCGATCTCTACATCCACTTGGGGGATGTTTTACAGGAGCCAAGCACCCACTCCAAAGGCCACAAGGCCTCCTGAGAGTCCCTGTACAATATGGGCCAATACAGCCTGGGCCTGCCAGAGCTATCAGGTAAGCAAAGGAGTCCCCCCAGGGATGCAAATAAAGCGGGTTATAATAACCCCAAAAGACAACATATATAAAAAAATAATGTCTACTACTGAAGGCCATATGAATAAAAATGATTAGTATTTTTTGACTGACAAACTTTTTTCTCTACAATATGACTTGAAGTGTAAATAACCAGGGAGAAACGAGATACTGTGGTTTCTACTTAGAGTTCCATACCAATAAATGACTGATAACAAAAGCCTTGCAGAAGGTGGTTCATGGCAAAGCTTAAGGAAGAAATGTAGGCCTCACTGGTACCTCAGGGGGGTGGGGAGAGGGGCTTGTGGGGAGTTCACAAAAGCTGAGTAGCTTCATGGTCTGTCAGAAGCTCAGAAGCCCCACCTCAAAGAGGACAGAGCAATCAGGGCAACTTGTTCCATCAGGGGTGGGCCTGCTGAGGGGATCCCTGCCCCCCACCTCACAAGACAGGGCATCTGTGAGGGACAGGCCCACTTAGTCTGGTGGGGATCGGCTTTGGAACCAGGATGCTCCCTCAGGGCAGACTGCCATCATGCAGGGAAGTTACACAGAGGATTCAAATCTCCAGAACAAAACCCGTAGTGTAGGCTCCCAAATCCTGCTGCCTGTTGGCTCCCAGCCCTGTCTTTGACAATAACATCAGCTTGAGCCAGGGCTGGCCAACACTGTTCTGGGAGAGTCCCTGGCTTCTGGAATGAGGCCTCCTCTGTCTCTCCTCCTCTGAGGCCTGCCATTCAGGTGACATTTGCTCTCAGCTTTTACACTCCACTGTAGGCACTGAGAAGGGTACAGTCTACTGCTTAGCGGGGAAGGCAGGGCTGGGGGACACGGAAGGGGAGAAGGCCACCTGTCCCAGCATACAGCATTGTAGGACAGGTATGCTGAGGACATGGCCACACCTGTCCTGACTCCTCTGGAACCAAAGAGGGGAGCAGTCTTCCGGGGCTGACACTTGAGTCACCCAGGCCTTGGGGAGGCCAGCCTCTCCCTCAGCCCCCACAGCAGACCCTCAGTCACACCCAAGCCCACTCTACATTAATCCGCATTCACATAATTTCAGGGTCAGTGTCATGGCCAAACAACATTGTAAAAGTCAAGTTTTGGTGCCCACTTGGTGCTGCGTGCATCGACTTTTAGAGTGTGGTGGGTTTTCCATTCAGACCGGTCGAGGTGAGGGTCCTTTTAAGCAAATTCTGGAATCCTCTGAGCATCAAACACCTTGAAACAAGAAAACAAACCCACCTGACTGCATTGGTGGAAGGAACTGAAATGGTTATAAAGTGCCAAATGCAGCTAGCAAGGACAGAGACATACAATTGATATCAGTTCCCCTCCTCAATCTACACGTTCTACTTTTCCTGTAGCAAAGGGGCCATCCATCCATCCATCCATCCACTCACCCACCATGTATTTATATTACATCATGTATTGAACACCTTCCATGTACAAACCACTGCAAGTTGCCACAGAAGTAAATATAGGGATGTACCGTCTAGGGGCAAAAATTAAACATTAAGACCAGACATAAACAACTTGGCAGAAAGGGAAGAGTGTCATGAGGGAGGTACAGAAAAAGTGCTGGGAGATGAAACATTCCCAGGCCTCTCTTCAAGCTCCAATAGAAGGCAACTGGCAGGATTACATATTATTTAATAAACCATTTCTTTCTCTAATGGAGACCACCAGGATGGGTTTTTTCCCCATTTACACAAGAAAGAAGCCTCAAATTCTAATTATCCTAGCCTGAGCAATGGCTTTGTCTCGCTTTTCATTCTAGTCTTTTCAGCTCTTAGTTGCTCCATTGAGGACAATGTACAGAGCCCAAATTCCTTCCAAGATTTTAATTGGACCCTCCATGAGGGATTTTGAAACCAGCAAAATGAGCTAAATGAGAAGATGATGGATACGTTAAAGACAGCTGCCTCAGGGCCTGATGGTCCCTCCACAGCAGCGTGTGCAGGTGAGCAGGTGAAGGGTGGCCAGGTGTCAGCAGCCAACCTCCGCCCCCTTAGATACCTCTCCCCACAAAGGGAGTCTGGCCCACACCTAAGTCAACCCCAGGAAGAATTAGGGAGAAAGTCTCTTGCTATAAAAGTGCCTGGAGATGCATTTCTCAAACATAAAAGAGGAAAATGTGACAAATTTTGTTGCCACAGTGAGAAAGAAGGTCCCATCAACATGATAAATGAACCACTTGGAAATCTCAGCAGACCACTACTCACCCTGCAGGCGGAATTTGACTGCAAGATCTCTACAAAGACGCTGAGGAGCCAATGTGGCTGCCCACCCTGCCAGCCAAGCAGGGCAAAGTGAAGTTTGGGCAAAGTCCTCTAGCTCTCGAATCCCCCCCGCCCCCACCCGTGTCCTGCTTGGTGCAGGGGGAGTGCAGCGGCTGGTTTCATTCTGACAGTGCTTGTCTCTCGGTGAGCGCTTCACGGGCCAGGAGGTATGGGGGAAAGCCATCCTTCCATCACTCAGCTCAGTGACCTCCAGCAAGTAATTTCCCTTTTCAGAGCCTCCATTTCTGCATCCACATTGATTGCAGGCTTCTGTGCAGAGTGCATGGTGCAGACCGGGTGCTCAATGGCTTTAGTTCCCTTCCCCCAGACGTTTGCTGTCCATGCTCGGTTCCCCTTGGCCTAGGACAGGGTCTTCCTGGGTCCCCCAGCTAAGGCCTTGAGTAACACGTCTGAAGCCTTAGGCTGATCTCCACTTGGAAACCAACAGAGGCTCAGTAGCTTTTAGCTCCCAGAAAGTGATTTTCCCAAACCCTTCCTCATTTCACTACACCACCAGCCAGAAATTCACGCTCCCATTCAGCATTCCTTTACAAGATTTTAGAATTATTTTTCCATCTCTGGCCTTTGTGAGTTCAGGGATTTTAGTTCTTTGTGCCTCAACACAAAGACATCTTTTTCCCTTAGAGGCCATCACTGCTCATACAGGGCCTTTGTGGGAATGAGAAGGAGGCGGCCCTCTGAGCAGACAAAGCCTGGGCTAGGGCACACAGTGCAGCCAAGGCTGGCATACATCCCACTTGGCCACCAGCTGGCCGCCCTGATGCAAGGCACAGAGCACAGCAGAGCCCTGCTCGTGTTCCTTCCATTTGCTCCTCCTCTTCCCTCTCCTCCTCCTCGCTGCTGCCACCCCCGCCGCCGCCACCACCACCACCACCACCACCAGTCGGCAGCAGCTGATTCTTACTGAGGGCTCATGAGCAGCAGACACTGCTCAATTCTTCCCCTGCTGTATCTCCGCATCCTTGCCTCCTATAAGGAAGCGTGTGGACATGCTGTTCTCAGCCCAGTACCCCTTCTTCACTCCTTTGGGTCAACATGCTCGCCATTTCCTCTAGGAAACCTGTATTCCCCTAGGCAGGGAAAAGGGGTGAAGCCAGACAGCAGGATCCAGCCCAGGCAGAGCTGAGAGCAGGAAGGAGCTAGGCCTGGGCACAAAGGGAAGATTGAATCGCTTGTGGTAAGGAGAACCGACCCGAGACATTCCAAGTGGTGGAAGTGCTCCAGGAACTCAGTCCTTCAGCTGCCTGGATGAGTAGGAACATTTGGGGCCAGGACAGCAGAGATCTGGGAGCTCCACAGGAAGAACTAGAGAGGGTAAAACCTCCATGTGGAGTGGAAGCAACTCAGCTTCAGGCCAAGGAGGTTGGGACTTTTCTTACTTGGTCATTGGGCTACCAGGGCCCAGGTGAGACATACAAGAAGGAACCAAGAGACAGGCCCAGGTTGATTTCAAGAAGTCTGAAAGATAATGTCCCCAAGAAAGCCACAAATATCTACTGAGAAAAGTCAGAAGAAAAAAATGGTCTCAAAAACAAAAAAAAAAAAAAACACAACAACAACAAAAAACCTATAAGGTGACCCTGGGCTTCTCTCAGCAAGATTCTGGGAAGGCAGAAATTTGGCCAATGACTGTGTAAATCCCGAACCAGCCATTCTTCCCCTGGAGTTTGCTCTCCTGTGAGGTGTCCTTGAAGCATGATTTCTTCCCCAAGGGGAGGACGGTATTTACAGCACTGCCCTTTAGAAATATGACACAACTCCTAGAAAAAAGAAACTGTTCTTTCTTCCAGCTCATTTATGTTCTGGCTCCTCAGTTCTCAACACCAAGGGAAAAATGGGTGGGGGTGTGGGGGAGAGAAAAGGATCATCTTAATAAATATTATTGTCTTCCAAAAGTCTATAAACAAGGTGTAAGAAAAGTAATTACCACTTAGATCTGGTGCTCAAAAAATCAGTTCAGGTGCGTTATATCCAGCTAAGTTAATCCCAAGAGAAGGGGAGGAGAGAAACAATTTCTGAATACATAAAAAATTATTATCCATTTTTGTTTCCTTAATGACCCCGTTGGGATGAGGCTTTGCCTTGAATTCAATTTTTGATGGAGTTCTGTGGTGGGAGGAGGTGCCTGACAGCCAAGAGGCCCACCATCCAGGAAGCTCTGCCACCAACCAGCCATCAGACCCAGGCCCATCACCCAAACTCTGCATGCTGGCTTCAACACTCTCTGTGCAGGGTCACTTTGTTCCAGCCAAGCCCATGTCCAAGTCCTCCACAGCCCTTCATGACAGCCCAGAGGGAGAGGTGTATACACTGGGGCACGCCAGAGTCCATCCTCAAAGGCATCAATAATAATCCAGGTCTCCCTGGAGCTCACACTCCGTGCACAGGTGTTTCCTGAGAACGTACTCTGCGCCTACTGTGTTCAGAACTGTGGGCAAGACAGAGAAGGTCCTGAGTTTGTAGATTAGTTGGATTCAGTGGAAACAGGATTACAGAATAGGGTGGAGTCCAAAGAAGTTATTACATGGGAAAGAGAAGAAAAGAACTGAAGCCAAATGATGCTTTGAGAGGAAATAAATGTTCAAGGTGGGGCTTCGAAGATGGTGGGCAAAAGCGGAAACATAAACACCAAATTAAGCATCCCGTGCCGGGGCGCCTGGGTGGCTCATTGGTTGAGCATCCAGCTTCAGCTCAGGTCATGATCTCGCCATTAGTGGGTTCGAGCCCCGTGTCAGGCTCTGTGCTAACAGCTAGCTCAGAGCCTGGAGCCTGTCTTCAGATTCTGTGTCTCCCTCTCTCTCTGACCCTCCCCTGCTCATGCTCTCTCTCTCTCTCTCTCTCTCAGAAATAAATAAAACATTAAAAAAAAAATCCCTTGCCAGGCCCAAAATCCAGTTTACAAAATTAATTTGATCAATTGCCCGTTGAGGGAGGGGGGCGCGAATAGCTAAAAGACAGCATTTCCCAGTGCCCTTAGTGTGGATATGTGACTCAGTTCCAGCCAAGAAGCAAGGTGTACAACTTCCACGTTTCCTTAAAGCTAGGAAGAACACCCTTGCAAGATTTTCCTCCCTGCTGCTTGAAATGCAGGTGCATTGGCTGGAGCCCTGATGTCTCTTGGGCCATGAGGGGACCTTGAGAAGAGAAGCCACACACAGTGGAGAAACAAGGGTCTCTGATGCTTCCAGGGCCACCTACATTTACCCAGACTTCCTACCTCTGGATTTCTTTTACATGAAAGAAACAAATATATAGTTTTAATTTTATTATCATGAGGTTCATAATAGAAAACCGCAGTCCCTTTTTCACTGCTCACTGTCCAGAGGTAGCCACTCTCCGCTCTTGGAATCCTGTGGCATTTGTCTCCACACTTTATAATAACATGCTTACACTGTTACTTCTTTATTTTGAAACTTTAGACCTTATCTTGCAGAAAGAGTGGCAGATTTACTGTCTTAAAATATATGGGTTTTTTACTTTTACTATTTTTCTTAAATTACTTGGTGTTTATTATAAGTGAGCAAAATTCATAGTTGAAGTGGGCAGTATTCTATCATATTTACTTTTTAAAAATTGAGTCTTCATGTCTCCGGAGTTAATAATCCAAACTGCCTTTCTTCTTTTTCTTTGTAGCTATTATTAATTGAACCCCATAGTCCTCCACTATACTCAGACTCAGCAGGTCCCCCTTCCAGAATTCACGTCGCCCAGATGTTTGGTGTCTGGGTTTGCTTCAAGCCACTATTTTTTTTCTTTTAATATTTCTTAATTTATTTATTCTTGAGAGAGAGAGAGAGAGAGAGAGAGAGAGAGAGAGGCAGGCAGACATAGAATCCAAAGCGGGCCTCTTGCTGTCAGCACAGAGCCCGACGTGGGGCTCAAACTCATGAACCGTGAGATCATGACCTGAGTGGAAGTCAGACGCTTGACCAACTGAGCCACCTTCGCACACCTCAAGCTACTATTTTTCAATCATGAAGGTTACTTAAAAGTCAGAGCCAATTCCAGCCGAATTGGCTGCTTTATCTCCTCACCCCCACTCTCCCCAAAACCTGGGCTTAAGCTCACGGAGGCTCAGAAGTGCTGTTTTGATCCAACCACCTCGCCTTTCCTTTCGCAGGTAAGCAGACATCTTCCCCCATTCTATCTGCTTGGAATTTACTGGGTCTTTTTTCTTCATGTCCAATTCTAGTGAAGGGGACTCCAGAAGAGTTTCAGGGAAAAGCATCATCAATGAACATTTCTACTCGACATACTTGGATGTTAAGATCACAGCTAATCATAGAAAATAAAGTAGCCAAGTGTGCTGTTGCTGATGAGAGAATGGCCAGCCAGACTGGAAGCGTGGTGCTTGGAGAGAGAGGGATGAAGACAAGGACGACCTCAGGGTAGCTGTTTGGATGCCGGCACAGACAAGCTGCAACAAAGGACTGAGTTCTTTTTTAGCAGGTCTGCAAAAATCATTTCAGAGCATCAGGAAATATTAGACCACCCTAGAGGACATAAACTGGTGGCCCTTGGACAAAGTCAGACCTACATACATATTCTCTTGGCCAGCAATGTTTCTAAGTTTTTGAATGCTTTCAGGTTGAGCATTCACCTTTACCCCACTACCCTCCATACCCCGCACCTGCCTGGCCCTGAAGCTGTGGCATTTGACTCCAAAAATCCAACCCCTTTAAATTACAGAAGATGGGGGAGAAAAATCCAAGGAGGGGCAGCTTCAAGTCACGCAGCTAAGTGGGGAAGCAGGGACTAAGCAACCCAAACAACCTTCCGGATATACCACATTGCCGCTCACTTTAACTCAGCTGCATGTCCTGGCCTGTGCAGGCTTAGTCATCAGTTTACTCACTAGGAACATATTTAGAGCACAGCGATTGAGAGAACCTCCAGGGTTATTCCCCACAGGAGGGATAAAACATTCCTGGCTCAAGAAGGAACATACATAACCTCCAAGTCAAGTGATCAGAACATCTGAGGGCACCAGCTTCAGTGTCATGCTATAAACACTGCTGACTTTTCTTTTCATCCTCCCATCTTGCAAGCTTCTGGCCGATCATCCCTTTTCACTTAAGCATCATCTTTTGTCCAGAGTACAATGCAAACACTTGATTAGATGTATTTGGTGACTGGTAAACTTCTGAAAGAATGTAGCTTCTTAGCTGCTCAGCGTCCTTTGGGTTAAGAAGCCCCCAAGAGCCGCCTTATAGTAGCCAGAAACCAGGTGGGCAGCAGGGCCTCAGTGCTTGGACACCTCTTGCTGTGTCCACAGCAGCCCAGAGAGAAGCCTTCCACAGGAATGCCAGCTTCCACAACAGAATTAGAAATACCTAACATCTGCACCACACCTCCCCTCTATTTTCTTTCACTCCTGTTCCATTGCCTACACCACTCATTTTGACACGAAATAATATTTAGAAAGATTAAATTTATCACAAGTGTGCCTTTCAGATTCCTAACTATATTTTAAGCCTCTAAATGGAAAGGAAAAAAGTACAGATTTTGAAGACACGCTTCTAGGGTGCAAATCCCAGCTCTGCCACTTACTGGCTGTGCGACCCAGGCAAGTCACCGTACCTCCGAGCCTAGGTGTCATCTGTGAAGCACAGATGGAAGAGTCTACCTTTAAGAGCTTTGGGAGGAACCCAGCACAGTACCTTGTCCTTTTCAGATACTCACCAATTATTTAATCTGGCCAAATTTTTCATCCATGTTGTAATATTAAGGATCCAATGTGGAGTGTAATTTTCATGATTGATTTGGCTGAGCCACACAATGTTTAACAATAAAATATCACATGAAAATTGATACTAAAGAGGAAATCCTGATCATTATATGAAGGGAGGATGGATAATGAATAATGGGTTATCTTGCTAGTTAGATGGTACATATTAAATTTTCAAATCAGTGGCTGAACTGAGCACTGTCTTAAATTTAACTATTTGGTTTTAAGCCACTCCATTCAAGACTATTTGTGAAATCTGCTAGTTATGTTGCCAAAATTCTAGGAAATAAACACAACAGTAATAGTGTGATAATACAGGTTAATTGCTATAGTTCTACTTACTGGTGGGTTCTGAGAACACCAAGGAATTCATTGCCATTGTTCTTTCCTTAGAACTAATGAATCATCTGCTGACAGAATTTTCCTTTCTTCCAAATGTAACCATTTAAAGGAGTTTATAATTTCTCTTTACCTCTTTGAGGTGAACCAAAGGCAACAGCAGGTCTTCTACCCACCTAGAAATAAGATCAGGATGGTCCAGTGAAGGCTGCCCAACATCTCATACTGTTCATGCCACTGCTGAATTTCCCACATAGCTGGATGAAAGATGTGTGTGGGCACTTCTGTTGGACAAACCACAAGCCAAAGCAAAAATACGCTAACATACATTGAATTTGGACCATGTTCTGAATGTTGTCTGACACCATGAAACACTGCTTCCAGGGACGTGGGGAAGCTGTTGTGTCAAAGGCAAGGCGAGGGCTCCCCATTTCCCTCTTCAGAGAAAGGGAGGCATCACTACCAGCAATGAGAGGTTTTCTACAAGGGACTACTTTCTCCGTGACACCCAAGCAGCAGAATTGTCATAGGCATCTGTAGGCAAAATGGGTAAATTCTGAAGCAGGATTAAGAGAAAGCACCAGCTCTCTCTGTCAAGGAAAACTGCGGTGGGGAGAATATCAGGCAGAAAACTATTATTTTAATTTGGGCTCCACTTCCAGTTTTAGCCTAAAACTATATGTACCATTCTGGGCATTTTCATCCTCGTCTCCAGCCACACCCTATCCCCTGAACCCAAACACACCGCGCCTAGGAAGGCAATGATACATTTCCTTACAAAATTTTCTTTTACTTATTTCTTCTTCTTCATAAGCTGATTAACGGTGTTAATTTATTTCAGATCAGGAACTGGTTTTTCTTCTGACTGTTCGGCGCACCATTTTGATCAACAGAATGTAGCTAACGAGCTTAAAGAGCCACTCAATACTGAATCAGCAGCTCATACCATATGCTGTGGGTAAAAACATACTTCCCAAAAAAGCTAAATGCAGAAAGACCAAGGATAGAAGATGCATTTAATACTTAAGGAGTCTAACAGGATGTGCTTAGTATGTGGAACATTGAGATTTTAAGGGGAAAAAGTTATTCTTTAAATATATCTATCCTAAAACATCTTTCTTGTGTTCTGTTACAATTTTTATCCTCAAAACAGTATTTTAGGGAAAGAAATCAAATTAATTACAAAAACAATTGCATCTTGGATGGATTCTAAGTGCTAACTTTTAAAAAATGCAAAAATCATGGATTTTCTCAGAAACGTGGTTATGTGGCCAACAGATTTCATGGTAACAGTATGGCTGGGTTCTAAATCTTAGAAAATATATATTCGACTTTACTCTGGTATTATCCAAGTTCATGTCTGAATGAGGAAAAACCAAACCGTATTACAATTAAAATTTTTAAATGCAACTCTCTTTTGCTTTACATCCAACCATTCTAAAAGGAAGGGGACTCTAATTGAAGGCCTGGTTGCTTCATTAGCATATCCATGTAATAAGCATGGCTTAGGTCTGAAATATCTTAAAGGGGTCTATTATGTGTTTTTCATTTTCAAAGACATCTTACAACTAAACAGTAAATCTCTTTTAGAGAAATGAAAGCAGCCTGATTTATTGGAGCTCAATAGACTCCATTTTCATAGCATCAACACCCCTCTCCCCCCATTTCTTGCAGGGTTAACAACTAAAACTATGGGTTGATTTCCATTTTATGCATGCTTCTGTGTAGCAACCTAAAAACACTTTCATGGCTAACTAGGGGATGAAATATTTCACTGGAATCTTAAAATTGCTTTTGAATTATATAAAAGTCTTCCACTTGGAAGTGACTAAATGATTTTGTCACCAATAAAAATTTCCACGTTTAAATTTTTCCTAAGTTCACCTTCTTTCCAAGCTTTTGGTATCCAGAAAAAAAAAACAAACCCCGATATAAATCATTCTAAACTATCGATAATGAAAAAGAGCATGGTAAATTAAAACAAGCATTTTAAAGGGCCCATTGGCCTTAAATTTTCATTTGTTCTCACACCAAACATAATGGCAGTCTAACAAGAACTACAAAGCAAGCCCCTTCACAACCACCAACCAGGTCGGAAGACAGAACGCTGTAGCGCTCCGGAAGCCCTAGAGGAGCCGTCTCCCCATCGGCACCAGCGTCTCTAGAGCCCACTACTCTCCCTACTTTCATAGTCAATGTTCTCAACCTCCATGAATACACCACTAAAACAGTGTTTTACCTATTCTTCAAATTCATATGAATGGGAAAAATATTATTCCTCATCTCATTTGTTTTTGCTTACTGTTAAGATTCCATCCAGGTTATTTTGTAGAGCTGTAGCTCATTCCCATGGCTGGGTTGTTTCCAGTTAGGGTCTATCACCAACATTCTTGTACACTCTTCGTAGTACATGCACAAACATTCCTAGAGTATGAACCTAGGAAGAGAACTGCTGGGTCATATACATTATTCCCACCAACAGTGTCATCCCACATCCTCACCAACAGTTGGCACTGTCACACTTTAAATGACTGTCAATCTGGTAGGGAGGAAGGGGGAATACAGTTTTCATTTTTCTAAATGGTGACTGAAGACCCTTTCATGTATGGACCACTTAGATTTCTCTTGGGTAAAGTACCTGAATTTTTTTTTAAACCAAGTTTTATGAAGATAAAATTCACAAGCATACAATGCACCTATTTGAAGTATTCGATTCAATGCCTTTTGGTATATTCAGGTAGGTGCAACCATCACCAATTTTAGAACATTTTCACCTCAAAAGGAAACTACACCCTTTAGCTATCCTATCACCTCCCTAGCTACTCATTTTCTGTGTACCAGGTGTGTGTAGCTGCTAACTCCTCTTCCCGTGGTATTCTAGATTCATATGAATGGAATGATTTAATACATAAACTCTTGCGCCTGGCTTCATCAACTCATGTCCATCCAAGCCTCATCGAAGTTGTAGCATGTATCACTCTTTCATTCCTTTTATGACCAGATAATATTCCACTGTATAGATACATTTTGTATGTTTATTAATTCATCAATTGGCCTTGGCCAATTGGGGTGCTTCTACTTTTTGGCTATTATGAACAATCCCTGTTAATAAACTTTTCTGTACAAGTTTTTGTTTTTGTGTGGACGTTTATTTCTATTGGATATATACCTCAGGATGGAAATGCTGAGTCATATAGTAACTTTTGAGAAAATGCCAGACTGTTTTCCAAAGGGACTGCACCATTTACATTTCTCAGTGAGAATTCTACTTCCTCATCAATGTGTTGTATGTATGACTTTTGATTTTAGCTATCCTAATGGGTGTGAAGTGGTAGCTCGTTGTGGCTTTGATTTGTATTTTCCTGATGATATCCTGCATCTTTTCATGTGCTTATTGGCCATGTGCAGATCTTTGTTGGTAAAATATCTCTTCAGATCCTTTGGCTTTTAACTTGATAATCTTTTTGTTATTAAGATATATTAAGACTTTTTTAGGTGAAGACAGACCCATTCTGTCAATCTGGGTTTTCACCCTGACTGTAGATTCTTGAGTATACCTTTATCCAGCCCAAAGTGGTATCCTCTGACTTCCCTTCTAAGAAAACTTTTGCCCTCCTTCCCTAATTCATTCTCTGGTGTTTTAGCATTTTACTCCTCTTTCTCATTATCCTTACTCCCCTTTCTCTTTCACCCCACTAAGCAAAAAAATTATCTATCTAAAACCTGGCTTAGCAGGGAAGATCCAAAGAACAAGGAGGACAAAGGTAAGTTAAGAAACATACGCTACTCTCTTAAGCATCTACTAGAGAGATAGGAGACTTGGCAGTGTTTGATAGTCATGGACACTACTACTAGGGAAAACTGTGAATAGAACTTGGTTGGGAAAGGAGGTAGTTCTGAGTTCTGGAGAAGCCCCCATTTTCTCATGGGGCTTGGTAAGCACCACAAAAACCATAGCTGAAAGGAAAAAAGAAAACTCAACCACCAGCCTTTCTCTAAGTGTGGCTCAGTGCCACGCCTAGACAGTCAGTGCCACATCAGACATGTGATGTGTCTGAATCCTTGAGGAGCTCCATTTGCAGGTGACAGTGCTTATGCTATCCCTGTCACTTCGAGCAACTTAATCTGTACCTCCTACATTGGGGATAGGATGCAGATGAGCGTGTCCACCAATGCCTCCTTCAATTCTTATGCCACTGGACCCGGCAGCCCTGGGGCCCCACCAGCCACCACAGCTACTGCCATCTTTCTTCCCCTCAGCCCGCCAGCCCCAAGGCTGAACCTGCAAGAGTGACAGCTCCCGCATGACTGACCCTGTAGTAAGACTCTTAAGTGCTCATGTTCTTAGGACTTTGTAGACTTTAATGTATAGTAGTGCTTTATATATTCTGATAATAAACCTTTTGATGTCTTATGTAGTACCAACATATTCTCCCATCATGGATCTAAGTCTTTTCACTTTGTGATGACTTTTAATGAAAAGAAGTGCTTAGTTTCAATATAGCTGAGTGGGTGGTGGTGTGACTTAAGGAATCTTTCCCAAAGCCAAGATCATGAAAATATACTTCCCTGTATTATTTGCTATAGAACTACGAAACTAAACACTAAAAGCTCTGCAGTTTTGCTTGTACATTTAGATAAAAAATTCACTGGAATTTATTTTTATATATGGAGTAGGGATCCAATTTCATTTGGTTCTTAATATGGATTCCCCATCATCCCATCACTATTTATTGAAAAGATGGTCTCCACCCCACCCCACAGCCCATATTCAGCAGAGCTAGCCACTAACTCTTAACCACTCCATCTCTTTCCTGTAAAATAAGAAAAGTACACTAAATCAGGGTTCCCAGTCTAAAAGGATTTTATTAAAATCCAGATTTCTAAGTCTCCCCACAGATAGGGATGGGAGAATGGCAGAAGACCACACTGGGACTCTGGGTTCATAATGAACTCCTCAGCTAATACCCTGGCTCCTGCCAACAAGCAGACACTCTGGGGATCGATGGAAATAATTTCTATGGTTCCTTCTAGTTTTAAGATCCTTTACTTTTACAAAGACTTTGGGTGCTACTTGTTCCTTCCATACCATTTGGGAATAAACACATACAGAAGTCCTATTACAGGGGTGCCTGGGTGGCTCTGTTGGTTAAACGTCCAATTCTTGATCTTGCCTCAGGTCATGGTCTTACAGTTCGTGAGTCTGAGCCCCACGCCGGGCTCTGCGCTGCCAGTGTGGAGCCTGCTTGGGTCTCTCTCTCTCTCTCTCTCTCTCTCTCTCTGACACTCCCACACACTCTGTCTCTCTCAAAATATAATATTTTTAAAAAGTCTTACTGCAAAGAAATGTAACACATATCAAATTCCACAAACTACATGATTTTATTTATAAAAATCCACACACTGACTACTACTGCCCATGTCCATTTAAGTATTCCTCAGTTACAGCTCCCATTCTTCAAAATAAAGATCTTTGAAAATGTACTCAAAGTATTACTAAATATTTTATTAAGGTGATATCCCATGGGCATCAAATTGCCAACACTGAAAAAAAGGGTTAATATAAAAACAATACAAAAGTATTACAGACAATAGCTTATCAATATTATCTTCATTCCTTTGATGGGATTTCCTCATGTAGTAACTTTGATTCGTGAAATGATTTCATTTACAAAACCATTATTCTTTGCTATTACCTCAGCTTTCAGCTGTTTTAACTTTTTTGTGATGTTTTCTTCTGACATTTCAGTAAAAGGCACTTGCTTCACCTTGGATAAAAATTCTTGAATAATTTTTTCACCTTGCTGAAAGACATAGGAATACTCCATTAGTCTTTAAAATGTCTTTTTTAAAAAGTCACATTAAATTGTAATGAATTGTTTCTTTAAATTTCAATCTAAACACACCACCCAATATTCAAAGAATATTCTTTATAAGTGTGCACTATCTAGAATTTATATAAAGGCCTGAGTTGACCATATTTATAAATAGCAAGTTATTAAAAGATATTTATAAACATCTTTTCAGCTGCTAATGAAAGGGGCTGAATATTTTAATAGTTTCAAGTCCCTCACCTTTTATAAATGATATATAAACAGTCTTCTGGGAGAAAAAGAACTCAAAGTTTATAAATACTGTAAGGCATAAATAGTCACTGAAAATTCAGTACTCATACACACAAAGAATTTTAAAATTAGTATTATTTTACTGGCCAGTTATTGCCATTCTAAAAAACATGTCTGTTACTTGCCATGTCATTTGTAGGCAAATCCCTTAACCCACATTTCTCATCCATAAAAGGGGATGATAATATTACCAACCTCCACAGGGCTGTTGGGAGAACTGGAGAGTGAATATCTGTGCTTAGAAGTGCTTAGAACAATGCCTGGCAAAGGGTGAGTACTCTGTAAATGTTTATCATCACATATGAAGCAGAGCTAAAAAGTCTACTTTTCATACAGGGAGCTAGTTGGTGATAAGTACCTTAAAAGTTGAAAGGTAGATATTCAAATGGTAAGAAAAGAAATACTTCTCTATTAAATAACAAGTGCACTTTTTCAAATAAATATAAAATCTAGACTGAGCATCTTCCTTAGCTTAATTTTTTTTTCAAAATACAGTGTAATTAATATAATCAAAAGTACATGGTTTTTGTTCTAATTGGAAACCAGGAATTACATAAAGGAGCCTACCTCACCCCAGATCAACACTAGCTGTGGTGGTGATACCAAGACCATTTCATAGCAACCTTCCAAACTTAAAACTAGTAACGAGATATAATACGTTGCAACTGCCAGTATAGGTACAACGGATGAAACTATACCTTTTCAGCTTAAAAGTCATACACAATCATCTATTATTGTAATAATTATCTATCATTCAATGAAGAACATCAAAAATTCACTGGTTAAAGCTAAAAACATGACAACAAGTTCACAATGTATAACTAGAGTAAATGTTGCCAGGACCCAGCAGTGAATTAAGATTCTTTTATTTTCATTACTGCAGAGAATAATCCCTTAACTTCTAAAAAATACACCGGGCATATGCTTGTACCTTCCTGTGCGAGTATCTGAATTTCACCCATCACTTAGAGATAAGGACTAACTTGAGATGAACTTCTCCCATGAAAACTGAAACATTCTGCCCACAAAGAGCTTTCCAGAGTAAACATTTGTCATATACCACTTTATATTCTAGTCTAGTCACACCTAGACCAATATTCCTATTCTCCTAGGTTTTAAATCTGGTACTTTGACATGCTCTCTTTTGGTCATGTACATAATGTAGAAATAAAAATAATGGAGATGAAGTCTTGGCCATGCAAAGCAATCTAAGTGAAAGACAACAATGAATGATCAACAAGTAAATATTAGAATCACATAGGGAAGAAATAACTCATCTTGGTGACCTGACAGATATAATATAGGATTAAGTAATTACAAAAACAATCTGACAAACCTCTCTTTCCAGATAGCACCTCTTTGCTGCTGGTTCCATTTCACCATAGTCTTGTGATTTTCCAATATTCTGAAACTCCTCTAGTTCCAGGGCTTTTTGTTTAGCACACTCTATTACATGCCTAGGGAAATTTGCAAGCTCTGCAACGTGAATCCCGAAACTTTGGTCACAGACACCTGTATGAAATTTGGGGGTCGTGAGGAACAGGGTAGAAAGAGACAGCAATTTACGTAAATACATCTTATCCATCTCACCTTATAATTAGGAAGCTTAATTTTGTATTGCAGATATATCAGCCAAATGTTTCAGAGTAACTTAGATGAAGGAATTTTAATTAGGTCTTAATGGAAAGTAATTAGGACTTGCCACAAAGTGTTATATTCTATCCTTGACAAATGCAGTAAGAAAAGTATCAGAAAAAAAGGTTGATAGAGAATCCTCAAAGGTCTAGACAAATATCAGATTCTGAAGAAAAATTAATCAATTCAATTATTCCTGGGGTCTTCTCATTTCATAAAGGAGGAACTAAATAAAGTACTAAGGAAAAAAAAAAGATAAATGTGTGTCACTAATTAAGAGCATTTAATTCAAAATACACAGACTTATTACTCAATGGTCTGTCCTCTAGATCTGCCTACATCATTTTCTAGAGATAGTGACTTCAGAAAATTGGCTAGATATAAATATTTACAATAGTGGTCTTAGAAAAGTTACTTACCATTCTTACATAATCTTATTCTGATTCTAAACTAATGCAAACACATGAAAATAGAATTTCTGACTCAAATCACTAGTAAATTTGCAGACTAGGTAGCTTATCTTCATCCCCATTTGCAGAAAATAAACTGACTCCAGACATTTAATACTAGTGATGTTCGCAGAAAGTTATCATGGAGCTTCCATTTTTGCCTCAACTATGTATCAACAATAAAATTTTTTCTGGCCTAGTTATGTATCTCTTGCATTCTGGGGCTGGATTCTTTGTACAACTAAGAGAAACAAACAAAAATAAAACAGAAGCAATATCTGACAAACATCCACAGTGACGGATGGATTTATTTCTATCATCTCTCACATCATCTGGTCTTTTAAAATTCTGAACCCATTTCTTTATCACACAAAACACAAAACAAAACCTCAACTTCATGCTAAATTCCAGGTCCAACTAAAAGTATCTTCATTTTATATCAATAATAACTCAAAAGGATTCCCAATGAAGCATAAGAAACAAAGAAGAAAAGAACCCAAAATAGTATCTCACTTATGTGCAACCCACCGATGCAGGAAAATGCATGGAAAATCAGAAAGCCATCTGAAAAAACTATCCCAATGATTGGTGAAATGTTTAGGCAACAGAAACTTTACAGCAGGTTAATCTCATCAACTCTGTAAACTCATTAGCTGCCAGACCCACAAATGGCAAACTTTTCTGAAGGGATGAAATGCTAACAAACAAGTCAATCTCTATGTGAGAACTACTAACAATTTCAGGATTTGTGGAAACCCTACCTTTAAATGAGCCTGTTAATGTAACATACCCTTTAGGGACGCCTGGGTAGCTCAGTTGGTTAAGCATCCAATGTTTAACCTCGGCTTAGGTCACGATCTCACAGTTGGTGAGACTGACCCCACATTGGGCTCTGCGCTGAGAGCGTGGAGCGTGCTTGGAATTCTCTCTCCCTCTCTGTTTCTCCCCCTCACCCGTCTCTTAAAATGAATAAATAAACTTTAAAAAATACAATTAGATAATTATAATAAATAGTTTGTTAAAAAGGAATAGTTTGTTATTGTTATTAGCCAGTAGGTAATCTGACAAGAAATCATGCTGCCATGGTAGAGATAATACAAAACCCTCTGTGATAATGTTGAAGAGTTGTTCTTTCTGCAACTGTGTTATAATGGTCCCTACTATGAGACACAGAAATGTACCATATCCCTGTACCCAGATTATGAATTAAAAGGTAAATGTGTTCTGTACAAATATCAACAATTCATACGTAGAATACGGCAATTACTGATGATGTCAAGGGCAGTAAATTTCTCACTGTCACACTTGAATTGACAGTACACCAGCCGTATGCACTGACCTTTCTTCACCTGGTACAGCATAGTTAAGGTCTCTTCAGTAGTTAGTGCTGTGACATGTAGATTATTAACAGTTGGTATCTGATTGGCCAAGGCAGTAAGTTCATGAAAATGTGTTGCAAACATGCAAAAAGCACCAATCTTTGTTGCAATGTACTCTGATATAGCCCATGCTAATCCAAATCCATCATAGGTAGAGGTTCCTCTTCCCAGTTCATCTATGATTATTAAAGAATCTTTGGTTGCAGACCTGAAATACGTAAATTAAATGAAAACTCCCCATTATATAATATGCAGTAATGCAAAAAAACAAAATTAAGGCAATAAAATAGGAAAGATGTGCCACTAACATAACAAATTATCTTAATATATATCTTATGGCCATAAACAAACAACTGATGGGAAAGGAAACAAACAGTAAATAAATATTTTTTTAATTACCAATCTCACTAGCAGTAATCAAAGAATTTCCAAATAAATAAGCTATCATTCATTTCTTGCCAATCAAATCAGCCAAAATTTCAGAGATTAATGCCACAGAAGATGGGACAAGGCTGTCAGCATATGGACACCTGTGTGCACACACAGCTGGTCGTCATGTAAATTCCTGTGTCTGCTGCAGCCCTACCAATCAGACATTAGCATTCTTTCTTTTTTCTCATTTTTCACCAAATGTAAGGAGGGGAATTTTTTTTCTCAATTAGAGAATGCAATAGTTCCTCATGGGCTGACTGGTCATTTATTTTTCTGTGAATTGCCACTGACATCTTTTGCTTATTTAATTTTTAAATTATGAATATTAGCTTGTTGACTAATTACTGTACCAAATATTTGTACCACCTCTCTAATCATCAATACTAATTTACTAGGATCTACTATATGTGATGTATTTTAGAAGATAATAAGAAACAGAAGACACAGCTTCCTACCTTTAAAGAAGCATCTAAAAGTGAAACAAAGAGATTTTAGTAATCTCTAAAATAAAAAACCTAATAAAATTACAGGCATGTCGAAGAGTTCACAGAAGAAATATCCATGACCTGAGGCTTATGTGACAAGGAAAGACATCAGAGAAGTAGAATGTCTGTCACTAAGGCCTTTTAAGACTGAAAAGGACATGGGTAAACATTCTATGGAATTGTGAACAGTACAAGCAAAAGCATGGTAGTGGCGGAGGTTATAAGGTGAACTACCAGAAACCTTAAGAAGACAAATTTAAAAATCAAAGACGGTTTCCCCAACTATTACCAATCACCCTTTAAAGACAATATAAAGTACATAAAGTTCACAAGAAAACTATTAAACTAGATAAAGGTTCTCAGATGTTTTATAGATGAATCTGCAGATGCACTTCTCACAGGACAGGGATATTCATTTTCATTTTGAGAGGACTGGGCAATTTACTCACCTGAGAATAGAAGCCGTTTCTAGCATTTCGGCCATGAATGTGGAAACTCCTTTCAACTGACTGTCGCCAGCCCCTACTCGGGCCAAGATGCAATCCACAATGGACACTTCCGCTGACTCACATGGTACAAAACACCCAATCTGGGCCATGAGAACTATCACCCCAGTTTGGCGAATATATGTTGATTTACCTCCCATATTAGGGCCTATAAAATAAATTACATCAAAAAGCGAGATCATTAAATTTATTTCTGCTAATAAATTTTTAGTCCTCAACTGCACATTTGTGACTAATCACCTAGGTCATATGATATGGCATATAAGCAGCAGAACCACCAACTGCATAAGTAATGGTATTTTCTCTTCAGGTTAACCTACAATGCACCCTTTATCAAGAGGACCCATGAAAAATATACCTTACCTGTAATTTGCCTAGAAAAACCATAGATTTTCCCACAGCTCACAGAGCCACCTGCGTGATAATTTTATGTCATCTAGAAAAGTAGTACACACCTAAATGATTTAACTAAACAGTGTAACTCATTAATAAATGAGGCTATTAGTGAATGGGTCAGTATGGTCAAATCTTTCAAATCACTTAAATTCCACAGTAAAGCCGTAAGACACAACCCTGTTTTCTGCAAAAGTACAATTTCTTTGTTTGGGTTAGATTATATGAACAACTTGAAAATCCATTTGGGGAACTAGAATATAATCACTGACTATTCCCCCAATACATTTGTCTAAAGACTCCCACCCACTAAAGACTCCCACCCACCCTCCATTTTCGCTTTCTACAATCTGGTTAAAACCTAAAAACACTTTAGTTTGAGACATGCTACATTAGTCTATAAGCAAACTTTTTTCAAATTTCACATGAATATAGTCCCAGGTCTTTAGAAGAACTGCTACCTTAAGCTGAGATCATTCCGGCAGTCCACTCTACTTGACCTTCAATGACCTCACTATTGAAAAGTTTGGATAAAGGTAATTTTTGAGGCTGAAGGGATTTTCTTTCTCTTTCTTTTTTTTTTTTTTTAAGTAGGCTTCATGTCCAGCATGGAGCCTAACGTGGGGCTTGAACTCCTGACTGTGAGATCAAGACCTGAGCTGAGATCAAGAGTCAGATGCTTAACTGACTGAGACACTCAGGCACCCCAGAAAATTCATTTTTAAATTTACTAATAAACTCCCTGGAACAGAAGTTTCATATAGACGACAGGCTCTCATAAGGGCTTCCCCCTCCTTCCAAATCTTCCCTCTAACCCAAATGTGAACATATTACTGACTAGTATGAATAACATGTTCTTTTTCTAATGTCAAGGACTAGAAATTGCTTCATCAGTTTTAAATATTTCCACTCCAAAATAAAAAAAAAGGGAAACATTACCCAAAAATAAGCCCATAAATTACTTTTTTTTTTTTTTTTTTTTTACCAGTAATAATGTGAAACATCTGTTTATCTTTTTCAAAGTGAACATCATTAGGAATAAATGCAACGTCATCTTGAACTTCAACACAAGCATGTCTGGATGCTTTCAGTGTAATTCTTCCTTGTCCTTTTTCCAAAATGACCGGTCGTACATATGGAACAGGTGCTCCATTTGACACATGAGCAAAGCTGACAACAGCATCTAGCTGAGCTAACACATCGTTGAGTGTCTGCATTGGCTCTACATAACCTGTTTAAAAATAGAAAATGTGTAAAGGAATACTGGGAAAAAAAAAACGTAAAAACAGCTACAGGAGTAAGTTTAATTTCCCTATTTGGGAATTTAAAATCCATTTTCTAATTTATATACTTAAGATATTAACAGAAGTTTGCCATACCTAAACTTGAAAGGAACACCTAAAACCTCACGAGGTTAAAATGTATTACTACATCTTCCCCTACTATAAACAGATTTCAAAAACAGAAAGAGTGTGATGCCTTCCCTTACCAAAATCCTTTAAAATTAAAAAGCACACAGCTGCTTATCTTAAGAAACATACAAGTACTAGGTTTTAAGATATAATAATGTGACCATCAAGGCCTATGCATGTACAAACTTGACCATACAACTGTTACTTCAGTTTTTGTTTCCCCATCAGTACCACACGCAGTTGAAATTTAACATAATTTAGATCCATAACTGTCACTTAAAATACTTTCAATGATATGCTACTCTGCAAAGAACATTAATACTAAAAGCTATTATACACTAAAAAGTCCCTGACATGTGCCAGGCAATTCATGTTTAAGCAATAAAAATGGTCAAAATTTATAGACTAGATTCTAAATTTTAATAGCTTGGAGGGGTTGGTGTAACACATATACACACATTATGTAGAACTATCACATGGGCATCAATGTGTCAAAAGTTTCAAAGGACATTCAATAAAAGTGTTTTAGAAAAACAGTTATGAATGTAATCAAATGGCAGGATATTTGATTCATTTTGATTCCTTGTTCCCCATAAAAGTGATAAAATGTTTTAAAAATAAAAATTAACTTATGAATGGTTGAATACAAATAATTATCTTACTGTTTCACCATTTTCAAATTTATTCCTGTCTTACCTAACATGTAATTCTTTTAAAAAAAGAAACAGTTCACACTACTCCTATCATGTAGGAACAAAAACCTGTGAAATTACTTAAATATTAATGGAGTACTTACTGTAATTACTTTAAAAAAGGAAAACCAAAGCCTCTTATTTAAGTCTATACTTGGTACCTCACATCATCTGGCTCTTAACAGCATTACCTTTTCTGGTTTAATAGCCAAGACAGAAAACTACAAAAATGATCCATTACATTTTGAAATAAAAATAATGCATATATTAGACAAGAAAACGTTTCATTTAAATTCAAGGTAACTCTAAATTAAAAAAAAACCTTCCATTTAAATGTTTAAAAAAGCAGCTTTAACCTAGTAGGTGCTTGATGAATAGGAATTAATAATTTTTTTTGAGGTAGTTTGAATATATAGTATTTACAGGGCCCTTAAAAATGCAATCTAGACTGAGGAACATAATTCAACTCAGAGATTGTCATGCCACAGTTATCTGATACCACCAAGTAAAAATGTAATCTTTACGAATCTCATTCACCTCAACACCAATGTATAAAGTGTAATAGAACCCTTTAAGTTTTATATTTGATTTACTATGAATATTCATAATAGTAAAATAATTTACAGAACTATATAAGCACATAGTTTTTAAATGACTGTTTACTCCTAAATAATTCAGCATGAATATCTTGGAAACAAGGACATCCTCCTACTTACTCACAATACACACCAAGAAACAGGACACCAATTCCATATTATTTCCTATTAAACTTTGCCAACTTGTCCCAAGTGTCCTTGATAGCGATTCCCTACCTCCAACTCCTAGTCCTGGATCCAGTCAAGAATTGTCTACTGTATTTGCTTGCCGTGTCTCTTCATTTAATCTAGAACAGATCCTGCCCATTCCTTTTTTGCTTCCATAACATAGACATTTTTAAAGAATATAGTCCTTAAAAATAATGTCTCACAAATCTAAATTTATCTAAGTTTTTCCCTTCTCATTGATAATCAGGTTAAACATTTTTGTCAGGAAAATCACATGAGCAGTACTGTGTTCTTCCCTCTACATCACATCAGAAAGCATATATATATATATATATATATATATATATATATATATATGATGTCATATGTCCCATTATTGATGATGCCAACTTTGATCACTTGTTTGAAGTGGTTCTTTGGTATCTTTTTGAAAGACACAATAACGGTGTCCATGATGATAGGCAAAGTCTTCCAGTTTAACACACCAGCCCCACCCTGTGCTAGCCATACATTCATTCCATGCTAAAGGCAATACCATAGTGTCAAATCATGCAGTCTTCTAAAACAGTGCCCTTGAGAATAAACTCTGAAAATATGCAAAATGGCACACAAAACCAAAATAAGGCTTCTTGCCTCATGTATAATTTCTATTTGTTTCTCAGTGAGACATATTTCCAAAACTTAGAGCATGAACCCATAGATAATCTCACATTATTAGTGCCTTGTAGCCCTCGGTGTTTCTTTTCCTTGTTACAATAAACTTGTGCTTCAAAAACAAAACAAAATGAACAAAACAATAAATTTGTGATTTTATGCATGTCTGTTTTTCAGGCTGTTCCCATTCCACTCCTTAGCCCGCACTAACTTATCTTTCTACTTACAAGAGTAACTTCCAGATACTTGTCCCATCACAATACCTATAAAATCCTTAAAGGTAGCCTAACATAATGAACAGTCATAATGTTTAACAGCTTTAAAAAAAAAAACACTTTTCAAACATCCTGATGTTTCTATTACTAAAAACTAGGTTATATTCAGAACAGTTAATGTATTGATCTGTTCAATTTACCTGAAGAAATATTGACTATTTCTTTAACAATTGCATCCTGGGCTTCCTCATACTCAGTTTTATTTTTGGTATACTCTTCATTGAGAGAAGTCAGTTTACTGTAAATCAAGATAATGATATTATTAAAAATATCAAAACATCTACTGGAGGTAATATGTACTACAAAAAATATATAAAGAGTATCTATCCTCTAAAGAACCAAAATAATAATTAAAATGAAAATGGGAGTAGAAAATGGGCAACTCATTATAGGCAGATGTGGCTGGAATTCACTGTTAACATTTATGCTGTTTAGAAGAGTCCTTTCTTTTGATATTGAAGGCTAACAAAGTAAGGAAAATGTTTTGAAAACCAAATCTTACTGAGTTAAAAAATGAAACTATAGGTTGAAATAAAAAGTGAAGAAAGTTAATAAAGTGAAGGAAAAATATTCACTAATGTCAAATTATGGGAAGGAAATTAAAAACTAAAAGACAATGGGGTGCCTGAGGGGCTCAGTCGGTTAAGCATCTGACTCTCAGTTTTGGGTCAAGTCATAATCTCATGGTTTCATGAGTTCGAGCCCCGCACTGGCCTCTGTGCTGACAGTGCAGAGTCTGCTTGGGATTCCCCCCCGACCCCTCTCTCTCTCTGCCCCACTCCTACTCATGCTGCCTCTGTCTCTCTCAAAACAAACATAAAAACAAAAAGACAAGATGGGGGGCACAGAGAAGACAAAGATGGGGAAGCATTCACAAGGTGGAGGAGGGCATCAACCAAGGCAATAATTGTGAAGTTGATGGATTAGCCAATGGCATAATACACATACACAGCTCAAGAACAGTGCACGGGCAAGGAGCAGCAGAAAAGGCAAACCAGGAAACAGGCAAACCAAAAGAATTAAAGGAAGAAAAGCAAGAGACAATATAAAGTGAGACCACTATGTAAAGAAAGAGCAGCAACAGAGGAAAGGGGGACAGGGACTAGATTGTGCAGGTTACAATAAAGATTCCAGATTTTTCTGGATGGCAGACAGATACTGGAAGTTTTTAAGAAGGGAAATTATAGGGGCGCCTGGGCGCCTGGCTCAGTCAGTTGAGCGTCCGACTTCAACTCAGGTCACGATCTTGCGGTTTGTGAGTTGTCAGCACAGAGCTGGCTTCAGATCCTATCTCCCTCTCTGACCTCTCCCACACCCAGTCTATCTCAAAAATAAACATTAAAAAAAAAAAAAGGAAGAAGGACAATTATATGATCAAAGACTCAGATACACACCAAACATTTCATTTGTTGGCAGAAATGAATTAATACATTTTCTACAACTTTTGGAATAAATGTGGTCCATCAGTTCAATCTTTTTTACATATATTATAATTAACCAATGGTGTGTTTCAAAGGTGGTTATAACACCCTACAAGTTCTGTCTTAGCTAAGCCAATATATATATATTCTCGAATCACGGACAGTTTACTGGAAAAACAACTACTACTAAATTTGGTGACAGGAGATCTAGGAGTGAGTACCTAATGTTACTAGGTGTCTAATCCTGGGGAATTGGGAGTTTCAGCTTCATGTAAAAAAAATGACAGAAATAAATCTATTTATTTCAGAATTGTAATGAGAAAACAAACAGATGGATTGTTTTCATTCCTGGGGTTTCTGAACACCTAGAATAATGTCTGCACATAAATAAGAGACACTCAAAGACTTGCTAAATAAATGGATAAAAGGGGATCACATATACAAAAACGACCTGTAAAGCACAGGGAATATTGAGGGGCGGGTGTAAGGCTGCCATAAATTCTAATATACTACAGAAGGAAAAAGATAAATGTCCCCATCCAAGTCATGAAAGATTTATCCAAAAAATTTTTTAAGTTTATTTTTGAGAGACAGAGAGAGAGAGCATGGGGGATGGGCAGAGAAAGAGGGAGAGAGAGAGAATCCAGAGTAGGCTGCGCGCTGTCAGCGCAGAGCTCGACATGGGGCTCAAACTCACAAACCATGAGGATCATGACCTGAGACAGAACCATGAGTCAGACACTTAACTGACTGATCCACTCAGGTGCCCCACAGAAGATTTATTTTAAAATGATTCTTTTTTCACCTATAAATAATTTGCCTCAGAAAATTAATATCAGTGAAGGAAAAGAAAAACTCGCAAAATCTTTTTCAACATAATTTTTTAAAATTTTTCAAGGCTTATTTTTTGAGAGAGGGAGGGACACAGACAAAGCACGAGCAGGGGAGGGGCAGAGAGAGGGAGACACAAAATCTGAAGCAGGCTCTAGGCTCTGAGATGGCAGCACAGGGCCTGACGCAGGGCCGGAACCCAGGAACCACAAGATCATGACCTGAGCCAAAGTCAGACGCTTAACTGACTGAGCTACCCAGGCAACCCCAGAAAGAGAAATTTTTTAAAAAGCAATAATCTAATGAGTAGCCTTGCTAAGGCTGGTAGGCATCTCCCTAAACTAATTTATAGATCCAACTGATATAGCAGAATTTTTTTAAATTGATAAATGATAGCAAAGCTTTCTTAGAAAAAACAAACATGAAAATAACGACAAAGCAGAGATATGAGGGAGAACTAACTCTAACAGATATGGAAGTGTAACTGTAATACAATCTATTTCATATCGGCAAAAAATGGTGGGACAGATATGTGAAAGAATAATCTTAAAAACAGATCCAAAGTGTCACTTCAGTCAATAAGGAAGAGAAGAGTTATTTACCAAGGGGGTGTTGGAACACCTGACGAGGGCTCTTATAAGAAAATAAAGCTTCGCTCTTACCTTATGCCTTATATCAATTAACAGGTAAAGTAAAACTACCTTATCCTAGAACATTCACGTATCACAGAACAATTTAGTTCCATGGAATTGCTGAAGACTTAACACTGTAATATAAACTTACAAACCTGTTGGTAAATTTAACCCCATTCTTCTGGATATCTACTGTACTGAAGTTTTTATTGTTACGAAGAACTTTTTCTTCCTTACATGTTACACGAAAGTAATAACCAAACTGCGCACTGGAATCCAGTTTAATCTGTTTGCCAGGATCCAAGCCTTCATGATAACAAAATAAAGAAAAAGTAGGTCATAGAGGTCTACAGCCATTTTTCAATATAAATGTTTAAAATAATTAACTCTAAATGGTTAAAAACATAACTTTTACAACAAGAGTGCAGTGGAAATTATAAAGATTATCTAACTGGGAAAGATTCAAACTCTACTTCATTCAAAAATTACATGAATGAAGGCTATCTATAAAATTTCCTTAAACTCCTGTATTAATGTTACTTTCTGATGTAGAAGCTCTTTCTGGGTATACACATCCGAGGCTGCACAGCACAGCAGTGGGCTAGGGACATGAGGATGGACTAACATATGGCCTCTGCCCCTGGAGAGTTCTGCACCAAGGTTCTTTACGTCACAAAAGCATTTCTCTGGAACTATTATAGAGTATGATTAAAGTGAACAAATACATTTTCTAAACAAAAACTTAAGACTCTGACAATGAAACTCTAGAAAAACTAGGACATGTATTTTCTGTGAAGTGTAGGAAACTTCACAAAAAAGCAATCATCAATCAGTTAGACTTTGTACACCTAAGATTTTTTAATTTTTTAAAGTCTGTCATCATCTCGTTCATCAATGTGATCTTTAGAGTACAAACCAGAAGAGAGTTCATATCTACAAATTTAATTACTAAAGCATGGCTAAGAAATATGAGTAGCGGCAAACAACTAAAGACAAACCTCACTGGACTGGGGAGGAAAGAGACTTGTAGAAGGAATGTAGACAGAGATACGAAATGAGAGGGATAAAGTAAGGCAAAGATTCTTTACCTATAAGTCTAGTCCATACATGGATTCTCCATGGAAACTATTTGTAAAACGTTTTGTATACATAGGTATGTACATATTTCTAGGAAGGGGCATTCACAACTTTCATCAGATTCTCCAAAAGTTTAATTAAGTAGTACTGCTCAAGGGGTCTTCTAATGTGCTAAGATTTATTTATTTAATATACATGTGAGTGATGCTCAAAACAAAGAGGTTTACAAATTCAGAACAAATCTGTATGAACAGTATGAGACTAATTGGGGGAATTAATAATCTGGTATGGAAGGTAGACATTAAAAAGAAAAGCTGACGTTAATGAAGTGCTCAGGAACCTCAGAGCCAAATGGGCAAACTATTCCTAGTAGAATAAGGCTTATAGTGGAGGTGACAATTAATACAGATCCTTTTTAAAGGAAACGATGCAAGTGCCTCTTGGTTGAATTGTCTGGAAGGAATGTGGGATCATCCTTGGGTTAAGGGAGTTAGTAAGAGATGAGTCTGAAAGAGAGTGAGGCTCCAAATGCAAAGTATTCCTGTATGTTAACTTGAAGTGTTTGTAATTTTACCGTGTAGAAGAAAGGACTGGCACTTTAAACAAGGAAGTGGCGTGATCCACTGTATCTTCCTGGAAAGTAATTCTGGCACCAGTGTAGATACTGTATAGACAAAAACCTCCAATGAACCCTTCTTACCTAGATCTCTTGCTGCACTTACTAATGTTGACTGCATCTTCTTTTCCAAGTCATCCATTATTTCTCTTAATTCACTCAGGTTAGGATCAAATGAAGGTTTTACAAGGAATTCATGGTTTTCCACCTACAGACAGAACAAAGAATAACTGCATTTTTAAAATGTTTATTCTTTGAGAGAAAAAGAGAGCGAGAGAGCGAGCGCGAGCGAGGGAGAGACAGACACAGAATGTGAAGCAGGCTCCAGGCTCTGAACTGTCAGCACAGAGCCTGACACGGGGCTGGAACTCACAAACCATGGGATCATGACCTGAGCTGAAGTCGGATGCTAAGCCACCCAGGCGCCCCAAGAATAGCTACATTTTATAAATGATGGGTAAAGATGGAAATCACAATTTATTTTTTCTTTCATTTAAACTTCACTTGTGTTTTGAGTTAAACTTCTGTTTTAAGTTACTCAACCAATACTTTAAAGAGTTTCTATTTATTAGGAGACGTAAAATCCTGTTTATGAGGAGCTTAGAGCTCTAGATGTCTGAAAATTACTTAGATGAAAAAATGCAGTGCTTCTGTCACTAGTGGCATTCAGTATTTTTATTTATAGTGTTCAATATACTCTTCCTAAACATTACTAAACAATGTTCAATGTTCATAGCCTATAAAAAATGTGTAGTTTTTACCCAAACCGAGGATGCATTTTCGGATCTCAAAGTTTACAAAAATACTACTGAATTTTATTTCTTCAAATGCTAAATTCATCAAAATCTCTCTGAAGTACTTTGTCTCCCTAAATTCTTATCAATAACAGCCAGCAAGAAATCATAATGAAAGACAGATCTCACTTAAAATGGCAAATGCATACACGAGATATTTAGAAACAGTCTTAATTATATAGGACATTGATTTTAACCTTACAAAATATTTTTTATTATTTATTTTTTATAGTTTATTATCAAGATGGTTTCCATATAACACCCAGTGCTCATCCCAACAAGTGCCCTCCTCCATGCCCATCACCCATTTTCCCCTCTCCCCCTCCCCCATCAGCCTTCAGTTTGTTCTCAGTATTCAAGAGTCTCTCAT